>RDEW01000014.1:1296831-1309748 GCA_011109175.1 Dicyema japonicum
AGAAGAGAGGGCAGCCACCGAAAAAACCAGAAGTAGTCAGGATAACCCTGATTAATGCCCGTTCTCTTTGGAAACGGGCCTCAGTGCCGGTTGCTATAGCCAGCACGATCCAGATGGAAGTTCTAATTATAAACGAAACTAATTTATGGAAGATGCCCCAAGGCTGTTGAAGCTAACATTGCGAAGAAAAACAAAATTGAACAAAAAAGGAAAGAATCGAATGGAAAATTATTTCTAAAACGAGAAAATGCCCATAATGGAAATGTGAAGTTTCCAAAATTAGAACGAATAAGAAATTAAAGTCAGAGTTTAGAATGTATGGGCAGACTGGCTGGAATACGACATATAAAAAAAAACCTTCTAAAAAAGAAACAGTAGAAGCTTCAACACAGAAAAGAGAGTGGTGCTCTTAAGAAGAGAGGGCAGCCACCGAAAAAACCAGAAGTAGTCAGGATAACCCTGGTTAATGCCCGTTCTCTTCGGAAACGGGCCTCAGTGCTGGTTGCTATAGCCAGCACGATCCAGATGGAAGTTCTAATTATAAACGAAACTAAATTGAAGCACATGGATTGGATTTAGCATCTGAATTTGATGACGAACACGAAAGAAAAACGAGAAGAATCGGTGATTTATTACATTGCTTGTGGAAACTCGCATTGTAATTGGGGCTTTTTACGGAGAAGAGACATACGGTGTATCATGAAAGTGCCCCGAAAAAGACGACCCCAAATCTTGGCTTTCCTCTTTAGTTAATGGCTCTTACCTTGTTTAGTTAGTTGGGGTTTTGCGAATAAATTGTTATCTGTTATCTGCAATGGTTTGGTCAAATTGTATATATTAATTTGATAAAATTTTTTTTATTTTTTTAATATCAAAAATTTATTAACAATAAAATATTATTTATTAACTATGGGGGAGAGCGGCTGCTGACATCACGGAGTAAGCGTTTCCGCGAACAACTGCGTTACCAATTCTTTGCCTCAGCCAGACCGCTTCCCGCACGTCTTTCTTGCGGTGGGCCAATTTTCCCCCGATTTCCTTTAGGAAAGAGGCTGTAATACTTCCAGCCGCACCGGTCTCCAATTTCGCCATATTTTTAATCTTGCTTTTCTCGGCCAGATCGGCTGCCGACCCAGCAGACTGCGCCGAGCTGAGCATCATCGAGTTTGAGAAAGAATCCACAACAGTGCAGTCCCATACGAGCGATTTTCCCTCAGTGAACGGAAAGATAGTTAACCCATCCGGTCTTTTCCCATCTCCGCGGTCCAATCCCACAGGTTCCAGTACTGCCGGGAAGCCTGCCGCTTCAAGAGCTCGCAAGACAATGTTGTTCATAGCAGCATGGCGGGGTGCTCTGCCCGCGCTCCTTTTGCACGAGAGCGGATGCAGCCATTTGGCATCGACGATCCCTCCACAGCGACATTGGTGTTCGACGCAAACATCAGCTCCCAGGCGTTGTGCGATTCCAATCCGAATACAGTCATCGTCCAATAGGGTCCCCAGGGAGGAATACGGGAGTGCATCCAGCCACGCTCCGCTCCCATGGTTAACGGCGGACACGAGGCATGCAAGACGATGCTGGTTGGCCTCAGACTTTAACACGTCGAAGATATTCTTGGAGTAAATATCACATCAGTCACGTTGCCTCAAAGGATCGTTCGGCATATCCAAACCAGTTTCACACCATTCGCAACGAGCTTCATCGAAGACTTTTTCCGAGAGAATCCGGTTGTAATACATAGGATTTTCTTGGACCAAAAGGCTTCCACTTGAGAGCGATGACACATATGCTGGATAGGCGATCTCCGGCGCCGACCACTAGTGTAACGCGTAGCGCCTGTGACATATTATGAAAAAAGTTGTAATACATAGGATTTTCTTGGACCAAAAGGCTTCCACTTGAGAGCGATGACACATATGCTGGATAGGCGATCTCCAGCGCCGACCACTAGTGTAACGCGTAGCGCCTGTGACATATTATGGAAAAAAATTTGTCTTGAGACATAATATTTTGAATGAATTAAGGTTTAAGATTTTCTTTCAATAAATAATATAATTATTGAAAAAAATTAATTATTATTTCTTTAATGAGGTGGAACACTTTTATGAATTAACAAAAATCTATGCTTTGTTTTAATGAAGAGCTAAGTTAATGTTTCAATGATATCTGGGAATGGTATCTTGTTATTCGTCCTTTAGTCACCACCAATTAAATTATTCGGCGGTCATTTGGTACTGGTCAGAGGTTGGGTTTGTTTATTACAAATATGGGCAGTTTTCTCCACAAGCAGATTATCCACATGAAGCCCACAAAGTTCGCACTCCTAAAACCAATTTATATCAACGTGGACCACTTTTTACAGATATGGCTTTACTAGACTACATAAACAAAATCGATGTCGTGCCTCTCTGCTTTCTAGCAGACTAGAAGACTTGATATTTCTTGTTTCTTTTTTAATTTCTGCTCTACACCAGACATACTTGAGTGCTGAACTGTTCGCTTTTGGTAGTTACCTTCTTGTCATCCACCAGTTTCCTTCATTTGAAAAGTATATATTAAAAAAGAATTTGGAATTCTGAATGATCGCCTGTTTTGTTTTTATGAAATAATTGACTCATCAAATCTACAGTTGAAGCAGTTCTATTAACGGGAGATGCTAACTTTCCTGAAGAAACTTAGAGAATGCAGACTGTTTGAGTTTTATTTGAATAAATGAACGTTTACGGATAGTCCTCTCGTTATAATGGCCTCTCAGATTACGCTACCACATTTATCTGAGTAATGTTTGAGGGGGGGGGGGTTGAGCTAACTTGTGAAATATTGGTCTAATAACTACCACTTTGTTTGCTTTGATTGGGAGGGAATTCTAAAAACTAATGCGATAAATGCTATTAGCACAGTGTCCACAGTCACTGAGAAGAATATTGTTTTATTCTATTAGTGAGAAGGCCCCGAGAAGATCCCCCCGCCAATAGACGATTTGAAAGAAACTCTTGATTGAGATTTCATAAGAATCCTATCGCGAATCTGCTCGAGATCCTGGTTAAGGTTACCTTTCCTGACCAATTTGGTGATATTACCAATCAAATCCTATTATTAACGCCAATGATTCCAAAGGACTTATGGATGCTCACAACATTCTCTCAGGTTGACGCTTGTAGCTGGTCTTATACATGTCAGTGAGGTCGAACTATGGAGGTTCAAAGATTTATGGAAGATCAATTAATAAATATTCAAATGCCTAAGATATGAGGTCTTCGATAGTGGCTGGATCACTGGTTTTTGAATAAAATAAAAAAGTTCCAATCGGACGTACACAGACTCATAAATGGAGGTGGGGGTAATGTACAGATTCAAACTGGGGCAACAATCGACTGATATTAATAAAAGTAATTTAAAAATTCAGCATATCCTTCTGTTTCGGGTTTATCTGGAATTTTTTTACGAATGTCCAATTTACGAGCATTCTCCTGGTACGCAAAAATGTCCTCTTCAAGTGGGCTTCCAGAAGACCTAGCCATTTTTAAGAAGTTATTCTGTCTGTCCGCGAGATGTTCCATCACTTTTGTGACATTTAGTGTATTCAACAGGGGGATGTAATTCTGTTACGTTAGGATATATTGTATAATTATAAGAGAAGACTATGGGGCTCTAGCTAAGGTTTTGAGGATCCCTCCTTTTCTGGACTCGAAAAACTAATGTATGCACATGATGCAAAACGTCATCAGAGGGTCGAATGTGACTCCACGGATGGAGGGGTTCTTCTTAACGGGGTGAGTTCTCCATTCAAGTTAACTGGTTATAGGAAGAGATAACTAGTGTTCGACTTCCCAGGAGATGTGTCCATGCGGTTCTTGAGAAACCAGGATTCCTATAGTCGAGGATCTCTTGAACCCTCTGCGTAGCCTCTTTGTGATCACGGTGCCACAATGAGATCTTCGACATGGTGTTTTGAGAGTTTGAAGGTTACTTGTAAATAGATTGACTAGTGCCATTGATAGTGTGAATCTTTGAGGGACCGGGTTGGGGAGGTATCACAGTTTTGAAAGAATCAATATCCTGTTTGATAACTCCACTACATTGATCTGATTCCTCCACCTTTTCTATATTTTCTGTCTCTGTGGAAGACGGAATATTCTGGAAAAGATGGAGTCACGTTTTTATGAGTTAGTCTCGCCTTTAGAATTAAGGCAAAATCCAAATTTGATTAAATAAAACGTCCTTGAGAGTATAGGATTAGATTTGAATTATTCCAACTCTGCGACAAACAGACAAATATGTAGCTAGTCAGTTTGAGCCCTGGAGAACACGAAGGATATAAGTATCTGGGTATTACTGAATCTCCAAAGTCCATTATTATGCCTGATACAAAGCGACAACTGAAGACATTCGTAGAAGAGCAGCGTTATTATGTAAAACGTCTTTAAATGCAACAGATCTTGGTTTATGATCAGATCTCAGAAAGAGCCAAGTGGAGAAATATCCACACAGGTTACATCGCAGACAATGATTTTTTCGCAAACTGTCACAAAACCTGTCACAAAGCTCGAGAATACAAATTGATGAAACAATTCTGGGATTCCTTGTCTTTAGATGATGTTCCAGTCCCTGTATAGCCGCCTCTTTCCAGTATAAAGATATCGATTCGAAACCCGGAAGTACTGTATTCTCATTTAAATTGATCTTCGTTTCGTTGACAATGATTATATCAGCTTCCTCGGCATTCGCTCAAGGATTCAAGAATCAAAAAAATTCAGGGTGTCGATCCGTAGAGTTTGACATTGGATGACAAAAGAAGTTATGTGCCAATACATTTAAGTACTCCGACGAGGAATATTCTCAAAAAATTTGGACGCCTGACTCTCTAAGAAGCAACTGTGTTTATATAATCGATCTCCTTGAATATCTTTAGAAAGATTTCAGTGACAATTATGTCGATAGGGATCAAAACTATATAAATTAATTGAGATAATGCTCATGTCATTCATAAATCTAAGGAAACCTATCCGTTCTTTAAAACCTATCATATTTGATTCATTTCCTCATCTGTTTTTAACTGAAATTATTCTTTCAGAGTCAAGAGTAGAGATGTGTGATTCAGTTGTCCAACCAGGATATTATTGAAATCATAATAAATTTGAATTAATTAACACCAATTTAGATCCCAGAAAAAAGAACCGATTAAGTTAGTAAAAAGTAAATTATACAATTGCCAAGGACATTGTACTTGTCCACAATGGCACTGCAGTCTGAAATAACATTATTAATTACATGTTTCACTAATCTGCTCGATGTTTTCAATAACGAATTTACTTTGGATCATAGTCAAGCTATTATTTCTGAGATCTATATTTTTTTAAGTAGAGGTTTATGTCTATGATAAATATAATATCATATGCCTCTGCCTTATCGAATGAATCAATGCAAACGATACCACTATTTTATTATTAAAAATATTATTCTATTTGAACTCTACTGGAACTAATTCTAAATGCTTGAAAAACTTTTATGTTTATAGGAAAGGAACTACATAAATTAAAAAAATGTACATGAACGGAAATGATGTTAAATTCCCAGCAAAATCGATTGCCACGTATACAAGGGAAATTGCAATTATCCATAAACCTATATTTAATAATAGGCTGCCGTGAAGACAGCCCACTGGACTCAAACGGAGATATTTTGACTGAATCTGATGTGGAGATGCGGAGTAACAGGGAGGTTATGGCACACTCTTCTTCTAAGAGAAGAAAAGGGATTACCAACAATCTGGATCAAAATACGCTTAATTAATTAATTAGTTAATTTATTCGTTTGAAATATTATATAACAATATCGTAATGGTAGATGGAAAAGTATGTCTGTCTAGATATTTTAAACTATCTTACATACATTCACTATAATAAATAATATTTAATACAAAATGATCACATTCAGTTCAATAATAGAAAAATTGCCATGTTCAGATATTATTTAAGACAATAACGAGTAAATCTACTAATCAACTAATTAAGCGTATTTTAATCCAGATTGTTGGTAATCCCTCTTCTTCTCTTAGAAGAAGAATGTGACATAACCTCCCTGTTACTCCGCCTCTCCACATCAGATTCAGTCAAAATATCTCCGTTAGAGTCCAGTGGGCTGTCTTCACGGCATGCCAGTTCCACAAGTTGGGAGGTAGCAGAGGCGTACTCTTCATCGTATACCCTCATCCTATGCTTATGTTCAATGATCATACTTTTGAGCGTTCTCTTCAGAACAACCGATTGGATTTAAGTCTTCGTTGATTCTTCAATAAATAATTTATCCATATAATTCTTGAAGCATCTTGAGACAACTCCATCCCATTTCAAAACCACTGGAATAATCTTTACTTGGCATTCATAGAGCAGCCAAAGTTCGTTTGCTAGCAAGTCATATTTGTGAAGATTCTCAACTTCAAATTGCTTTAGTCGGTCTTGTGAGGTAATGTCCACTTCTATTAATATTACTTCCTTCTTTGTTTTGTCATACACAAAAATATAATGTTTATTGTATTGGACTTTTGATTTCTGTAAAAATCGACGTGTCAACTCTAATTTCGATATTTTGATTCGTCAATATTGACTGAACCGAATGTCCTTTCAATTTCCTGCTTCTTTTGATTCCATAAATTCGACAAAGATGAAGATGGATGCACTTTACCACTTCATTATGTCTTCGGAGATAATCACTATTTAGCATTTTCCACACTGAGTGGCCAAATGATCAACAGTTTTCTTGCTTTTTTACAATGGTTCATAATGACCCTGTGTGTGCAAAAAACAAATTTATCTTGGAAAAGACAGTACAATGCTTCGCTCCGTGGGCCGTTATTTCCTTTGGATAACCATTCTGAGGAAGTATATAGGTCGACATTTGTTTCATCAATACATTTGAACATAATTAAGTTCTGCAATAAATTTTATTTAATAAATATTTTTTCTGAGTGTCCTTGAGGGACTTAATATTTATGCTTTCCCTGTCGGCAATTGCATATTTTGAGGCAAGAAATCCTGCGATTGTAGCCAAGTGCCATTTTTTTGTTTTTATTACTCGCAGAATCCCCGACCTTCGCAAACANAATATTCATGCTTTCCCTGTCGGCAATTGCATATTTTGAGGCAAGAAATCCTGCGATTGTAGCCAAGTGCCATTTTTTTGTTTTTATTACTCGCAGAATCCCCGACCTTCGCAAACAAACAGTCGACTGTTTTTTCAAACTTTTAAGAAACTGATAAAGTATTAATTCTCTTTTAAATGAAATCGAGGAAAGTCCTCTACCAAAAGTCTTCCTGTCAAAATACAGCCTATTTTTATTTGCAGGTTTAAGGTGCAATTTGAATGACGTAAGCAGTTGCTGTATTTGTTGGTCAATATCATCAAATTCGTACGTTCAATATTAATTAATCCTATATAATAGTTAGGGAAATTGCGTATTCATTTATTGCACGAAATAAGTTCACAGAATTTAACTTTGTTTTTGAAAGCATGGTTATTCTTTTCTTAACATTTTCAAGTATGGACTCCATAACTTTGTATTTAAGAACATTACTTCCCTCGTCTTCAAAAACACCCAAATATCGATATCCACTGACTCCTTCCAGAGTCTCACAACATGATAACGATTTAACATTAGAAAATGACTTTTCCGAATTCATCTCCAAGCCGGCAACATGAAAGAAATCGCGAACAACTTTCATCATTTTAATAACGGTATCTTCTTTTAGCCCAAATATATTTAGATCATCAATGAATAACAAATGATTTGTAGAATAAGTCAGTGTATTAGGATCCTCCAGATTAATTTGGAGTCTAGGGAACATTAAGGTCCTGCTCAAGGGTTCCATTACCATAACAAATAGTTGAGGGGGAAATGAATCTCCTTGCAGAATTCCACGTCCCAGTTTTACAGAACCAATTCTTCTTCTATCTAAGTGGAGATTTACAGTCCACTTCTTGACTATAGTCTTTATAAAGTTATTAATCCAACTGGGTATTCCTGAATAGTCCAATACATGAAATAAAAATTCATGGACAACAGAATCAAAGGCATATATTAGAGAAGATATTAAAAATGAAAATAATAAAATTTTTCATATTACTTGATATTTTCATTTGCTACAATATTGTACAATGTCAAATATATAATATCAAAATATCCTGCAGTTAAAGACTTAATTGAAAAAATGAACATTTCTCTTTTTTTAATTAATAAAGTGCAGAGCTACGTTTGATGAGTACAATGTCAAATATATAATATCAAAATATCCTGCATTTAAAGACTTAATTTAAAAAATGAACATTTCTCTTTTTTTAATTAACAAAGTGCAGAGCAACGTTTGATGAGATTAAATTATCTCAAGATGTAATAATCATAAATGAAGAGTTTCTTACAGAGGCATTTTATTATTCGTAAATTCCTTGCAATAAAAGACACAGTGAATAAATTAATTAACAAATCAATAAATCCAATGACTTATTAAAATCTTCTAAAATTTCCCGCTGCTTCTATTGCAGTGGAGCAATCTTTCTATCGTTTGTAAAAAAATAGACGTCAAAAGATAAAAATTTCAATGAAAACAATATTGAAAAATAATTGAGTAATTATATAGAACTCGTCGTTGGACATCCGTTTTGGCCAGTAGATGCCCAGGAGAATTCTTTGTTGTTTATTTGAAAAGTTTAGTTTCTCCAGTGATTAGGTGGTTAGGCCCAAGGTATCCGAGTTGTAAACATAATTGATTTGATAGAGGACATTTAAAACCGAATTGAAGGTGAATGCCTATGTACTTTCGCCGCATCCTGATCGTCCACATTTTCTACACTTTTCCCCGTTTCTCTTCGTGCAACAAGATATACTAGCTTCCTCCTTTTTGTCTGTATTTACTACCATAGACCAGTCCTTCAACTTTTAAGAATTACTTAGTATAGTTTTATGCGTATCCCTATCCTTGCAGATGAAATCAATATTGGTGGAATAGAGTACTTCCATAACATTATTGAAACCATTCTTTTCCCAGAGGGAGGGGGGTCTTAGAGTTGTCTCCAGGTATATTATATTAAGACAGTGGCCAGTATCGGTTTTAAATCTTGTAGAGTTGTGATTTTCAACGCGCACTGATAGCGATGTGTTGGAGAGTAAAAATCTTATCACACGTAATGCATCGTCGTCTAGAATACTTTCTGTACGTGGATTAGCTTTTTTTGGTTGATAGAGTCGAAAGCACGAGATGTTTGAGTGAGGTCAATTCCAAGGATTGAGATCTCTTCTTTGTGTTTCTGCCACATTGCACACAGCTATATGTGGCTCCATACAACGTCTGCGGTCGACTTTCCAGGTCTGAATCCACTTTGACTTGCGTTCAGGAACTCATTTACAGAGTCTGAAATACGATTCAGCGCAACAAGGGAACGTATTTTCCTTATCGTATTCATTAGTGTAATCGGAAATAGACTGTCTAGATTTCCTCTTTCCTTTCCAGTTTTCTGAATTGGTATCAAGGTGACATTCCCCGCATCAAATTGACTGGGACATTTAAACGTACTGTTCAGGATTGTGCAGATTAATGCAGCCACCTTGTCTTTGCGTATTTCAAAATTATGCACTCATATTGTCTGGTCCTGTGACTCTGCATTCTTGAGCTTGCCCAAAGCTGAAAAGACTTCATATTGCATGATGTTTTGATTCTCGGAGTTCCTTCTAATGGTTTTAATTGTTCATTTAGATTTAGTCGTTTTTGTAGAAAGTTGCAATCTTGTTTTCTGTTTTTCGTAGAAAGCTGCAATTTTGTCGTTGGTTACTACTTTTCTTGTATCAACGAAAACCACGATTCTTTAAGGTCTAGTATTTTGGGATAATTGTTTAACTGTAGGTTACATTCTTGCACCATGTTCGTATCGTTCAGCGTATTTTGCCTAGTTATCCATTGTATGCCGGTCTAGGTCATTCAATCTTCTTTTTTTATTTGATTCTGTTACCTTCTCTTTTAAGAGAGTCAGTGAAGCTTGTTGAGTTTGACGACTCAATAAGAGTAGGAATTTCCTTTGGTTTTTTTGCCAATTGTTCGATTTATTTATCCTGAACGACCTAGGATGATTTCTCACTACCATCCAGAAGCCTGCCTGATACTGAACGAAATATACTTCCATAACAGCATGGGTGACACATTCGAGTAGACATTTCAAGCAGTTTCGATATTTTCTAGCCGTACATTTTACGGGTGTCGCCAGAAGCACATAGAGCCTGCATGGCCAAGTTCCTGCTCCTCGTACGTGTTGCCAGTGCTTTATTTCATATTACTAATGGAATCACACAACGATTGCATCTTTTATGGAAAGTTCTAAGACGAATCTGCTAAGAAATGAGGTTTCAAAATACAGTTTGACGAATTTATAAAATATTTCAAAAATAACTGTTAAGGAAATCCCTCTAAAAGCAACAACATTGGAAAATGTCGACTTCTTTTGAAACAGTCCAGAGATGCTGGAAACCGATTTTATAATAACAGACAAATACGAACAAAATCACATATTGAAATCGACCTTAGAAGTTTAATCGTGTTTTCTTTCAATTCCAGTAATCGCCACTCTGTCTAGAACACGTATTTTAACAAAAAAAGTAGCCTTATAATAAACGTAGAAACTTCGATTGCCACTAATTCAGCTGAATTCTCCGTATTTTTACCAAGCCAATGTGTAACGAACTTGATGTTATTTATCACGCAAAGGTGAAAATAATCCGTGGTCATTACCTCGGATGGAATTGTCTCCAGATTCTTCAAGGGTCATTTTGGATGTCCTTAGGTGGAAGATAGGGACAAGGGTTATATACATACGCTAGAGCTACCGAAGACTTTGGAGAGTGTGCAAGCTTAGGTAAGAAATGGAACATCGATGCCTGGTGATGAGAAAGACTGCATGGAACATCAACCTATGGTAGTCTCTGAATCTGGTGTGTGCAGAGATGTGAACACACCTATACAGGCAATATAGGTTGGCCCCACAAAGAGAAGATTGAGTTAGACGGGCGGTATAAAATAATTATTTTTACTTATTGATGGTTAATAAATGACTTATATGTTTAAGACAATCAAATGCTATACAGTCCGACCCATAAATAGGGAACCAAGTGCCCCAAAATGCGGGGGTATCCCAATAACACGTGTTTATTATTATTTCTAAAATTAAATCTATAATTAACATCAAATAACATTGAACTTAATAAAGAAAGCGTTATGAGAATGGCACAACTTACAATAATACAAAGGGTTATTTATTATGGTGATCTGGACATTTAGAGTAGAAAAATCATTCTTTTGAGTATTGTGGCTATTTTTGCAGCAATGTTGATTTCAACTATTGTGCTAATAATTATTAATCCAACTTGTACCGACCAGAAGGTTACAGATGGTTCCACAACGCAATGATTTACTGCATAGATATCGAATTATTCTTTGATTCCAATGGTGACGTAGTTGGAGACATAAAAGGTATAATTCACTTCACACAACCAACGTAGGAATTACAATGAAAGATGAATATCTGAATTCGCTAAAACATCAATGCAATCTGGCTTTTTGTATTTAATACCAAATACGTTTTGTAGAATCTGTTGACGGATGACAATGAAACTATAGCAGATGTCATAGAATTATGTCAGAAAATGCATGAACGAGGTGATTATGTTTTATAAAATATCCAGGTATTAGGGTACTTATCTCTTTAAATGTCATAGCGGATAAAATAAATGAAAAGGTCAATCCATTGATAATTTTAGGAAGTAAAGCTAAATAATAAAGCCTTTTCACGAGAGCCATACTATTTATAGCTCCGCATAGGCAGGCCACACACTTTATTTAAGTAAAGAACAGTTAATTTTAACTAATCGTAGAACCAAGGCATGATCTTCACTTCTTTTTTTCTTTTTCTTGTGTGAGTGTCCTTATAGGGGGGTGGCTTAGTGGTTACGTGTCGGGCTTAAGTGTCTTAGTCTAGGGGTTCGAATCTCGCTGCTGTTCACCTTGTGGAAGGTTCCACGCATCTACGATGCAGAAAGGGTTTGACGTGTGACGCCGTCATCAGTGAATACTCACTGCGGAACTGGATTGTCTAGAAAGGACACTCACACAAGGAAGAAACCTATTAATGAAAATAGGTCATCTGACTTGATGGAGTCATTTTGGAAAAATTAAATCAAGAATCTTCCAAATCAATACTCGAAGAACTCCGTAATTTGTTGCCTACAGACAAGTTATTGTGATTTTTAGGAATTTTAGAATAATTGGAATGATTGGCGCGAGCTTATGTAAGATAAAAAATTTATAATTTTTAGATGAATCAAATCTGGATCTAATAATCTGGGACTTTAGTTTTGACCTTTTACATCTAACATATTCTAAAATGAACGGTACTCTTTTCGACAAAAAACCATACATNATTTATTGCCTACAGACAAGTTATTGTGATTTTTAGGAATTTTAGAATAATTGGATTGATTGGCGCGAGCTTATGTAAGATAAAAAATTGATAATTTTTAGATGAATCAAATCTGGATCTAATAATCTGGGACTTTAGTTTTGACCTTTTACATCTAACATATTCTAAAATGAACGGTACTCTTTTCGACAAAAAACCATACATTGCTTTAATAGTTATCTATTTTTTTCTATATTAGTCAAATTATTTTATGAACAAAAGAAGTGTTCTTGAATATTCTATGTTCTTTCAAGGATGGACTATAATAATAAATTATGGGGATGAGCTCGGCTATGGTCATTGTGGCAAAGTCCAACATGTGATGAGTTGGGATACTTTGAAATTGAACTATGGCTTTAGCGAAAAAGAAAATCTAGATCTTTCAACTAAAACAGAATGTAGTATAACCGGAGTGAATGTG
>RDEW01000140.1:10730-22245 GCA_011109175.1 Dicyema japonicum
CCAATGTAAAATTTTTAGATTTACAATTTGACTCGAACAAATTTCAACCTTTATGAGGTCTACCTGGTTATTTGTAAACTTCTAGATTTAATATATAATACATTCGGTCATTTAACTTTAACAAGGGCCTGAATAGACACATCTTCGTCGTTTATATCACTGGTTCCCATATAAACACAACCTGAAGTCGATCTATTTATAGTAAAATACTGTTACACCGTATTATAAACATATAATTAATGTCTTGGCGCATCGAAATAATTAATTTATTATTTTCACTATCAATTCCTAGCAAATTCACGTGATACTAACATATTTAATATACACTCAAAATACTGATTTGAAAAAATGTTTTTTCGTAATAAGAAGACAACAAACATTCGGCCAAATTCCATTCGATTTTAATAGAGTCAATCCCATGAATAATCTTTGAAATGCTAAAATCCCACTGCGCGGATTCTTAAATTGTGTAATAGACACTATTAGAAACTCACTTTAAAAGTATTCAAATTTTTATTTCCAATTTTAAATAAAGATTCAGTCGAAGTATTAAAAAATCCAATTTGACCAGTTTTTGAATGACTGTCCTACAGCATAGAAATAAAAATCACTTTTTTATCGATTCCAACTTTTGGAAATGAATTTTTAAATGACGTGAATTTTTTATTTTAAGAAATGCATTTTTAGATTCTTTGATAAAATTCATTTCTTAAAATAAAATAATGTATAGATTTACTTTTCCTGAAATATTCAATTTGTTCAGTCGGTTCAGTATTATTTGTAATCTCATTCATTGGATTTTTAAAAAATTGCTTTTCTATTTTCCAAAAACACCTACATTATATTAAATTCATAGTTCAACTTAATCTTATTAAACCTAAAAGTAATTAAAAGCTTCAATCATATATTTTTACTTATTAGATTCGACTTTTTTCATAATCAAATATTTAAAGTTTGACTAATCAAAAAAATTCCAATACTAATCACCGCAAAGATTTTCTATTTATAAATTGAATAATCAGATTAATAACATAACGTAATAAACTTTAATCAGATTATGTGACAGGTAAGAGGCGGAACCAAAGAAAATTTTGTTGTTATTTATTATTATTAACAGCACTTTAACAGAACCAAAGAACGTTATGTTGACTAAGGTCCCGTTTGTGCCAATGAAAGTACTCCTCTTTCTCGAGCAGTATGGAATTTGTTCTATTTCCGTTCGAGACGAGTGGTGTCATCGCTGAGAAGGCATAGCCACTTTTAAAGGAGATCGGAAGCATGATTTTAAAACATACACGGGAGAGGAGGGAGAACATATTGCTTTTCCAGAGGATCCGTGGCGATCAGGAGAGAAAACTATTTGGCTGTCCACGGCACGACCTATTCTCACTACTGGAAAGAAATCACTATTCAAGGTCATTGGTTAGTAAGTGCAGGTCATTATTAGAATAATCAAGTTCATAGTGTCAAATTTTTTAATAAAACATAGCTTATTATTTATTTATTAACCCCCAGGTTGCACATCATGGTGGCAAACCCAGCACAAACAACAATCACAACTAACTAATCGAATGAAAAGACTGTAGGAAGGAATTGTTTGTTTGTGCCGAACAATTTTTTGGTTTATACTTAATTACACAATTAGTTTTAACTTATGCACGGAACTTATTTTATGCTTGAACGAGTACGCGATTTCACTGCTATCGAATTCGAGCCGAGTGAGCACGATGAAATGGACCTTATTGTCCGAAGAGTACTCCGAGAGAATCACGTCCACGTGTTGGCAAGCAATAAGGAGAGATTATACTTGTCTCGCGGACAGCTAGGACGTGGACTGAGTAACATCGTACACTTAAGTGAGCGAATTCTGACTAAGATGCACGACACCTTGTGGAGTGGGTCAAATGTATCCCAAAGGAAGGCTGCCATCCTTGCTGTTGAAAAAGCGCGTGGTACACACCTAGGGACCATACAATGCTATGTGTCGGCTAAGTATGGTTTAGGTGCTACCCAAGTTAATGTGAAGGAGTTGATCAAAGTTCAAAGGGAATCACTAATTAAAAAGATCAACTTAAAAGTCCTTCACAAGACTCTCTTTAGCAGCCTGGACAACCCGCACATTGACGTATCGTCGTCATCAACGTGGCTGAAGTATGGGAATAACTCTCCCCGATCAGAAGGGTTATTCTCATACTTGCAGGATAGAATTTTTTCAATGGTCAACGGAGACAGTGTAACCACTGTAAAAGAAGGCAATGACCGTTGACCATTAGCCACGAAGTGCGGGAGTATGCTTTACCATGATTACACATGGAGGCATAACGAGGTGGTGAGGTCCCTCCATCTTCTGCTCTGCAATAAGTATGGCTTGAGGCGGTCCAGAAAGTTGCGAACCCATCGAGTTCAATCGGTGTGTGAGAACTCGAAGGTGTGCATTAAGGTGGATACCCCAATACGCACCTCGATTGTTGTCCAGCACAACAGACCCGATATTGTGGTCCACGATAAGATCACCGGGGAGATTGTTATCGTGGAGGTGGGCATCACGTGCCTAGATCGTTTGCAGACAGTGGAAGTGGAGAAGAGGAGGAAGTACGACCTTCTTGCAAACGAGTTAGGACTGATGCACCAGTGTAAAGTCCATGTCATTCCGTGTGTGATGACATGGGATGGACTGGTCACCAAATACCACAAGGGGTACTTAAAACAGTTGGGTGTAGATAAGTCTCTACAGGCTTATATGCAGTCAACTGTTCTTAAGAGGACTCTGGAGAGTATCTCGTTTGATGCTCGCCGATCCAGTCCTTTCCTGACATTTAGTCAGCGAGAGGCGCTGGACTGCACCTTCTCGGAGGTCTACAGAGCCAGAGAAGAGGAGGAAGAAGGAGGAGGTGCGTGGAGTGCCATCCTCTGTTCACTTCGAAGGCTCAGGACTTAGTTAGGCCATTAATTAGTTAATTATTTTCTTTTTTAACTTAATTGATTTCTCTTTCTTTAATTAATATATCGTTGTGATCATTAAAAAAAAAAAATGTTTTAACTTTAATATATTTTTTCAAAATTCCTCGGGACCACGGTTGAGAACCGCTGCTCCAGAATCTCAATTCTAGATTCTACTTCGCACAGTAGATTTACATCTGCATTTATAAATGCGCAAACAATTTATTTTTAAATTTAATGTCGCATTTATCGCTTATATTTGATAGAAAGATTATTTGCAGGTTGATTAATGGTACTTAGCTTTTCCAAATTATTTTTTAGAACTTGTTCTTGTTAAAAGAATATTTTAAAATGAATTTAAAATACAGGTTTATCATTCCAGACCATTCTCATAATAATTTGGGTCTCTTCTGTTCATTTAAATGAATAATATACCCTAATAATATAAATAATTGTAAATAATGCTGGAGGAATTCCATAATTAGTTCTAACCATAATCAAACCGCACAATTCATCAAAAGAAATGTGGTTAATTTGAATTAAAAGAAGTAATTAAATAATCACGTTGATGAGAAAGAAAACACATAATCCAGATGATATAAAGTTTCCCGAAGTATTCGACATTCTCAGAGAAACCAACGTATAAGGCATATTTACTGTTACAAAAGAGAAGAAAATCAAAATATTTAGTAAAAAAGTCACATTCAACTTTTCTTACGCTGAGTAAGGACTACCACCGCCACTATAATTCCAATAGCGAGCAGTAAAATGACGATGCAAATAATCTTTTTCTGAGGAATTAATGAAGAAAAGAAACCCTTCGAGCACTTATTTGAAAATGCGACTGCTTGCTTAGTATTTTCCTTGGCGGTTGCAACATAGTTGACAGTTGCATCCAAGTGGTGGCTAATTAAATCGATCACTTCGCCCTACTCGTAAAAACTCGCCAATAAAACCTGGTCCTCAATTAGCTGAGCAATGTCGGAGAAAAGCACAGCCATTTCATTTATGCTCTTTTCTAATCGGAGAATCTCATTCTGACGGGCTATCACAGAATTGAGGTATATTTGGTCTCTGTCCATTACAATCCCCTGAGAGAAGAGCATTGGACTGCCCGACTGGATCATTTCTTCGAGTACTTCCTCGCTTACAGTTTTCCCGGCTATGTTTATTATACAGGACACACTTATTTGAAGTTGTCGTTGGATCTGCTTTTTGCACTTGTCACGATACTCAACCTGCGCCGCGTTATACGAGTTCATCAAATCAAGGAAGTGGTTGGACGTGGAGAAATGCTACTTCGCTGTAGGGAAACACCAACTTGAGTCTTCTTAATGCGAAAGTTGGTCGAAGTAGGATTCTTCGACTCTTCTTCCTGCACTTGCGCAGACATGGCTAAAATAGTCAATATTCACTACTGTTAAGACTGTTCTTGACTTTATTGGCTATGCATTTTACTTCGGTCATCATTTCCTCTAGTCTGGGCGCGCTTTCTTTCCAAATTAATCAACCTCGGAAACCTCCATCCTTTTCACTCGAGGTTAATATCTCTTTATGAAACTTTTAATTTTCTCAATGGAAGCTTCCATCCTGTCCAGCAGATCTCGACATGTCTTCAGCTTGAGACATAATATGTTGTAATCAAACCTCTGCAAAAAATTCTTTCATTTCCGGAGTTGTCTCTGGTTCTGCCGCTTGCATGAATGGATTTTTAGATTCCTGCGATAAATTTTAACAAATACATTCAAGTCGTGAAGTCTATCTCTCCCCATTCAAATTGGATCACCTCAATGTAAATTTAAATACTATTTTTATTTTACAAAAATTTAGTTATATTTTGTTATCATTAGAGTATAGATTATAATTATTTTTAAAGAAAATTAAATAATACATTTAATTTACAAAAATATTTGTAATTATTTTTGTTGAAGTCAGTCGCTATCTGTTTTCTCGGGTTAACCAACTAAAAGTGATTTTAATACCCGGGTATGAAAATGCTCCTCTGAAAAAAATTGGATATTCTTGGAAGTTTTTTTTTGGCACTGAAGATCAATCATAAATACTCAAACTAATTTTTTGGAAGAAGCTTAAACTCCTCGATAAAGAAATACCTTAACATAGAAAAGCCTTAACACAGAAGACCAAACTACGTACAGTCTTCCCTCTATTGCTCGCCATTTTTGGGACCAAGCCAAAATTGGCGACTAAGAGAATTTGGCGAGTAAGAGAAATAATCAATATCCTATCTTCTATCAAAAAGAAAATTTTCTATAATTTTTAATTTGAGTGATTCTAAACATTTAAATAAATATCTGAAACATTTGTTGAAAAAAACCAAGATTTTAAGTAAAGTAATCATTAATAGTTTTTTTTGACTGATCTTTTCTCTATATTTTTTGCATTTTTATTAAACTTTCAAGAGTCCATAATTAAAATATCATCTGCGTAAATGATCATCTCCATGTTAGGGAGATCCACTTGAGGAATGTCGCACATCACACAATTAAATAAAAGTGGACTGATGACAGATCCCTGTGGAACTCCTCTCTTAAGCAGAATTCTCTTCGACAATTGGTTTCCAACCCGTACAAACGATTCTCTTCTCGATAGGAAACTCCTTATCCAAACCAAGGCTGTCTTTCCAACGTTAAAATTGTATAAAGTTCGTAATAGCCCGGCATGCCAGACGCTATCAAATGCTTTTGATATGTCTAGACAAGCAGCCGTAAGATATTCTTTTTTCCTTTGTGCTGTAAATATAGCCTCCTTTAGCAGGGAAAAGCAATTTCCAGTGCCCCGGTTACGCCGAAATCCCAATTGTTCTTGCAAGAGATACTGTTTATCCTCAATATAATTTGATAGTCTTTTAAAGACAATTCTTTCCATGATTTTTGAGATAGAACATATGAGGCTGATTGGCCTGTAATTTGCAGGATCAGAACTCGGTTTTCCTTTTTTCGGAATCATGCGAACAATTGTCCTCTTCCATGTTTGAGGCACGTGTCCGATCATCCACGAAGAGTTAAATAACTGCCATAGTCCGCATAATAAATGGCATTTCCGCCTTTTTGAAGACAATCATCGGCATGTAGTCCCAACCAGGGGATTTATTTTTGCATCCGCGTATCGCTAACTTGACTTCTTCATAGAAATAGCTCCACATAATGGCCCCTCCGTAACCGATGGCAGATCCCAAAACACGTACAATTTTGTACAGCCTGTGGGATCATCGACAACGGATCCACTTCTTGATCCTAGCTAGCTGCTCCTTTAACTTCTCAGGTATTTCCTCCTTGGAATCAGATTGCCTTCAGTGGACTTGAGTTTTATCTCCCCACCCTTTTTATCAGAACTCATCTTCGAGAAAATTTTCCAAAAGTTCGGATTTTTAGGGGAGAGTTTAGAGCATTCTTTTTTCCAGCTCTCCTCTACTATATTCTTAGATAATTCCTCTGCCAAATTATTAATCGATTTGATTCTTTGTTTGAGGAAGATCGCGTCTTGCGGATCCCAACACCGCTTTAATTTACTCTCCAAGTTTCTTTTTTCGCAAAGTAGTTCAGATTGCTCTTCATTTATCAATCGGTTTTTGTACGAGAAGAGAAACCTCTTTTTTCCATAGTCCTCCAAGTAACTTAGAATAATATTTCTCATTCTCTCATCCAAATGATTATCTCGTCGAGATTTAGTATTTTAGATTCTTGAGTATTTGCCAATTTTATAGACATATAAAAATTGAAGTGATCCCAATCAATGTTGCTTATATTATAACCAAGAAATACATCCTCAGTGGGAACTGTTTCCGTTCGTAATTTCATCGTTTGCGGAAGATGGTCACTCCCCACATCATTTTCAACATAAGGCCGGTCACACAGACCACTTAAGGCAGGGGTGGCCAACCAGTCGATCGCGATCGACTGGTCGATCTCGGCGCATTTCTTGGTCGATCGCCTTCGAATTAATTTTTTATTTATTTCGCATTTTGATCGCGGTGCATTTCTTGGTCGATCGATCGCCTTCGATGTATAAATTGCTAATTATATTTTTGTATTTAGAAAGATTTTTGACGTTTAACCAAGAAAAATTGAAATAGAAATTATAAATCTAAAAAATGACCTCATTTTAAAATCGCGGCAACGCACACTGCGTCCTTGCCGCTGGGCATGTAAATTAATTCACGTTTTTCTTTTATTTGTTTCATCTTTTAAAATCATATTCAAATGTCAACATGTGGAGATTTTATGTCTCTAGAAAAATATCCAATTTTGATTGATTTGTATCAACGAATTCTTTCATGCTTTGGAAGCACATATTTATTCTGAAAATCATTTTCAAGAATGAAAATGATAAAATTTCAATACAGGACCCGTTTAACGGATGACCATCTTGGGGATTGCATGAGAATAGCAATAAGCTCATACGAGCCAGAATTCTAAATAATCGCAAGATAATTACAATGCCAAAAATCCCATTAACTTTTAATTATAAAATAAAAATTTTGTTATTAAAATATATAAGTCGATCGCCAAAAAATCGCAATATAAAAAGTAGCTCGCCGGTGAAAAAGGTTGGCCACCCCTGGCTTAGGCATTTGCAACAATAAACAATCCTAATCGATCACCACTTTGCTGCTGAAAGTGGTTGAGCTCTTCAGACGTAAAGACTTGAAAGTTTGAAGATTTTTTAATCTCGAATAAACAATTTCCGTCCTGATTTGACTTTACACACCCATATGCAGTATGCTTAGCGTTCAAGTCTCCAACGAGAATTGGATGTTCACATCCTTCCATAAAATTTTTGACAATCGACGAATAGTCTTTCAACCTTTTGGAGTAAATACCCCCAACGGTTATCCATCCAATAGAAGTTTTTAGATCAATTGATGCTAATTCACATACATTCTGTTCAATTATTTTTGGATTCCGAGTATCAATAGACTTTTTGTAAAATATTGATGTTCCTGTGCCAGCGTTAGCACCAGGATACCAAGGAATATCAATTGAGCTGTATCCAGGAATAGTGATACTTCCAACCTTCTTCATTTTCGTCTCGTTGATGATAAATACATCCATCTGAACTGTGCTGATAAGAGCTATCAGCTCTGCTGCCCGCTTTCGAAGAGAACGGGCATTAACCAGGGTAATCCTGGTTACATTTGTTTATTTGGTGGCTGCTTCCCTCTTTTAGGAGAGCCACCAAACCGAGTAAAAGCTTGGCATCCTTTTTAGTTCTGGTCACATCCTTAATAGACCTTTCGAGCTCACTGATTAAATCAGCTCGAGGTCGACACGTCATTGACCCATCTCCTGAAGTCGACAAAGTCTGCACAGCCGAGTGAGATATAGTCGTTTCCTCGGTCTGTATTCCAATTTCTGCTGTTTTCCTAACTCTTGGAACGTTCCATCCTTCTCATGGCTTCACGGCTGAATTTTCCATGTCTGTTTGGTCGGATTTGTCATTCTCCGAAGCTTCTTTTAACAGTTTCTGCGCCAATATTTTCTTATTCTTTAGCTTTGAAGCTTCTTTAGCTTTTTCACAGCCCCGATAATTTGCCAAGTGGTCCGGAGAACCGCAGTTGACACATTTTTTCATGTCAGCTTCCTTGCAATCTGTTCCAGCATGTGTGCCCGAGCAGAATAGACATTTCTCCTGATTTTTACAGAAGCGTGCTATGTGCCCAAACCCTTGGCATCGATAGCACTGAACTTCCGGTTTTCTGTACCACTCGACCTTTACATTTGAAAAGCCGATCTTTAGCCCCAATCGTACAAGCGATTGAGCTTCTCCATGATCAAAAGTTACCATTTTAATGATAGGCAGTCTCACTCCCCTTCTTTCAAAGCGTTCGAGAGTCGTTTTTCCTTTCACTTTGCCCTTCAGGAAGTCTTCGAGTTCCTCAATTTCGATCCAAGTTGGGACATTCTTTAGAATTATTGCCACTGGCCCAAATTTCTTATTTTGGAGAGAATGGCCTTCCTCTCCAAAAGGTTTGCTTTCTTCTAATTCATTTCGAAAGGTTTCCACATCTTTTTCGATTTTGAAATTCAGTAGAAACTCTCCTGACTGTCGGCGAGAAACTCGTGCCTTTTTGATCGATTTCATGTTGCATAACGTATTTTAATTATGGACTCTTCTATGAGCAAGTCAATATCATGGAAAAGAACTCATTGTCATATTGAAAAAATTGCCAAGTGGTGCAAGGATAAAGGCTTGTCCTTATCCTATGAAAAAAGTACTGTTTTGCTGGATTGGCAAGAACCGGAGGAAACATGGCCTTTGTATTAACACTGGAGTTATAAAATCCATGGAAAATCTAAAATATCTCGGAGTAGTAGTGGATGCATCTGGATCATTTAAAACTCATATAATCAACAGAAAGAACAAAGCTACTGCAATGCTGAAAGCTCTCACACGATTTCGGTTGAAACCGGAAACGTTCCTATACGTATACTCTGCGTGTATAGAGCCTTTTCTGGTCTATGGTTTTCAAGGATGGTTCGAAAGCTGTGAAGGAAAGAAACACGTTCAACTTTTGGATAAAACGCGGAGATATGCCATTAAATTGGCGCATGGCTTGGATCTAAAATCCAAACTAACCCAGAGCTGGAGGGATCTGTACGATCCATTGAAAAATGTTGCACCACTTAAATAAATAGTGGTGCAAGGGGTCATCATTTCGTAGAAGGGACATCTGGTGTCCCATTACAGTAGACCCCAATCAGCAAACAAACTCGGTTCTCTCTTCCCCTTGGTCGCGTTCGGCTCTTCTCCTTCTCCTCCTCTCTTAATTTAGTGACGAGTTTGTTATATGGAAAATAAAAAATTCTATTCTATTATTCTATTCTTTAACTTTCAAGCATATTCACATTAAAATGATCGTCATGGGAAAAATATTTTTGAGGTCCGAAACACTTTTTATCGCGTCTCGATGTGTAATACATTTGTTTCTTTCACAATTGAACTGTCTAAATTGTCATTTTCATCGTTATTGTTTTGTAGAAATTCATGAAGTTCGTCATTTTCAGAGTACGTAAAGTCTATAAACTCCTCTTCTTTTATGGATCTGAGATCATTAATTTATCTAATAATTTGTTCAAAATTTTTTATTTTATGGTCTCCCTTAATAGGTTCTTCAATGCTTTTTTCCCATTTGGCGTGCTGAAAACATTTTGATATTGTATCCACCGACACATTTTTCCAGGCAAGATAAGAAAATAAGACTCCATCTTTAGCGTTAATTTTTTATAGCATTCAATATTTGCTTCACTTAATTTATTTTTTATTATATGTTTAAATTTAAATTTGTTGAAATGGATTTGAATGATCTAATGATTCCTTGATCCATCGGTTGAAGCACAGTAGTCGTGTTTTTTGGCAAATATAAAACTTCTATCATACTTAATTCGATTGCTATTTTATGAGAAGGACAATGGTCTACAACCAAAAGTATCTTTCTTTGTTTTGTTTGAGAGTTTTATTCCAATTATACAACCATTCATTAAATATTTCTGTTCATCCAAGCCTTTGAAGAATTGTGGTATTGTAAATACTCATCAACGTTCAAGTTTTTGAAACACCTTGGTTTCTTAACTTTCCGATCATCAATGGGGTTCTTTTATCAGATCCAGTCATATTTGCCCAAAGCATTAATGAAAATCTGAAATTGGCTAAAAAATGTTAAACCTATCTTTAAGTAATTTTTGTCCTGGTCGGTGTTTCCTGCAGACACTTTTTGATGGAATGTTCTTGTAAAAACGCCTGTTTCGTCGGCATTATAAACATTTTCGGACCGTATTCATTTATTTTTGAAGATAATTTTTTTTAAGTCTTCGATTCCGTCTTTGAACTCATCCACAGTATATCCCAATTCACCATGAAAAATTCTAGTTTTATATTGTGCCTTTTTTAACTTTTCAAGCCATCCTTTACTGGATTTAAATTCAGAGACCGTTTAACGCAGCAAATTCAGCTGCTTTTGAGTTTCGAAAAACGAGAACTTCTCCCATAAATTGGATTAATTCCAAGAATCTTCTGTTTGTTCAATTTAAGATCGTTAATTGCACGTCTCAAAATTGATTTTTTGAAACGCGACGAAAAAATTTCTGAAACACGTCTTAAACTCAGAGAAGAGTTATTTATTTATTTACCCCCCGGGCCCTTCAATTGAAGGAAACCGGTGGCTAACAAGAACGTTAATGCCAATGTCGGACGCTCCCAGAGATCCCGATCGTGATCCGGTGTTCCGAGGAAGCAGAAGGCGGGCCTGGACAGGAGAAAAGGTCACTGAGGGAATAGGAAGGGATGGATTCAGCAAGACCGATTTTTTGACGATAATTGTGTAGGCCAATATGATGGCCACAGCGGAGACGAGCCAAGTTCACTCGGGCTTCTCTCGAGAGGGAGGATTCGACGTTGTTAATTGGCGGCGGAAGGCGTCCCAGAAGCTTGTTTATTCCAAGACATCTGATTGCCCTCGTAGCTACCAAGTCGTGAATTCTCTTCTGGTTTATGTCCGGAGGAAATGGTATAAGCATGCGGATTTTGTCCGCGAGGGTCGGAATTATTCTCCTGTTAT
>RDEW01000140.1:23265-39442 GCA_011109175.1 Dicyema japonicum
AATTGTATTCAAATAAGCGATCTGCTGCTCATTCTGAACAGTGTAATTAACGCTATTCCTTACTACGTACTTAACCGACGATTTAAAAAACAGCTGTTTCTGCTTTTAAATTTATTCAAGAATCAATTTCCAGAAGCAAAGGTTAAAAATTTTCCTATGAGAATTCCATTTAAAACCAATTCAATTTAATTTGAAAACAATCCAATTCAATTTTTCTTATGACTGTTCAACCAACATTTTAAAAATAATTTTCTTTGTATTCATTTGAGATACTTTCAACTATAAGCGGCGACTATATAAGTAAACTATTCATAGATGCTTTACGAGGATATATATCAAGTATAGAACATCGCCACGAAGTTAAGATGACCGAAGAAAAATTCATGTCTCCGTCAAGCCAGAAAAGTTGGGGAAATAATCCGACGGGACCGATTGGCTTCCCAGGCAAACAAAAATGTCTGATTTCCGTAGATTCGGTTCTTGGTGGAACAGAGGAATCTGACACACTTCTCCAATATTAAAAAAAGCATTAATTTGTTTTAATACGTCATAAATATAATATTTATAATTCTATTTTTAAAATGTCTTAATATTTTTAAAATTGAAAAAAATATTTAAATGGATTCAGGTGGGACTGAATTGTCTTCTGAATTTGACCATCCCCGTTTTTCAAAATACAAATACACCGGAAAGCTAATCGAAGACCAACAAAACAGAAGAAATGCTTTTTTAAAAGATAGAAAAAGTTAGTTTTTCTGGCATATCTCTTAGTCGTTTTGACATGAAATGTCGTATTAATCGTATGATGGACCAGAATACAGATCCACAAGACATCGAGATGGACTCAATAAATCCTCATTATTCAAACCAACTCATGATGAACGAATGGATGTTAGAAAGGCCCAATGATCTGATAAACTGGCTGGCTATTCCATGTCCCCACGGAAAGCGATGTTTGGTCGTGACTGACGAGTAAACCAAATCTTTTGACCTCCAGGCCCAGACCCGAGTGTTCCTGAAAAACGGGAAGTTAGCAAAAGTCATTTAAATCCTCCCTTCCCGGCGGTGGACCGAGAAAAGCCTCTTCGGGTATATTTATGTGTTTTAGCCACAGGATCTGTGTTGGATTGTATTATGGGTGATGGAGTACTCTATGTCCTCGATTGTATGCAATGGGGAGAGATTCCTCTCTATGAGACTGATGTTCTCTTTTTCTTTACTTTCTAGTTCGAGTTTAGGGCTTCGTGGATCGCTGCTAAATTGAGACGAGCCAGTGTGTTGTGAGTGGCCTTTCTCGCTGTTGATTCCTCATGTATGCAGTGATGAGTCGATTAGACGTATTCTTCTTAGTTATGATGATAAAATGTAAGTTGTGTTGTTTGTAGGGATTAGTGTGATGGAGTCATTTTTCTTCATAAACAGGCACAGTACACTGTAGGGACGTCTCCTCTTTCATGTTGGCTTAAACTTGGGATGATACCTCATATTCTTAATATTACAGTATGATTTTGTCTAATTCATATTTTGATAAATTTTTGTAAAAATACATTTTTTAGGCGTAAGTATAATTAAACGTTTAGAACGAAATAGTATGACAAGTCAGTTCAAAGTTAATGTCATTTTTTGTGATGGCATGGGTGGATGGGTCATCTAGTACTCTAATATCTTGGGAGAACCTCAACAAATATGCAATTGAGGTCTTTCTAGTGAATGTTATGTTTTCTTTTGGCTTTTTTTGTGGTTATTTACCGATAAATATCCATTTATTTGAATTTTTACGCTTTTGGTTAATAAAATGAATTATTTGTACATATTTTTCAGTCTAATTTTAGTTTTTGTCGTTCAAAAAATTTCCCTACCAGTTTACTGGGTAGAGAATTATTTGTGAGAAAGCATTTTTGCATCGATTCAAAAGTTAAAGAAAAAAAACATTATGGATAGACTTTCGAATGTCGGATTGTCGTCATATTTAAGTAAACAGTCGTTCGGATATATTTGTCGTAATTTAATAATTATGGAGTTTTGTTCCAAAAAACTATTGGTAACCAACAGTGAGCGGATAATGAATTTGACTCAAAAACTTTTTGGAAAACGTTTGTTTAATTTCGTTATGAAAAAAACATTTTATAAAAAATTTGTTCTTGGAGAAAACGAAATGACATTATTCGGACTATAGGCAGTCATTATTCAAAAAATTTGCACACGATGATAATGATGAGCTACGAAAGTGACCTTGGAACCTGTTCTAAGAACGAATATAATAATTCTCTCTTAAAAATCAACAGGAATTCATCAAAATGATCAAAATGTTTAAAAATAGAAATGAGACCCAAGTTATGATGCATTTCAAATTAACTGGATTTTTTCCTTTATCCACTCTACGAAAACTTTCCGATTCAATTTCTACTCATACGGACTATATTGATGCAATTCTGACATTGAAACATATTTTTCTTGGAGACAAACAAACAAACGCTGCGGTTTTGGATAATCTCGATTATTTGGATAAAAGATATTTATTAAACGGAATTGGTCATGTTAAAAAAGTGATTGGACCATGTACACAATTCAGACATTAAAATACTAGTAGACGCAGAATACACGGACATTAACGAAGGAATCAATGCAATAACTGTCGCCAATGATTATGATTTATAATCTGCAGACGCCGACTATGGACTCACTTTTCAATGTTACCTAAAAAATTCGATGGATTTAATCTCAGAAACTTTGAAATAATCAAGCAATTTGACCTTTGCTGGAGTTGTAAAATAGTAAGAGGAGCCTACATGGATTGGGAACGCAAAAAATTCTAATCTGCTTAAACAGCAGAACCCAGTTTTTTGATTTGTATCAAGAAACTAATATAAATTACGACAAGATTGTGGAAATGTTTTTCAAACACGATTTCATTAAGGAATATTCGATTATGATTGCCACACACAATTTAAACTCAATTCAGAAAACCTGTAAACTCTTATTGCATCACAAAAAACCCTCAAAGGCATTCAAGTTTGCCCAGTCAATGGGAATGTCAGATCATATTAGTCTCCAACTTAGCTCTCTGGGTTACCTAGTGTATAAGGGGTCTCCTTATGGAACAGTGGAGGATACTATTCCTTATCTTGTGAGACGTGTTTACGAAAATTCTTCAATTTTTAATAACGTAAAAAACGACAATTCACTTTTGAGGAAAGAATTTTTATGTAGAATAATACCATTTCGTTACTAAAATCATACTACATTTTTCGTTAATAAACATTTGATTATCTTTATGCTCTCCACTTATTAGAATGAATTCAAACCCAAATAACATCATAAAAATGAGTATTCCAGCCAAACATTACGAATTTGTTTCGAAAATTCATTTTTACTCACCGTATTTATTTACCCCGAGCCTCTTCAATTGAAGGAAACCGGTGGCTAACAAGAACGTTAATGCCAATGTCGGACGCTCCCAGAGATCCCCGACCGTGATCCGGTGTTCCGAGGAAGCAGAAGGCGGGCCTGGACAGGAGAAAAGGTCACTGAGGGAATAGGAAGGGATGGATTCAGCAAGACCGATTTTTTGACGATAATTGTGTAGGCCAATATGATGGCCACAGCGGAGACGAGCCAAGTTCACTCGGGCTTCTCTCGAGAGGGAGGATTCGATGTTGTTAATTGGCGGCGGAAGGCGTCCCAGAAGCTTGTTTATTCCAAGACATCTGATTGCCCTCGTAGCTACCAAGTCGTGAATTCTCTTCTGGTTTATATCCGGAGGAAATGGTATAAGCATGCGGATTTTGTCCGCGAGGGTCGGAATTATTCTCCTGTTATTAGAGGAGTGCCAATGAAAGTAGGCAGGGTGATTTGGGGTTCGGCATTTGTCAAGAAATTGCAGCCCGAGCATTTCAAAATGGTCACTGATTGGAAGGATTTTCGATTCCCAATGTAGTGGTCAATAGGTGTCGTTTTTAGACAGCCCGTAATAATTCGTAATGCTGAGTTTTGAGTTCTCTGAAGTTTTTCAAAGTTAGTAATAGATAAGCAGAAACCCCAAGCAGGGATGGCGTAGTATTTTGGAGGATTTTTCAACTGGGAGTGGAATGTTGTCTAGGAATAGTTTAGGCTCTAAGTTGAACTAACGACGGTCAGTTGTGAATAGCGTAACAGATGATTTGGATGGAGAACGTTGAAGAAGATTGCATTTCAGCCTGGACGATAGAGTGTTCAAGTGTTCCTGCAGAAATCCAGAAGCAGTGATTATGTTTTGGTGAAGAGAGGCAAAAATTAAGTCATCAGCGTAAGAAAAAAGTAGAGTATTATTGTTTGTCGGGATACTGGACAGATGTAAGTTAAATAAGGCAGGTGAAAGGACCGAGCCTTGGGGAACCCCGTTAGGCAAGTATTTGTAACGTGAGTAAGAAGACATGATTGTCGTGCGACCAAGACGCCCAGAGAGAAAAGAGAGTAGCCATGACTTTATTTGATGAGGAAATTCCGTATCGATTATTTTCCTACACAGAACATGTCTTGACGTTCTGTCAAATGCCTTTTCAATGTCGATGGATGCAATAACTGTTCTTTGAGGAGGTTTATGATTGTTAAACCCATCCGCAATGAATTGTGTCAGTTTTGAAAGATGGGTGGAAGTGGAATGCAAAGAACGAAAGCCATGTTGAGATTCAGCGAATGGGAGGAAAGGTTTTATGATGCTCAATACAACTCGTTCTGTTATTTTTGAAACCACTGAAATCAAAGAGATAGGTCGAAAAGAAGAGGGGTCAGAGGTATCTCGATTTGGTTTTGGAATAGGGATGATGGTAGATTTCTTCCAAAGCATAGGAACCAAACCATAGTTGATCGAGTATTCGATTAAATTGGTCAGAGCCAGAAAGCCATTAGGACCCAGATTTTTTAGGTGGTGGATGGCAAGACCATCTGGACCTCTGGCGTTAGAATTCCGCGAGTTAACAACAAGCTGCCTGGTAAGTGATTCTGGGATGTTAATATAGTGTGTAGAATCGTCATTGGAATTATAATGAGATTTTCTTACGAAACGGAGATCCTTTGGGGTAGGAAGGTGACTGATTTTTGCATAATGACGAATTAAGATGTTGGCTTGATCCCGGAAAGATAGGACAGATTTTTTGGTCGAGATACCAGTGGCATGTGAGAGGGGACATGTTTGTCTCGTGTGAATTTTCCTGAGGGTTCTCCAGAAAGCACGGGACCCAGTATGTGGGGTTATTGAAGTGATAAAATCATTCCATTCGACAGTTTTATGTTTCTTGATTAATTCGTCAATTTGTTTGTTGATTTCTGCTAGATATTCTCCATTACCATCTGTAGATGTCGTCGATTTGATCCTCCTTCGTTTTTTGAATAGTTCAATGATCGGGGAGGAAAATGGAGGCCGTGATTTCGGATGAAGCCGCGGGGAATAAATTTTTTGTCCGCAGAAAGAAGTGTATTAGTAAAGAAAGCAACAGCAGCGTCAAATGATCGAAAGGAGGAGCAAGAAAAATTACTGAATATACGTTCAGTGTCATTCCTGAACGAGTCCCATTTCCCACGTTTGTAGTTAATGTAGGTCTTCATAATTCTCTTCTTTACAGGGTGATGGTTTATTTTTATTAGAATAGGATTGTGGTCCGTTGGTAGGTCGTACAGGACTGTCCATTTGGCGTCGAGAGCGATGTTTGGGGAACATAAGGTAATGTCAGGAGAAGTGTTTGAATCTCCAGGTCGCATTGCACAGCGGGTGTGTAGAAGAGGATTGTTTAGAGTGATCAATTCTTCCGCATCCAATATGATTTGCTGGCCACGTTTGTCAGTTTTGCTTGTGGATAATTAAAGAGGATGATGGGCGTTGAAGTCGCCACATAGAATACAGTTTTCAATTGAAAAAAGAGGCAGTAAGTTTGGTGTATAATTGGGATCACATGAAGAAATCGGGGGGATATATATGTTAACAACAGAATAACATATCTTGTTAATGTTAATTTGAATAGATGAAATTTCGGTAAATCGATCATAAGTTAAGAGAGATTCAATGTTGGCAGTTGAATCTGCAAAAGGAATGGCTTCGTGAATGAGAGTAATAAGACCCCGCCAGGCTTTCCAGAGAGGCGGTCATGACGAATGGTGGAATATCCTTCAAAACGAGGGGTTTTGGATTTTGGAGTAAGTTTGGTCTCTTGAATAAGAGCTATATCAATAGAGTTCGTGTGTATAAAATAGCGTAGGTCATTGAATTTCTTAGAAATCCCGTTGATGTTCAATTGAAGGATGGTTAGTGTTCTAATAGGCTCAGGTCCAGGGTTTTGTTCCACATCTCCACACCGAATCAACAATAGAATCAGGGAACGTAAGCTTGACGCTCGTCCGTAGCCAATACCAACCAAACCGTTGACAGGTTGGTTGGCAAGGGGGAAAAGTTGGTTCTGTTTGTTGCTGATGGAGAATCAGCATCCAATCGTCTCCACGAGAAGGTGAACCACATGACGATCTTACTCACCGTAAATTATTTTTAATTATACCGCAAGGTTGGAACAGCCTTAGAGAAGTGGAAAAGGTGGCATAGTCCCTAGTTTGACAGGAGACCAGCTCCATTTCAGTGACTTGCCAAAAATTTCCGAACCTCTTAAAGTCACGTAGAGTATCAGCTTTGGCATTAACTCCATCTTCGAGTTCTTCAAGAAATAAATGAACACGTTCCCAAGTTTCGGCGAAAGATACTCTATTTCGGACCAGTTCCATGTGAGGCCGTGCTTGCTTTTCAAAATAGTATTATTTTAAATCAATCTTGTGTGATATTTTTTGTAATCCATTGAAAATGACAATTCTTAGTTATCATGTTACCTAAAACTAATATTATGAGCTATCTAATAAGACGAAATGTTCATCGCGGCCAGAGTATCCTAGGCGTGGTTCTCAACGGTGGGCGATTCGCCCCTAGGGGCGATTTTTTTGGTAGGGGGGCGATTTATTCTGCCAGGGGGGCGATAGTTGATGGTTATCCAAGGGAAATTGTCTTGAAAGATTTGTGATATTATTTGATGCTATTGTTGATTTTTTAAGATTACAAGAAGAATTTGAATTGCTTAATTCCTGCAAAATTCATAGAAAAAATATTTTTTATTTAAATTGGATTTTTTAAAAAATTAAATGAAGTTTCATTGGCTTTACAATGAGATTATGTTAATTTAATTGATTGCAACAAATTTAATTTAAGTAATAGAAACGCTCACGCCATCATGACCTCTTAGTTAAATTTCTCAGAGTTTTTTTTCAAATATAAATTGATATAAAAAAAAAGTAATAGAAAATTTGGAAAATTCTATTTTTATGACCACACTTTTGATGACGACGATCTGAAAATTTATGAATTTCATTTATCTTTGGACCAAGATTTGAAAAAAAGATTTGAAGATTTAATTAATTTAAACTTTTCTGATTGGATGATTAATCCTTGGGTGCCCATTCATTATGATTCTGATGATGAATGTCAAGAAGAATTAATAGAACTAAAAAAACGACGAAGAACTCAAAATAAAATTTAAAAATGACAACCTGACACAATTCTGAGTAGAAAAATCTATAAAAATGAAATTCCCGTAATTATGGGAAAAATGATGCCAATAATATTATGTTTTCCTACATCATACTACGTAGAGAGAGGATTCAGCACTCTGAATAGTATGATCGGAAAAAAAGAAACAAACTAAACATAGAAGAAAGAGGAGACATTAGAATTGCACTTACGAAAAGAAGTACAAATTTTGAAAAACTTGTGAATCTTCATCAACCACAAGGATCTCATTAAAACTCTTATTTTTTAAATAAAAAATATTTCTAATAATTAGTTAATAGTAATATTATTACTAATGAAATAAGGGGGCGATACAAAAATTGGAGGGGTGAAAAAAATTCCAAGGGGCGATACAAAAATAAAGGTTGAGAACCACTGTCCTAAGGCAACCTTCACTCTTATGCCCAGCCTCCACAGCCGGTACTGAGGTGATCTCGTCCACGCGTATTTCCAATCCAGAAGAGTCCTTTGGTTGGCACTCCGCTACTGTTTGTACCACAACGGGAACCAAAATGTTAACCTTCATGCTTTCCAAAGTTTTTTAGTACGAGTGTTTACCTTGGCTTCCAGATGATTTTTGAAGAATTTTAAGACAATTCCACCCCAAGAGAGCACAACAGGAATTATTTTCACCTTTAAATTCTCTCCAGTTTATATGCCAACAAATCATATTGTAGAGCTTTTTCCATTTCGACCTGTTTTAGACAATTTTGTGAAATGACCCCAAAATCGAACTCATGCTGAGTGTTATCTTACAAAGCAAAACATTAGGATAATATATTTGTTTTGACCTCCCATGCTATGTATACTTTTCCACAAATATGTAAAATCTTCCTAATATGAATCCATCCCCATCATGATCCAAACATACTTCTTTTCATTTAAAAAAGTTTGAACATATACATAATATTGCAAAATTGTCTAAAAATTGTGTGAACGTTGATGATAGTGAGGATTATTTTAATAATAATCATTGATAATGAGTGACATTGATGACATCTGCCTTTGTTCATTCCGAAGGTTTAACAATAAAATAGTTAATTCGTTTATTTTTATATAATAAACCAGTTGCACGCCTTGTCGTGTGAGAAGAGTGCCGGACGAATTCCCCGCCACACACAACTCAATGACGTTGTCAGGAGGGCCCTGGAGTCGGCTGGTTTCCCTTCCACTCTAGAGCCAGTCGGCCTTTTCCGGAGCGACGGCAAGCGTCCCGACGGGATGACGACCTTTCCTTTTAGGGAAGGCAAGTCCCTGGTTTGGGATGCCACGTGCGTCGACTCTTTTTCGGTGACGATGCTACCCAAGACTGTCAGCAACCCGGGTTCCGCCAGTGCTCAGGCTGAAGAGTCAAAGAGGACGAAATACCGGTGTATTTCGGACTCCTTTGAGTTTGCCCCCCTCGCCTTCGAAACCTCCGGAATCGTCGGCAAGGCTGCTGCTCAACTCCTCACCGACATTGGCAGGAAAATCTTTTCGAAAACATACGACCGGAGGGAGACGAGCTGGCTTTTCCAGCGAATCTCGGTCGCTGTGCTCCGCGGAAACTGCCACTCAATACGCAGCGCGGCGTCGTTGAGCTGACCCTCAGGCTCTCGACTATTTAGCTTCTAACTTGTTTTATTAATAATAATATTAAATTTAAAAAAATAAAAAATAAACCAGTTTGTCTCGCTTTTTCAAATAGTAAAAAGCCTGATATCTGACTATACTTATGTCCTGCTCACGAAGGGGACCGATCTTTGCTCTCGTTTTATAAAATTTTTAGAGATTTCTAAATATGAAAAAAATAGCAAGTTTTATTTCATTAGATTAAAAAAAATGTTAAGTCTCATAACAAGACCTGTTTCTTTAACCACTAACTTGTTTTTCGTTCTCTCGGTTTTGGTTAAATAAAAAATTCATTCATTCCTTCAAAACGTGAAGAAGCCTATACATTGGCAGCCAACATAACTCGACAACTCAGAAAGTTCTGAGCATGGGAAGGGAGAAAAGTTGACGAAATTCAAAGAAACCGAAATCGAAGACAAATAACTAAGGAAAGCTAAATTAGCAGTACTGCAAAAACCAACGCCCACGTAACGGATTGGGAAACTTGCGACTGACATGAGTGATTTGCGTCAACGAACGGGCCACAATAATATCTAGAGAAAAGACAGTAACAAGAAGACAAACTAATAAGAAAAATCATTCTTGGAATGAAAACAACATTTTTTAAATGAAAAGGTCAACATAATAAATTCTTCTAAGAAATTTCGGTACTGTTAGGTTATACGCGAGCCAGGTTTTAGTATCTAAATAAATTTATGATTTTTTGCTTATTGTGAGGTGTCGCTAATTAGTACAAGCACTCAAGACTCATCCAAAAAATATTTTGTGTCCAATTCAAATAGCGTTTTCAAATTTTAAAAGTCTATTACGACGATTGCAAGGTGATTACATTCCTCCACAAAAAAATATTATGAATTACAAATGATCGGACACGAGGCTAAGCACGGTTAACATTATTTTATGCGTCTTTCTTTAAATGGATTATTAACAGAAACAATTTTGACAATAAATATTATTTTAGAGAAATCTACTAATCCATATTAGCTTATCTTTCTGGGAATAAGGAGGAGAAAAATAAGACGACAAAATCAACCAATCTCCTCATCATTGAAATTTGTTGGACAACTTCGTCATTCCTTTCAACTCCTCTTCCCCTATACGCGACCCAACGTCTAAATAAACTACAAAATCACACCCAAATCACTCACAGTGCTCCTAAATAAATAAGTCCAGTCAGAATCAGCAAATTCTTGGCAGAATCAAAAGGCAAAATGAGCAAAACGAAACACAATTTGAGCAATAATATTGCAACCACACGTCCAAATCCTCGAAATCGTTCAGAAATAAACCCAATTCTTTGAAGAGTATCTTGGAACCCACCCAAATTTGTACTAGACAGTCCCATTCTTTAATATATGAATAAAAATTACATTTTCTTTTGTTCTTTTACAAAATTCTGCCACAAATGACTTGGCCCATTGCGTACTGCAGTTGAAGCTCTCTTAGCTTTCCAAGAAAGGCTTCCGTCGGCTGATTTCTACACTTTTTATGTTGCAAAAAACTCTTTTGGTATTTCTGGTATCTCAATTGAAGAAGTGCCTATGAAAAGAAAGATTTCTAGAGATTGGCTGGTAAATGCAGACAGAGAATCTTTATCCTGCAAAATTTTTCCGTTTAGGAGAAGAGTTTGAAGTTTTTCCGACTATACGAGTTATTCTGAGTGTTAGGTAATACAGGACGAAGAGAGTGCTTCTCTCGGATCGTTGCTTTAAGTTCAGAAATTGTGGAATCCTTGTTACAGGTGATTTCTAAATTCTCATCTGAGTTGCCAACAGAACGGACAACAACAAGCATAATTAATTTATTTTATTGTTTTTATAATTTTTAATTACATTTTTTAAGTTATATTTATTCACAAATAAACAATTTCGATTTATTAAAGATTTAAATAATAATATAAATTCTCCAAATTATGAAACACAAAGATGGGCTAAGAACTTTAAAACACGCTCCAGAGGAGCTAGCTGAAATGATCACCAATATTTTCAATTGGTATCTCCAGGAAGACAATCCATTGGATCTGGGAAAAGGATGGCTAATACCATTACTAAACCCGGAAAAGCTAAACGTCCCGTTTGCAACTTTGGACCAATAATTATACCAACTTTAATACGCAAAACATTATCCTTCATCGCATTAAGTTAAGTTAGCCGTATTCAGCCGATTCTGTTGATCAAATTCCTCCACAAACCCCTGTTCTTAACAAGCTCTACAATCTCCAAAAAATCATGTCCGGCTGTTTTAATGACTTGCGAAGACCAACTTAATTTTGGCCTTCCTTGTTTTCTCTTTCCGGTGAACGAAGACTGCAAGATCAACTTTTCTATGCCGTCCCCCGAAGTAGGTGTCCCAAGTATGATAATTGCTGTTTCCATATTTTCGCTACAAGCGACAATGATGGATTAATTTTTGCAATAACTTTGTTGTTTGGTACTTTGTCGTACCAATTTACTTTCAAAAGTTTACGCCAGCACCATAATTCTAATGAATCCACTCTTCTGGTGTCTGCTTTGGACAATGTCCACGATTCACAACCATAGAGGAAGACTGGGAACACAATCGCGTTAACAAGTCTTATCTTTGTCCTGAGACAGACATCCTTGCTACTCCAGATCCGATTCAGTTTTATCATCGTACTTCTACACATGGCCATCCGTCTATTGATTTCCGAGACACAACCACCATCTCTAGTTATCAGACTACCCAGAAAGATATTGCTTTCGGCACATTCTATTTCTTCGTTGTTGACGATAACTCTCATTTTTCCAGATAGTGAAGTTGCCATTATTTTGGTTTTTTCACATTTAGAAAAAGACCAAATGTGGCACTTTTCTCTTTTACTCTCAATATTAACTGTCTCAGGCCATCCTCTGTTTCCGAAAGCAACGTGGTGTCGTCCGCATAACGAAGATTATTTATGTTTAGGCCACCAATTTTGATTCCGATGTTATTTCCGCAATTTAACTCCCGGTGACGGACAACTCGCCTATAGGCGAGTTGTCAGGAACTCGCCAATGAAAATGGACAGACACTCGCCAACGGGGGAAATATTCTTGCAAATTTCAAAATGATAAATATATAATAAAACAATTTATTTGAAAGGGAGAAACAAAAAAAAGAATTTTCAATTATTATCCAGATTTATTCTGTCTTAAAATTAGTGTACTTTTCAATGATTCTAAAGTATTCCTCAGTATCAAAATCATCATAATGCAAGCAAATAATCTGCAGTTCCTTCTCTTTTTTAAAATCAGTTCTAGGTAAATCCAATCTCCCCTGTTTCACATGTATCATCTTCATGTACTTATTCTGCTCTATAACACTGAGCACGGTAATAAAATTAGATAAATGAGGATGGGCGGTAGGAAAAAAACTATTAAGAACACGATGCCAGGATTCTAAAGCCATTTGAAGTCCTTGGAATCGATTGCTTGACCCTTTTGAAACACGACCAGAATGATACGTCATATGAGGGATTAGAATCATCAATTCCAGGAATAAATTGTTTCCTAAAATAAATTAGAAATTCGTCAAGTTTTGGGTCATTTTCTGGTCGTTCCTCATAGTTGAAAACTATTTTTTCAAATTGTACCAGCACATCGTCCTCATTAATAAAAGCCAATGAAAAACAATCCCTAATTATCCTACGTTGCCAGTCATTTTCTTTGTAGGGAATACTCAATCCTACAGCTTGTATTCTTCGCCAAATAATTTGGCCTAAATNGTGGAATGTTAACGATTGGCGGACAAGATTGTCAATTCTGGATAATGAATCTGCAGCAGCAAAACACGGGAAAGAACGGAGAATGTAGGTCAGTCTGGGGACGAAAAGAAAGTTCTTCAATAGAAAAACGCAAGATGCAAGATGAGCCCACAGATCCGATCAGTAAGTAGTTTAATTTCGTCCCATTTAAACGATAAAACTTTTTCTATGCCATCGGCGGAAATTGGAGAGCCCAAGATAACTAAATCGCTGGTGTGCGTAAGCCTTAACCCAACGATCAGGCTGCTGAGAGAGGAGAATGTGTTGCAGAGAGGGCAAACAGGAATGGGCCCGGTAGGTCACCCTGCTGAATACCGCATTCAGACATGATAATCTGCACCGGGAAACGTCTTGATAGCAGTTAGGGAACTCTTCCATCGGTTACTACATAAAATATAGTCAATCTGATTTCTGGTTTTTTCCGTCAGGAGAAGTCCATGTATATAATCTTCTCTTATGCTGTTGAAACCAAGTATTTGCAATTCGGAACTGATTTTCTTCGCAGAACTGAAGTTACCAACTTTTGCATTGAAATCGCCCATTATGTAAATTACGGCATTCTTTGGCGTATTACGGAAAGCATCCTGGAGCTCACCATAGAAAGCATTAATTTGATATTCGGTTGCCGCAGTAGTGTGACAATAAACTTGAATAAATGTAAGATTCAGTGGTTTCCCATGAACGTAAATAAGAATAATACGATCGCTAATAATTGTATGACTTTCAATGGAATGGGAAATTTTGTTTGAAGTAATGAAAGCAACACCATTCCTTTTCAAGCACTCATTGCCAGAATAGTAGATCTTGAAATCATCAGACTGGAAACAACCATTATCTTTCCAGTGGACTTGACTAGCAGGTCAATATTTAAGCGACGCATTTCAGATTTAACAATATCCAGTTTACCGGTAAGTCCTCTTACATTCCACGTTGCAATATTAAGATCATCAGTGATACGAACATTGCAGGAGGATTCGTGAACAATTTGAAAAAAGAATTTTCTTGGCAACAAGATGATAAGGGGTAGGGTGCCAGGTCTTTCCCCATATTAGATTAATCAGATAGAGACCAAAAAAATAAGAATGAATGAAATCGATGAAATGAAATAAACACAAAAAATACACCACTAGAAAGCGTGCGAATTAAAAGAATTGAGGCAAACGGGGAAAAAAGAAAACAGCTTGAACCAGTAGCGCTTGAAGCCAGCGCCTGGTCGATCAAGGATTTGGCCACAGTAGGCCTGGCCGATTTTGGAATCCTGGCGGATACGCTTTGAGAAGGAATTGGGTGCCCCTGGGAATTGGGGATAAGCGTTTGGGTAAACCAAGGGGATTTCCAGCATTGGATAATGGCCGTGCTGGCCCTGGAGAGCCCGACGTAGGATAGGTGGAAGTACAAGAAGAGAACGAGCGGCCCATCCTGTGGTAATTGGATGATTTACAAGAGGAATAAGTTGTCATGTGAGAATAAAAGAATGATAAAAACAAAAAAAAGGATCGATTAATAGAATGATAACAACAACAACCAAACAAAGCAGCGTGCCAAACATAAATAATTAAACTGGCACCACATCAGTCAACTAAAATAGACATTTTATTATATAAACTGTATAATTATTTAAAATTATTATCCAACAACTTAGGTGGAGGACTGAATAGACCATCAATGAAACAGTCCGGCAACTTCTCCTCCAACAACAGTCCAATCAAGTCCCCATTCTCCACTCCAGTCATATTGAATACATTCAATCTTTTCAAATTCCTCAACCGTACAAAAAACAACAAAAAACTTAAAGCAATGAAGCATAGCAAGGCCTCTCTCACTGACCGAAGAGCAGCCACTCAAGTCCAAGTAGCGAAGGGAGTGACTAAAACTCCTCAACCTGGCCACCACAAAGTCATCCACGTTGACACATTCACTTAAATTAATATAATTTAAATTTTCACATTTATCTTTAAATTAATTATAAAATATATAACCAATATAATCCAAAATATCATAAAAAAATAAAGTCCCCGAGGCATTGATCGCCTCCACTCGAAGACCAGGCACAAAACCGTGGGGAGAGAATCTACCGCGGTGACCCACCTGGGAGGTCCTTTAAGCGGCAAACCGGTCTTGATCGTGGAACTTGACTGCCCCTTTGTATGAGATGATTATGTTGGCTGAGGCTATTTCATCCCCCCAGACCAGTTTTTTGTCGCATTTTTTCTAGTTTTGTCGTGTGGTGGCCTTACTTGAATCGTTGTCGATATTTGTCCATTAAATTGAGGGACAGCATCTCCATTAGTGTTTCTGTGTTTGATATATTCCATAAATATTTTAAATGTTGTTTTATCTTGCGTTCTGGTTTGTAAAACAGTTTATTTGCAAAGTTTTTCAACATTATTAAAACACCCACAAAGAACCTTTTTAAATTTTATTTAATTTAAATTTTAAAAATATATTATTGCGTGACGTGGGAATTAATCTGACCAATAATTTTATTATTAATGCACTTATTGTGCCATAATATTATATCCTGTGCAAAGGCCTTGAGAACACTTTCTGTATAACGACTCCCGGATATTCTATAGGGCCACCTCACAAAGGCATTGTATATGTCCGGAGTTGAACATTCACTGATCCATGTGATAGCCATTCCTTCCAGAGTTTGTGCATTGCTGCAGATGCCAGCATTTTTCTCCTTGCAATATCCTCGCTGTCTCACTAAGAGCCAAGTTTTTGTACATGGCGCCATCTTTCATCGATTTTGTCATTTGATCTTGTTACTTCCACGATATCAGTTTTTTCTTTGTTAACATAAAGGAACCATTTGCTTAATTGCTCCGGTGCAAGTTCGAGAAGTTATATTAATGAGGATTTGTCTTCAGATATCAAGTCCACGTCATCGGCATAAATTGTTTCCTCGATTCCACCTTTGTAGAATGGTCTTAGATCCCGTAAGGCCGACTCCAAGTATATTACGAATAGCAGTGGAGATAATGAGTCTCCCTGAGGCGTTCCCAATGTCGTTTCAAAACTCATCGACTTGTGTCCTCTTATTCTTACTTCAAGTTCAGTGTTGGCGAGAAGCAATCTAATTACTCTAACCGAGCTTTCATCCAAGAAGCGTTGTAACACCTCAATTAGCTTTGCCCTGTTTATTGTGTCAAAGGCCCTGGACATGTCAATTCCCAAAAGCGTGGTTGCACATTTGAATCTTTGAGATATAGCGCATCTCCATC
>RDEW01000141.1:11129-43496 GCA_011109175.1 Dicyema japonicum
GGAGCATGAGGATGACTTTCTACTGGCTTATGCAGATGATATTGTTATTGCATCCAGGGACCAAGACATTCAAGTCGTCTCGGGGAGATCACAATTACTTTTAAACTGCTTAATCTACTGGTTAAATGACAACAATCTGTCGATCAGCCCGGAAAAATCGGTTACGTCTCTCCTTACCTCTGATAAGAGAATATCCAACAGGACAGTGGATATAGAATCAGATGGATGCAAGTTGCCATTCCAAAAATGGCAGAAGATTCTGGGAGTAGTATTCGACACCCATATGACATTTTCGCGCCACGTGGGAAATGTTTTAAACAAATGTGAAAAGAAAAACAACCTCTCGAAGGGGATCTTTGGTTTATAGAAGATCGGAAGTCATCCAGTTCTGAAATCACTATACAGCTAGTACGTCGAGCTCAAAAGTCATCCAGTTCTGAAATCACTATACAGCTAGTACGTCGAGCCATGCATATCATACGCATGTGCATCATGGGGCCCCTCAATTTCTTGGACGAATGCCCAGAGAATTGCGGCAACCAAAAAAGAGCGTTTTCCGTGATAGAAAATTGGATCAAAGACGATCTAAATTCTACACCTACCCCCTTGGAAGACCTAATAAGAAGAAAAGAGCCCAAACTCAACGATACCAGAGGATTACTCGTCCACTACGTGCTTGTGTTGGATTGAGGGAAGACCACCAGGCCAAACTGAGAGCCCTATTGAAATTCGCTGGGATCACATAATTTCTTGTTTTTGTCTTTAACTGTGGTCTTTGGAAATAAATTTCAACATAATTTTTCTTGTTGTTGCGGTGCCTAATTCAAAATTGTCAAACCAGAAAAAAGTTACAAAAATAATAAGCAAATATCCTATAGAATTTGAGAGAAATTTTAATGGCAATTTATATTATCTAAACTGTCTAGTCAATGTAAACTTTAATAAAAATTTTAATGTTGAACAACACCGGCAAACGACGAAACATGAGTGTTCAGACTTGAAAAATTCGTCTAATATTCAGAAAATTATTTCCACTTTCAGAGTTTTGATTACAATTGGTCGAAATGATCAAAAGACACCCGTGAGCGCTGCTGGGTATTTGAGCGAATCTCGCGTGCCGTCATGAGACTGTATAGTCAAGACGTCAGGACGACCGCTATATGACTATTTGTTAACTTTTTTCCTTAATAAATTAGTTTTTATTGGTCGAAATGATGACCAAAGTGAATATTCCATTATACAAAACTTTATCGAGTTTTTTAAAAATTGGGATATAAATTTCCCATTGAAAAGTTGCTGTCTAAATTTGGTACCTTAACTTATTTCAAATCAAATTACGAGTATTAAAATACTATTAGTGGAAGAAATGTATTTTAATTGTGAATTAGACCCAAATTTCAATGTTAAAAATTATTTGATGTTTTATTTCAATAAATTTGATTAAAACAAAGTTAAAAACAGCAGCTGTAGGTCACATTTGTGGTTGCCCTATGGCTGTGATAACTGTAGAATCAAGTGAATCTAATATTATAATATAATTACATAAATGTGGCATATTAGTATTAATGGTAAGGGGGATGACAAACGCTTCACGTCATCAAATATATACACAAATCTACAATTTACTTTATTGTTTGGGTTCTATGTGTAATGTGTATATTACTTTCACTACAAAGTCATCCATTGTCATTACATCCACGACATTTATTGACCCCAAAAGCACTCCCATTGGATATTCAATGCCTAATGACTACACAAATATTACATAGTTGATTATCATCCACGTGAGTAGTCATTGTCGAAGCAATCCAAAGACGACCTCTGTGTGATATGTATGTATCAGACTCGTGAAATCTTGTGAACAAATAAACGTACCCAATACTCCCATCCACCACTCGTGAGGCATAAGGTTGGTCGAGGTTCATGCACACACCAAAATCTCTCATTTCCATTAATTCTCTATCAAATATGTTGGAAATTCCCAATCCCTGATAATCCCCACTTTCATCAGTAACCCCCACAAACTTTATAAATAAACTCAAAACCTTAGGGGTAATATTATTATCAACAGAATCAAAGAAATCAGTATTTGATTGAAATGAGGACTTTTCCTGTATTTTGTGTGCCTGTGTTAAAATATTCTGTTTTTCGTTGTTTTTGATAATATCGGTAACATCGTTTACAGTCATGTCAGTGTTGAAGGAGATGTGGTATTCCGAAGAGGGTTCATCATATTTAGCTTTGAGTTCCTCAATTTGTCCCCTTTCCTTCTGTGACGTCCACGTGTTAATACTAAAATAATCCATTTGGTCGTCAATAACCCTAGTCCTCTGTTCACTGCCATATAAAACCATAAAACCTATTTCTATCAAATCCTAGTAATTTGTTTTTATTATCAACAGCCCTCTTCAGTGAGCAGTCCTCATCATCTTCAAATCTCCTTTGACTCCTAGTTTTGACCTAACTAAGTCTATCAAATAACTGTGTTCCACAGAAGAAGCAATCCCCCGGACCTTCCTGCAGACAAACTATGCGTCCGCAGCATAAGCAATTGTTGACAAGAGGGTGAACTGTGGCCTGACAAGTGCACCTTACACGTTTGCCTTTATTTATATATTAGAGGACCTGGAATTAAGTTGCTTTCAAATGTCGGTTTTTTGTTTCGTATTTTAGCTTTTTTATTTGTGGGAAATTTGAGTTTGTCGATTGAAAATATTCTATCAGTCATTTTGCTTATAATATCTGAGCTTTTTTGACTGTCTGTGCCGATTAAATCCTGCAGATATTCTTTGAACTCATTGCAGTCATTTATTCGTGATAGACAGCTATGATTATATATTTGAATACTCTATTAGCTCTGAGACGTTTTCAAGTCCAAATTCCTTATTTAATTCATCCTTCAAATACGCATATCGTTGATGCACATCCATGAATTGTATTTCAAATTTAAAATTAATTTTGTTATTTACAATAATTTATATTTATAAATATTAAAAGTATTTCATATCTATTATGAATGAAACATTGCGGGGACCCACAAGTCACCGATCTATTTGGTCATATTCTGAGAATTGACGCAGAACTTGTTGTATTTGGAAAGGATCTATGGGCATACGCTCATAACACTTCAGATAGTTCACGATGGTTATTCGAGGCCAATAAAAATCTCAGAATCGAAGAAAATGTTGTATTCACAATTAGAATTACTATTATTAATAAATTTTAGACCTCAAAGTGAAGTGAAACTGGACGTAGTAAACCATACTTCCCGCATGTCTCTTTCCTGTCTAATCTGTGGCAAAGCAATAGGAATTCGGTATTCAATGTTTCTGTTGCCCAAATTTTGGACACATTTGGTGCGATAAGCTAATAAAGGACTGAACAATATCTGCCAAATTGGTCATGTCCCTCAGAAGGAACCCTCCTCTGGACCCATCTCGGACTCATCTAACATGGATGAATGCCTACGCCGTTTGAATCAGCTTGTCGGATCTATGCGAGACAGAAATTAGAAAGGACATTCAACCACCACAGGTAATATAAGATCTGCTATTTCATCTTTCTCAGGAACAGAAATACTGGCTTACTTCTGCAAAAACAACCGAACTCCTTCATTAATCTAATAAAGACCCTTACAGATCGAATTCTTCTGGCTGATATCTCCGACTATGCAGAGACTCCTTTTTGCACCCAAGCTTTCGCCTTCATAATGCCTTATTGTGGGTTAAAACCCATCGCAATAGACAACGTATTCAGCTGACAGAGCGGCGAGTAAGACTCTAAGCCTCAACTTGGGTTGGAATTCCTCATGGATGCGAGGCAGTAATCCACTCAATCCGGACCTTTACTAATACTATAAATAGTCAAACTGGACATCCGCAATGTTTTCAATAGCATTCACAGAGATAGAATCATAGAAGCTAGCATCTCCAGGATTCCGGTAATTAGCAGAATGGTGAAACTCTCATATGGTACCCCCATGTACGCTGATCTTCTGACAACACATCATCGAATCCAAGACTGGAGAACAAGGCGACCCCCTTGGCTCCCTAATCTTTGTCGACTGTGAAGAATCAGCGATCGGAACCCCTCAATGAAAACTACCGCTTAGCTACGGAGGAATCTGAATACGCTCACAAGAACTCTCCCTCTCGGCTTTTCTATCTTCGACATATGCTTTCAGTGGTCTTACACCTAGATCCTACGGTACATTAACAGATTGGACACTGAACCAGTGGCATGCTCGGAAAGTCTGGACGCAACTGAGTGTGGGATTCCCGAAGAAAGCTAATAAACAACGAGAATGGGAAAAGTTTTTATGCTCAAAAATCATAGACAAGATCATATGCTCAAAAATCGAAACCTTAGCTATATCAGCATCTTCTGGCTTTTTTGCTTCTACAAAAGAAAGTGGTGCCTGGGTCAGAGCATTAAGCCTGGTCAAATATCCTGCTAAACAGAATCTGATCATAGCGAAAAATAAAAATGATAGGAGAGAAAGGAGCTGTCTCATTGATCGGATTTCCTTGCAAATCGTGAGGGGAAATACATTTTCATTAATGAGAGCAGCAGTCTTTATTTGTCTACTAATAATACCTGAACAGGAAATGTTTTAATAATTTAAATGATTACTTTTAGCCTATAATATTGTGAGAATGGGTTGAATTGGGACTAAAAATGAGAAAAGACTAAACAAAAGTATAAAAGTTATCATTCTGAATAATTTGTCCATCCTCAATTCGTGTTTCAATAAATGAAGTAATATCATCCATACCAAATGTAAATGAACTATTTCCAGAAGTATGGGCGAACAGACGCATTGCACTGTATATTTTCTGGGCAGTCACGGCTGGCATAAGTTTGAGCATCCTCGTGACCTGAGGCCAATATTTATCAAACAATGGCAAAAGACTGAACTCCCCCATCTACTGTTTCCAATTCAGACTCCTCAGGCTGAAAAGAACTAGAATCCAATAACAAATCGACTACAATATACAATCAACATACAATTCGACAATTTCCCCACTTTTATATAACAAACCCCTTCACTCTCATAGCTAACAAGAACTCCTTTCGAAATCCACAAATCGATTCTACTCTTTAAAGCACGTGAGTCTTCAAATTGAAGTATATCACCAAGTCGAGTATATTCAATGACATCTAGCACTCCCATCACAAATTACCATTATCTATAAAACAATGAAGAATAGCCGCCATTGAGGGAGTTGTAGTGATTGTAAACGTTTCCCCCAAGTGATCAACCTGTAATGTCATCAACCCAATATTGGGAATCCATCGTAACGATCGATTACTTTTATGTGCCACAAACTCGTTTTCGTACTTTGTAAGTTCAATCCCCCAACAATTGGGCAGTTTAAAAACCTCAATATTCTGTTCAGGCCAAAATTGATCAGAAATGACAATAACCCTCAAAAGACACCCATACATATCTCCCTACACATTACACAACACAAACCTGAGTGAATATCCTCTCACTCTCCCCAAATATTTTAATAGACTCCATCAAGTCATAAAACATAACTTCAGCCTTGTGGAGATTCTTATCTCCAAATCTATTCCTCAATATCTTCAAAGCACAGAGTAAACCAAAATATATTACTTGTGTTCCTTCGTCATATCAAAGTTCTTTGAATTAATGATCTTCTCAGCTAAGACTTGTCTATATTCCTTAAGGAGAGATTCCTTAGTACCATAAATACTCCCAGAAGAGTCAGAAGATCAGAAGACCGCATTCCTAGGTCTTTCTCAACTACGTAGATCAATAGCATACTTTGGTGGACAAAGACAGGTCGAGGTTTCCAACTTCTCCAATGTTTATTGTCAATTTCCCCCAAAAGTTCATCCACAATGCCTACACAGCTTGAGTCGGCGTAATTCCTCTCAAGAAGTGCATTATCAGTTATTGCAGATACAACAGCATGTAAGATTCCCTTTTCTTGTTCTCAAATGCTTTTATTGGCTCACATACTATTCTAACGAGAATCCCAGTACTGTCAATGTCATTCAGACTCAATATTGATGATATATAGGCATTCAAGATATCAGTTGTTGCTACTCCTGCAATTACTATAGTTAGCGACCTTGGTGGAGTAATCGACAATTAAATGATTTAATCAAAGAGTCTGATATCTCTGACAAGCAAGTATTCAAATTTCCGATGCAAAATCCCAATTCTCTGCCCACATCCTTACTTTCCGGGTAGTGGATCACAATTTCAAATAAGTTTGACATTCTGTGTCTCATTATAGCCTGTTTTATAATATCAGAAATTTCAATTTTATTTAAATCCGAGGAATCGCTAATCTTGAGGAAATCAGTCCACTTTGAGAACAACCCCTCCATATCCTCCAACAAACCGTCAAATACAGCCACTTTGTAATTATTATGGCATCGTTTGCGCGTCTCCTCATATAAAACAACGTAAAACTCTCTTATTGGCAGAGATTACTTTATAATTACACACAACTACCAGTTTCAGCGTTGAACATTCTAATATCCTTTAAGACATCCCTCACAAAGTAAAATTCACTAAAAGATGACTCATCATCGTAATTTTCATTCAAAAATGAGGTAAAGGTGTTAAAAAGTAATGATTCCAGTAGATTATTGGTGGAACAGGCGGTTTTACCAACCAAAGCAAAAACGTGACGAAAATGCTGAGAATGTCGGTTTATTCTCCCTTTTACGAGTTTTCCCACATCTCCCTTCAGTTTGACCCAAAAGTTGTAATTGATTGATATAATATGGCACGAATGAGTGAGGGAGACAGAAGAAAGAGCAACTAACAGTTTACGAGTTAACTCCTCGCTAACAGAATAGAACCAGTCTGTGATGTTCTTAGTGCTGTTGTTCTTAAGAGACTCCAACTCATCATAAATTGAATCCTTGTTTATTAACAATTCTGAATTCTATTATTACATTATCAAAATAACCTCCGCCATTAATTATTTATTTAACATTTTAAATATAATTAAAATATTAATATTTAACATTTTTATATAATTTAATTTATAACTTTTTAGCTTCTATTCTCCATTTAGAGGAAAAGTCGTAACAAAATCCTGCCAATCGGTCTCAAAATTTCTTCCAAACGGCGTGCTACAGGCTTCCCCTTGTTACCGTCGCTTTTTAACTTATTCTTGCATGATATTCAAATTTACTCGAACAAAAATTCCATAACTTTTGCGTATGTCGATGACATAATATATGCTTGCAAGGATATATGTGTTACGACAACTAAGAACAAATTGAAAACTACTATGGAAAGACTCCATGAATGGTTGAAAAGAAATTCAATGTCAACGTCCACAGAAAAGTCATTTACCTATTTTTTACGTCGAAGAAGGCTATCAAGTTATTCGGCTGAACTATTTTTGAATGGTGAACTAATCCCAAATTAGAAACAAGCCAAGATTCTGGGAGTAACATTTGACACCTTCACGACCTTCAGCACACATGTGTAAAACGTACTCAATGCTTCGACACGAAAGCTTAATAAGATCAACTCCGCCGAATACAATAAGAAAATAATCTTTCGAATCACAGGACTACCAATCAGGGCAACCCTATTTGAGGTCCTTGTGAGGAAATTCGGCGGTATATTCACCCAAAATAAGTTTTCATATAGCTACCTCACTAGCTTGCCATCTCTGTTATCTCTACATCTAAAGGAAGTACCTATAAGTTGAGATTTCCTCCCAGAATAACCAAGAACTCGAAGACTCGATGACAATTTTTTTTCGTTCGGAGTTTGCCTCCCATGAATTTCATTTTTACCAAAACAACAAAACATATGCTTAAGCATTTGGGAGACAGAATGAGCTGTCAATGGAAAACGTGAAGCAGTGAATAAAGCAACGTAAAAGATGATCATCAAGTTTCTTCCCATCTCTGTGGTAAAGATCAGAGGTTCAGCACAAGAACCCAGTTAACTTAGACCATGTTTGATGATATAATTGAGGATGACTTATTTTCCGGTCAACCTTGTAAGGTTCTCGAACGTTGTACATCAATACCGAAGCGGAGACTTTTGTTGTCAAAAAAGACTTGCAGGAAACTTCCTTTAAAGATATGGGTGAGGAACTATCATGAAACACACGAAAGCTAATATCCAAAACTTTAAACATTTGTCATCGACCAAAAACCAAGACCACTTATAGCAATCATGAGTTTACACTGAATTAATCTCTATAAAGGGGAAGGCTTCGGGCAATTAATCTCTATGGTTTGATTTCTTGGCACCATTGAATGAAATTAAAAAAAATTAAAATTAATTAATTTTTTTAAATAAATCTAACTAATTGTTAACTGTTTTCATTAAATATATTTTTTGAAATACTAATCATTTCAACTTTTTGGAGCTCTAGAAAAACCTCAACCAACACTGCCTGGTTTGGTTTCGTTTGGCACGCATAGAGGCTACCCAATCCCTGGGGTCGGAACTTTGCTTGACAATGAGAACCTTCGCATCGATATCTCATATCGCCTTGGTCTGGATGTTTGCAAGGTCGCTCTCTTGTATGGGATGTAACCTGTGTTGATATCTTTTCCTATACAAACTCATACTATCCTGCCGTTGACTCTGCTGAACTTAAAATGCTTTATAAATGGTTTTTGCTTGGAAGTTGTTTCCCCTTCCTCCCAATTGGATTTGAAAATTAGAATATGGTCAGGTTTGTCACTAGAGGTGTTCTCCGGGAGATAGAACCGCAATATCGTTCATGCTCGCAGATCCTAAGGAGCGGTTTTAACTTCGAGAACACCTGAAGGACACCCTTCTATACTCGAAACAGTCGGTTTTTGTAGATGTGATAAGAAATTATTACGATCTTCCCTTTGAAACAGGGAAACCGTCAACTGCACTGACACATTCGTCCCTCGCAACCTATATCAGAGTGCCTCTGTAGCCTAATCTGCCACTGAGAAGTCCGAGATATCAAACGAGCAAAATACTCAAAGATTTATTTATGTTCCGATCGCAGTGGAAATCTCCGGTTCCCTTGCGCATTCGACATTGGAATTTGTGAGTTGTCAAGGTCAGTGGTCCCCTACCAATTGGTACCTGGTAGCGCAAGAAATATAGTTTAGAAATATAGAATTCGGTGGGATATAGAGAAACAGGACTTATTGACCCGGATAGATGAAATTTCAATATGAGGATCCTCAGATATAATAATAATATTCGCATTTTCAGAGAGCCATAATAAGTTATAGCTCCCCACAGACAGAACACACACTTTATTTAAGCAAAGACCAGTCATAATAGCTAATCGAGGGCGAATCAAATAATGCTCTTCACATCTTTGTTTTCTTTTTCTTGGGTGTATGTCCTTTATAGACAATCTGTTTCCGCAGTGAAGTTCACTGATGACGGCGTCACTCGTCAAGCCAAAGCATATTGATTCGTGGAACCTTCAACCGAAATGTCGAGTATCGGGATTCGAACTAGCGACCTTCAGGCCTTTTGCGTGCCAACCCTCATACTGAGCCACCCTCAAATATGAGAGATTTAATAAAAGTTGAAGAATCGCCAAAAGGAATAGAATTGTGTACAAGAATAAGTAAACCACCCCCAGCTGAGTTGGAGGCGCGGTAAAGAATAGTTCTTGAAGTAAGGAGTCTTGGATTTTGGTGTAAGTTTAGTTTATTGGATGAGGTCAATGTTCACACAATGATTGCACGAGAAGATACATAAATCAATATATTTTTTGGAAATACCTATGATGTTCAACTTGAGTATCTTCAACTTTCTTTAACTGGGACGGGTCCAGGGGTAGGTTCAACATCACCACAGCTGATTAAAGAAATCTGGAACGGCAGCTTGGCACTCGTTTCGTAGCCACTACTAAGCAAAAACTACAGTCCAACCACGAAATGGGCAAAATTTTGATATTTTTCCCAAAATGAGTGTCTGTTTAAAAATCTAAATTAAAAACGGAAAATTACTTTCATAATTAAAATTACTACAATATGTATGAAAACAAGATGAATTATTTGATTTTTATTTTTTGATAAATAAATCTGTCATTTTCATGTTATTTTGTTACTTTTTTTCGTATTGAATGCACAACATCTGCTTAAGAACATTTTCAGGAGTTGTTTTACTACATTAAAATGCATTGTAATGATTTCTTTGCTAGCGAGATAAGGCAGATGCTTTGTTGCAAGGTCCTCGTTGTTCCAATAGTAATGACGTGAAAAGGAATTGGTAAAAAAGTTAGGGGTAGATAGGAAATTCCAGGTTTATTTACAGTCCGTTGTTTTAAAGTGGACCCTAGAGACCCTGTCACTGGAGTATAGGAGGCAGAGCCTGGAAATTCCACATAGGCAGGGCACAATTGGACAAGATGCTCTTGGAGCTGTTTCAGTAACCAGAATCGAACCTGCATAGAAGGAAAGGTTGTTGATTGTAGATATTAACTTTTTGTTGGTTAAATAAAGCTTGGGTAAATTTCGCTACTAATTTTTCCAATTTGGGGTTTTATTAATAAAAAAATTCATATTACTTTTAAAATGATAAAATCTCACCAAAATCGAGGTTTTCCGCAGTTTATTGGTTGTGTAATTTAGGCTCTCCTTTACGCAATCCATCAATAAATTTATTAAAAAATAATAATAATTAAAAATCATAATTAGTAAATTATAAATCTGTAAATTTTAATTTAAAATAATCACGTTTGAAATGTTTGTTTCTTGTTGGTAAACATGGACAATCGAAGGGTTTTGAAAATTCCATACAAAAACAACTTTCAAAGTACAATCAAATTAATTTATCTTCAGAATTTAGAAAGTTTAGGAAACTAATCCTATCAACCAACACAAAAGTGTACAAAGAATTATGCCAACTTGAAACTGAACACATTTTTCTCTTCAAGTGCATCCATATGCAGTACATTGAACTGAAGAGTAAAAAGTCTATGCAATCCCTTAAAAAAGTAATAATCAAACTCACTTTAGTTTGACAAACTCCTTAAGATTTTCCTTAATCTTAAAATGTTCTCCCTTTTAACAAGAACAGCCAATCTCTTCGAGTACTCTATATGTAATATTCAGCATCTCTTCTGATGGACTTTGCGTGTTGCCCAGTTTCCGAGAATTCCGTAAAATCTCACGATTGACTAAAACGGGGGAAAATCTCACTGCAGATTGTTGTAATTGTGCAGAACAGTATGGAAAGTATATTTCTGACTAAATATAAGTTACGCAATGATGGAGAGCTGGCAAGGACATTACGTGGCAACTAATCTTGTGTTTCTGTCCGTTTGTTCGAGAATCTATGTTCTTAACTTGTCTATTACTAAGAATATGAGGAAACTTTGTAAGAGAGGGAAATTGTTTTATAAAAATATTGAATAATGTGTTTGATCGTTGATGTATTTTATTGTTACAGAATATTGATAAATCATGTCCTTTATAAATCCATTTATTTTTGGGGAGTTATTATAATTTTAATATATTGTCTTATTTGTTTTTAATTTTAATAAATATTGGCTTTCAAAAGAAAATTTAATTTATAAGTATTTTATTAAAAAACACAAAAATCAATCAAATACGATCCCCACTGACATAATCGACGTTTAGCTCTCCTCACGATTGCTACAGAGATCAACTGGAGTTTTGACAATAAGATGAGTGTTATTAGGAATGCACAGATTGAACTGGTTATTTGTAAAAAGGGTTATTAATGATTTGGCAAAAAAATGGTCCATCCAGGAGGTAATGTATTCTGATTAGTCGCAATTTGGACAACCACCGAGAGAACTGACCCTTGAGGAACCGTAAAGGAAGCTGTTGGATAGAGTAGGGTCCCTCATCAAGTTTTGTTGTTAATCAATCAAAACTGCTTCCAAAGGGTTAATGTCTGTAGTTAGCGGGAAAAAGGCCATCATTTCTTCCTAGGGTTTTTGAGATTATCTTCAGGATCCTAATTCTCGTAAATACTGATCCTAACATGTGCGAATGTAAGTCCTTGGTTAAAAGTCACAACCACCTTTTCCTTAAAAGGGTTGTCACGCGTTAATTCTGGTTCTAGGCCTACTTGTATGATGTTGTCAGCAAGATTTAGAGAGGGTCAGAAATGACACCTCCAGGCGTTCCTTCCAACTATTGGGTTAAGGAATTGATCATTCCCTGAACCTTTTGAATGTGACGTCGTAGTCCTGTCCCTTGCAGCAATGACTATTATGTCTTCTGCATATGAAAGGGGGAGACAGTTTTCGTTTTTGGGTTGTGGTATGTCGTATTTATAATTTGTTGTGCTGATGATAGTTGGGATTTTTGGAGCATCTCATTTGAGAAAAAGCGAGTCCTTGCCAGCCTTCCGAATTGGTTTTAAGTGAGATATCTTACAAACTCCCTATATAGACGTATTAAATATATCATTTAGAGCAAGAAGGGCCAGATGCCTCAGTTCCATAGTCAAGATGGAATCCGGTTCTCTGGTTCTGGAGTTCTACGTCATAGATGTTGTCAGATGAGCATTAGTGTAGGAAAATACGATCCAGTCTGTGGAGCTTTCCATTCTAATCTCTTCAAGTAAACTCGGTGATCTCTGGGGAAATCTTTGTGTGAAACTGAACCATAATATTTAATCAGAGAGTTGGAATCAACGTGAATTCCTTCGAGATGTTGTACAGAGGGAGGTTTTGATGGATTTGATCGTATTCCAACTTATGTAACAGGTTTGCTGAGAGATCTTGGAAATGCTTCGTCCATTGTCCTATGTTTGTGTCTTTGATTTGTGTGTCGATTTCATGTATTCTAAAAAAGTCTTCACCTTTGAAAAGATTCTTTTTCAACAAGTTCCTATTTGTGCGTACGAAAGCTTATAGACTAGGAAAGGCGCCAGTTCATTGGAATAAATAGCTTCCTTGCTTTGTGAAGAATCGAGTCGAACTATTTGTTCTACTACAGAAATGTAATGTGTAACTGCAAGTGACTAACAGACATCGATGTATTAATTTTTTTTCCAATTTGGAATCCCATCTCTGATTTTATTTTGATCTCCCTAAAGATCAGATAGTCGTTCATAGTGTCATATTTGACAGAACAGTCAAGAAGAGCCAAAAGAAGAGATAACAATGAGATATCAACGGATGAAGCTTTATCATTTCGTCAAATTGGTGTTCTTGTATGGAATGCCGGATTTTTGAGTATGCAGAGACTGTGGAGGTTCTCAATTATCATCTTCCCACTTTTATACTGAACTTGTCAGCCATAACGGATGCTTCGCATTAAAGTCACCACAAATAAGCAATTCTTAATGAGATTAGAGAATCTGGGAACAAGGGAGGAGCAGGAACTTAAAGGTGGAAAATATGCGTTGACTAATGTTAGAGAAACTCTGGGAAATTAGTTGCCACAAATTCGAGATTAGTCATGGAGCCGTGATTAATATTCAATTAGGTTAGTTAAGAACAGTGTTTCTCAACGAGGTGCGATTTTTGAATATGTTTGGTGCTTCTACGTGCAGACATTAGATGGCTATCGTTTATTTCACGAATGGAACACACCAAGAAACAGTTATTGAACGCTTGATCATGTGGTTAGTTGTGCTGTCATTTATTGTGCTGGAGAAATCTTAAAGTCTAAGCCGCTTGAAACACGCGCATTTGGTTGGATTAAGGGCCTGGAAAAGCTCAAGGGGGTCGATCGCGACTCTTTTCTCCTGGCTTTCTGAGTGAAAATGGGGATCGATGGCAGAAGAGGCTGTGTCTGCCTTCCGAAAAGTAGAACTCCAGGCTGGGTCTCAACCTCAGCCAATGGACACTCAAACTATTTCCCTATAACGTTGGATTACTGTAGTGAGGAAAACGACTGATCTTGTGAACTGCGGTTCCGCTCCGGCCATTGCAGAAGGAATTATCTATTCCGACGACAGTAGGGAGGAAATGGAATTCTTCGGTTTCCAACAAACCGCAAACGTGCTGAAATCGGATCCAAACCTGAAAAGCCATTTGTAGGCTCGAATCCTTTCAGAAAGCACGAACTGAAAAGGGAAAACTGGAATCAGGTAAATATGGAACTTACTACACTAGTGAGGTTGGAGGTCTCGTAGCTAAGAGTAGTAAAGCTTCTCTGCACCATAAGCACTCTGGCTGTTTATTGGAAAGGAAGAGTCGTTAAGCGTAGAGAATCCCAGTTGTTACTGAGGTCAGAAAGGAAGAAGACGTCTCAGTTTTTGAAGCTGAGGTGAACGCTAAGGTACGTTGTGCTCGGGGCGCATAACATGTCATGGGTAATTCCTAAGGCGGCTGAATCGGCTCAATATTTTTTGCTATTTGCTGAGCGCAATTCTCTTCCCTCCGCAGTAACTTCTATTGTCCTGTTCGACAATCTTTTGTCCGAGGTATAGAGAGTTGTAACAGATTTTTTCGGTATTGATTGACATCCGATTTTCATTAAACCACTCGAGTAGTCGATCCATGTGGTGTTGTATTCTTTCCGTCGCTGTTTGGGTGTTCTGATCCCGTGAGGCTAGGACAATATCGTCTGCATAAGCAGAAGCAGATCGTCTTCTCCATTCGGCGTCGGAATGTCAGTCGTAAACAGGTTGAATAGTAATGGTGATAGCGGCGAGCCCTAGGGTCTCCATTTGGAATAAACAGGAGACAGATTGAATATTTCCAGTACACACTCTACCTCTTCGTCCGCTAAGGAAGTTCATCAGCCATCGTTTGAGGTTCTCAGGGATATCTGATTGGTAGATTTTTCATGTCAGGTTTTTCCTCGGCAGAGTCAAAAGATTTTTGGACGTCTAGTGAGCATAACATAGTTTTCTGGTGTTTTGGCATGCACAGAAATCCAGAGCGAATAAAGTTAGTCAGGATGTGAGAAAGCTCATTGTGGACCGATCCTTTTTGAAAACATGCTGGAACGGTTTATCGAGAGTCTGTTCAGTGATTTTTGCGAGGATGAGCTTTTCCAGAATTTTTGACATGGAGCACAAGAGAGAAATAGGCCTGAAGGAAGCTGGGTCTTCTTTCGGTTTTCCTGGCTTCAATACTGAGCGAATGTTTGCAAGTTTCCACACCGTTGGGATTGAGTTATAATTAATTGAACAGTTGTAGATTTTGGTCAGGTACCGATTCCCTTATTGCCTAGGTTTTTCAGAAGGATTATGGGAATTCCGTCTGGACTATGAGAATGTGTTACTTTTGTTTGGTTAGGATGCCATTAACTCCTTTTCCGTGAAATAAGGTTATTGATCCCTTTTCGGTTTTTTTGCGGCGCTTTGAGTAGGTCAGTCCACATGTGTGTATTGTGAGAGATTTTCGCGTAGTATTTTATTGCAGCGTTTAGGTTTTTTTGGCTGAATTCGTCATTTCCGGGTGTCTCTCATCCATCTTCGAGATATTTCGAATTGTCTTCCAGACTTCGGATGTTAACCGGTTACGATTTAATGACGTAATGACCATTTTCCATTTAGCTCTCTGTATTATGAATTCATTTACTTTTATTTCCTCATTCAGCACTATTAGACGGATCTTTGCTTCGGAGAAACGGATCTTTGCTTTTTTGAGACGGTTTCGTTCCTTGACCAGAGCCTTTTCCATACTCTCTCGTGTAAACGACATATCTTTTAGGGACAGCCATTGTTCTTGCTTCCAGGATGACTTTGTTGACGTAGGCGACCACTATATTAAGGGAGGTAAAGTTTTCCAGCTGTATATTAGCCGTAACTGATCGAATAATTGCCAATTTGCAAGATTGTATATGCAGGTTTTTTTTCCACTGGTAATTTCGCTTTTGATTTTTAGCAGAATAGGGTTATGATCACTTCGGGTGTCGTAGATGACGCACCAATTAATCGTTGGTGAAAGCTGTGGTGAACAGAGTGTGATATCTGGGGAGGTTGGATTGTCAGAGTTCCTTTGAGGTGTTCTTGTGTTTTTTATGGGTCATTGATGATTGTCAGATGCGTCAACAGCAAATTTCCTCTTGTATCTGCAGACTGATTTAACAGCCAGAAAGGGTGTTTAGCATTCAAATCGCCGCACATCACGACTTCGTTCCAAATTTCCAGTGCTGATAAGTCCGGCATAGTGTAATGTTTCGACATGAGCCCGGAGACGGAATATACATGTTTACAAAATATAGTCTTCCTTTTGTTGTGCCAACAAATACTCCGATTGTCTCCGTGGTTTCATCACTCCCCAAAAGTTTCTTCGCTTCGAGTGTATGGTCCTCATACTTTATGCCTTTTCTGATTAATGTAAGTAGTCCTTCCACGTTTCTTAGTGCAATCTTTGTATCCGGGAAAGAGGGGCATAGTATCTTTTGCTGATAGCTTCGATTCTTGGATGAGCACGATGTCAGCTTTAAGTTTAACAACCAGAGTTCTAAGTTCAATAATTTTGCCTTTTATTCCGTTCACATTCAGTTGTATAACGGAGATCCGGTCCTTTGACTTGTGTAGGTTGCGAATCCGAGAAGCTGTAGCCAGACCAGTAATCCGTCGACCGGGGGCGACATGTACCCCCGGTGGAAGAGAGCTAATGGCTCTTTTTGGAAATGCTTTAGGAGCATTTTGAGCGCCTCCAGAGTTGTTTCATCCGGTGACCACATGACGCCACGCTAAAAATTTAAAATAGCAATCATGATAGTGGCTACTAGGGCTACTAACATTTATTTATTTAATAATAAAGCCATAGTATTTATAGCTCCGCATAGGCAGAACACACACTTTATTTAAGTAAAGAACAGTTAATTTTAACTAATCGTAGAACCAAGGAATGGTCTTCACTTCTTTTTTTTCTTTTTCTTTGTGTGAGTGTCCTTTCTAGACAACCCAGTTCCGCAGTGAGTATCCACTGATGACGGCGTCACTCGTCAAACCCTTTCTGCATCGTAGATGCGTGGAACCTTCCACCAATTGAACAACAGCGAGATTCGAACCCGTTACCTAAGCCACTTAAGCCCGACACCTAACCACTATGCCACCTGGTATTTAATAATAATTTACTGAATTTTTAAATAAAAAAATATTATATTTAAAAACAAACTTTCAAATTCTCTTGTGTGTTAATCACTTTTATATTGAAAATATTAGTGAGTAATGCCCGTGCCATTTGGATGGTGTGAATGCCCATTATTTGGTGATGTAATAGGTAATATTTATGTAAAAATAATAGGGGACATATTTATTCCATTCAAAGTGCCATTAGATACTAATAAATATAACATTTCGCCCGAAAATGCTTTCACTTTACAAACATTACTAGAAAAATATCCAAAACTAGGTCATGTTGTTGATTTGACCAACTCTGATGAATATTACAGTCCAAATACTATTGGAATTACATTTACGAAAATAAAATGCAGAGGGTTAATATTGAATAATAATTGAAGTCACGGAGAACCACCTACAGAGGAGCAGGTGACAGAATTCATATCAGCAGTCAATTCCTCCAATAATGAGTTATTAATCGGTTGGTTATCTATTATTATGCAGGTGTTCATTGCACCCATGGATTTAATAGAACTGGGTTCATGATCATTAGCTTTCTCGTTTCTGTCAAAAAATATCGTCTTGAGTACGCATTACAATTGTTTTCCAAGGTTGATGAAGTAGTAAATGTGATTAGTCGAGAAATCCAGGAATTTATAAACAAAATTATGTTAATGTCTTAATTCAACGGTATGGAAATCAAAACGTGTATTTGTTAGCTGCCTCTCTACCATATTGGCATAAAGAATATCAGGAAATAAATAACACAGTCAAATTGTGATATAATTTAAGAATAAATAAAGTTCCTGGAGTTATTGAGATAACAGATATTGATACAGTAAATGATATTCGTCTAAAAGTCAGACAAATTGCATATCAATCTACAAAAGATAAATCGTGTTTGGATAAAATTCCGTTTTCATATATTATCATTTAAAGGTTAGAGCAATTCATAGGAGAACATCCAATCTCTTTATCTAACGAAAATAAAAACAAATTAGCTGAAAACAAATATAAAGTCAGTTGAAAGGCTGATGGGTGCAGATACCTAATGGTTGTCTTTAAGAGGGTCAAGTTTATTTGCTGGATAGAAAAAATAGTGTATTTTTTGTTGAAGACTTGTCATTTTGGCACAGAAAGGATTTGAATAAACATTTAACAAATTTACTTGTCGATGGGGTTATAATTATTGTGATCATTGGAAATGATAGAGGATATTAATGAAGGGACCAAAACATATCGTTATTTGATTTACGATGTTATTGAATTTAATGTATGATATGTTATTTAGTTCAGTGTACTGGAGTTGGGGCTGCTACCTTCAGTATTCGGAATTCTGTATTGACAAGGAAATAATTGGTCCACGGTCAGAAAATTAAACAAGTTACTCAATAATAAATTGGAGTCATTTTCTGTAAAAAATAAAAATTTTTGGGGATATTTCTTGTGTTCCTAAAGTTCTATTCCTTTATATTTAGATTTTCTCTGATAAATTTTCTAATCAGTTATTTCACAAAAGTGATGGTCTGATTTTCCAACCAGTCAACAAAGTTTACCACTTGTTTATTAAAGCCTTATCATTTTGGTCGTAGTGACACTACTCTTAAATGGAAACCTCTCCAATATAATACTGTTGATTTCAAACTGAAAGTATTCAAGAAACCTCAGTTAAGGGGTAGTTTTTACCTTAATTATAGAATTTACCAATATAAGCAGAATTGTTACTCTTGAATGAAAAATCAAATTGACAAAAATTTTTGATTAAGTTTTTATTTTGTTTTATACTAGTTTTCAAAGGATATGATCAATGGGTGGTAAAATTGTTGAATGTTATCATGGGAGTTGTCTTCCTGAAAAGGACATTTTGGCATATTCTCAGAGTTAGAGATGATAGGATACTCCCAATTCACTGTAACAGCAAAAGTATTATTTTATTATTATTTAGCTGTTTTAAAGCATCAATGATCAGATTAATGATATTGATTTACTCACTTATGTTGAAGTATTCTGACAATTCATAATTTTATTACATTCTTTTTGAATTTCATGGTTTATTTTCAAATTTGTCTCATAAATTCACAAATAATATATATTGCGATCATAAAATAAGGAGGGTTGGATTATGATGTATAGAAAGACCGTTTGGAGGGGTGGCATAGTGGTTAGGTGTCGGGCTAAAGTGCTTAGACTACGGGTTCGATTCTCGCTGCTGTTCACCTGGTGGAAGGTTCCAAGTATCTACGATGCTAAAAGATTGACGAGTGACGCCGTCATCAGTGGACACTCACTTCGGAACTGGATTGTCTAGAAAGGACCCACACACAAGAAAAAAAATAAAGATCATTCCTTGGTTCTCCGATTAGCTAAAATTAACTGTTCTTTATTTAAATAAAAGTGTGTGTCCTGCCTATGCGGAGCTATAAATATTATGGCTCTCGTGAAAAGGTTTTATTATTATTAAGGCCATTTGACATTTTGCATTCCAATTTCGAGTGTTAGCAACAAGTTGAGTAATTAAGGATTGGGGAATAATGAAAAGGTCTATATAACATGTCATCTCTTTGAGCTTTTCGAGGTTTAAGGTGGCCTATCTTAGAATAATGAATTTGTAGGCCTGGTCTCGGAAGGATAGCATATATTTAAGATTAAAAAGACTAGTATGGAGACTTGGAAGATACGGATTAAGAGTGGAGACAAGTCATTCCATTCGTTGTCCTTGTATTTTTCTTCGTCAATTTGTTAATTTCAGACAGATATTCAATTTTTCTCCAAAAACATCGAGAATGGTGGTGAAAGCCACGATTCGATATGAAACTACGGGGAATATATTAGCAGACAATCTGTGAAAAAACATAACGCTCTTCTTGTTTGGTTGAGGTGGTGACGTCCTTTTCTAGTACTAAGTGCTGGTAATGTGTCAAAAACACTATGGACGAAAGAATGTCAGTGTAATGACTTTTAATGTGAGAGGAATCAGTTCTGAAATACGAAAAAATAATTTTTGCCAAAATCTAAAGCATTACGGAGTAGCTGTTGAATACAATGGGGAATAAAGATTTCTGTTTCTAGGACCGGGCTGTAGGCATTATGTAATTGGCTTTGTGGTGCATAAAATCATTACAATTTTTTATTTAAAGGTAAAACCAAACTAATTATCACGTGATCCCGATACATTCTAACAGAGACCTCATCTTTGCCCTGTGCTCTTCCTTCGTCCCCGCGCATGAACGAATAGGCTGCCTGAATTTTCAGGGCCACCTTCCCGTGATCTGAAGTCTATTTTCATAAGGGTCTCCATAGGCGTAGGTCCGGGTCGGTGATCTTCACAAATCCAACGCTCCGTTCCTCTGTAAGCCCTCTTTTGCATTTTCTCATATTTGTCCAAGATATGAACGGTCCCCACGAGGCATTATGTAATTTGCTTTGTGGTGCATAAAATCATTACAATAGTATTGGAAATCAATGACAGGACTCATAATCCAGATATAGCAATATTATGTGACATGCTAGACTGGTCACCATTGTAATCTTACATTTTTTTTAATTTAATTTATTAACCCCATATGTAACCTAAATTTCGTACAAAAAATATTTAAATTATTTGCCCATATTTTTTAATTTCATTATTGTGTCCTCAAAGACGTTAGTGCCTTTCTTTAATAGGTTAAGCATATTTTAAATACGAGAATGTTCTAACCCTAATCCATAAAGGTTTATCGTCCACTAATCCGAAATGCATACAATCATGCTCTGCATAGAAATAGTCATTACGGAATCAAGTTAAAGAGTGTTTATGGCAACTAAAACGAATTATGGCATTTAAAATCAAAAATAACACGTGACTCACCGACAACGTGCTGGAAGAAAAGAGATACAGTTTACAAGATGAACCAACAAGTAATTCCTTGTGTAGATGTTGAGGCAAACCCTGGACTAGCCAGAATAGTTCAACAATATACTAAGAACGAAAAGAACACCACATGTTAATTATCACCATTCCTTAGGATTTCACTTATGAAGCCATACTATTTTGTCTACTAGTTATATTTATTTAAAAACAAGAATCATCGAAAAAAATAATAGAGTGGGGGCCGTCCGGTGATCCCGGCCTCCTCATGCCGCAGTCTCATCCTTTCTCTGTGCTCCTTACAATTCGTGTATTGACGAATCACTTTTCGGAGGTTTTGAAGTTTCAACTGAGTTCTCATCTCTTCACGAGTTCCTCGGAGTTGGCTTTAGTGGCGAGGAAGAGGACCTTTGTATTGCCCTCGTTACCATCTCTTGAAGAAGCTAATGGAGTGACGCTTATTTCAATTCCGATCGAAGTGTCGGGACCATTAAGGACAGTAATGTCCTCATCAGTATCTCTATCAGACTTGGAGTGGAGATTTTTTCAGACGACAAGTGCCGTTGAGGTGGTAACGTCGATTGTAATGGACATCATGCCATTTCTAGCCGAAGAAGGGAAAGATGATTCCAAAGACATAAGTCGATAAACAAAAAATGTGAAGCCATTTCTGATACTACACATGCTTGTTGGGGTTGGTTTGGGCCCCTCTGTGATTCCTATGGATTAGAATCTCCAAGAGTGTCGGTATCATGTTTATATTTTTTATAAACCACTTCTCTGTCACCTCAAAAGCCCTTTTTATGTTGACGCAATCTTCTCAGCATTAGTCCAAGAGATTAAAGGACATGCAAAAAAATGCATGGCTCAATATATTGCGATTAAAGCGATTTTTAGTAATGGGTGTCCAGATTTTCCCCATTCGGCTTTTCATCAAGTTGATTTTATTCTCACATTTGTTAACACAATTTCTTATAATTTATCATCAATGTTCGAAATAAATTAAAATTTGGGAAAAATAATCATAAAATTATTTTTTAATAAAAAGCCTCATTAATTTATTTTATCTCTAATCAACCAAGTTTTCTTTATTTGAATTTTCTATATTATACTTGTTGACAGTTCTGTAGAAATCCTGGCCATTCCTTTGTATCGACGACTCCGACAGAGCAGTGACGAGAGTAAAATCCGACGACTCCGTTAAAGGCGTTGTCATTTCGCGTAAGGAGATAATTTTGTCCAACATCGAGGCAGAGTTGATAGCTCATTGAAGAACAAGCATATTTTATAGAAGGAACAATGGTTGTCTGTGTAATTTACGTATGAAAACTTCTAATTATTCCAAAGACCAAGGATACAACCAAACTAACTAATTCCTTGATTCTTTGCTTGGGAGCGAAATCTTCTCCCAGAGGAATAGAGGAAAAAATTTCAAAATCAAGAATTATAAAATAATTAGGCATTCAACACAGTTTATGTAATATCCTAATAATAATGGCATTACCTAAATATTTTTAGAAATTGCTTTAAAGATGTCGGCTTCTACATTCCCCATCAGAAGGCTAGGACAGAAAAAAGACAAGGCTAGCTCCAACATTTTAACATGCACTGCAATTCCCTATATGTTTCTTATGGCTATCTGCAATTATGTTATGTGTATCAGCATCCAAGTCTCAGTTCACATTATTCACTACGGACAGAAGGTTTAAAAAGGGTCTTCGGAAATGGAACATTCTGAATGCGAAGGTAAAGAAGAGCCCCTTCCCCTGGCTGCATGCGTCAGCAAGGTCTATTAACAAGTCATCGTACCTACTATTGAATATGCCTGCTCCGCCTGGAGGTTTGCGATTCCCCCTACCGTTTGAACTCCCTCAGGCAGAGAATTATGCACCACACGGACATCCCCATTGGTGACCTCGTTTCTGATGAGGCGACGTTGGAAAATGGCCAGGGTTTCCTACGTTTCTGCAAGGAACTGGAAAACCCACTCAAGGAAAAGGTGGCCCATGCAGAGGAATTTCGGTCGGTAATAAAAAAGTGCACGCCGATTGAATTCCTTTGCAGAAAAAAGAGAAGACACTTCCGGAGTGTGGTTGGATCATCAGAAGACCAAATGACGAGAATTCAGATGTTGTTGGAGGCTGGGATCACCTAATAAATTAGTTTTGACCTATATTTCCTGGTGGTCTTGGGGTTAAATAAATCCAAATCGTGAAAATGATTCTTTCCCTTTCGAAGGAACATTAAATAAAATAAATTAACAAATATTATTGTCATTAAAACAAAATCCATAATCATGATAACATTTAATTAATAAAACTTAATCATGAGTTGCTTAAGATCTCAACCATAAACAATGACGACTCAGTTTTATAGCGTATAATCGAGTAATTCGAGGATATCTGTGGGAGGCACATACATATTGATACACTTCTTTTGGGATAAACGCAACATGAGAACCGAGCAGGTACAGTCTTTTGGTGATTTCAACTATATTTTAAGACGCTATAAACTCTAATATTAGAGAGAATCCATCCTAGATCGCGAAAGCTATTACTGGCGATGTAGCAAAACTCAAAAACCGCACCTGGTCGGCTAGAGAGTAGAGTGAAATTCATTTTCAATTGTATTTGAAAGGTTCTAGGACCTTTCAAGTTCCATATTTGGATAATTCGTGAAAATCTAATTATGAAATTAAGTTCAGGAATCAATGTAGGTCCTGAAATGAGAATGGCTTTTGTTTCGTGAAGAATCCATATATAAGTAAAGACAGAGAACAGCAATTATCGTATACGCGCAAGTTCTGCAACCGATAAACTTAGGTCTGCTTCCAGCATCTTGTTCTCTTCGAGGGTCCCTATAGCTGCGTAGACATAAAGTCGAGTATATTTTTGATACAGCTATGGCCTTTTTCTAGAGATGGGATTCTCCGGCGTGTCTTTTTGGTGGTCAGTGAAGGTTCTTCGGATACGTCTGTTCTTGGTGGAGTCACCTCATATCCCCAAGCATTTGATTTACGCTTGGCTTAGAGAGAAGGGTAAAATTCAATTCTAAATACTTTTAGGACATTTATTACCTGGAAAATATTCATCATTTAAGGCTAAAGCAGGAATTTGGTTGAATTACTATCAGAACTTTTTAACCATAAAGTATCTGAGGATATCTGAGGAGGTAAATTATTTATAAAATAGTAATTTAAAAATATTTTCCATATCTGCATAAAACAGCCTTTTTATAGCTGTCGGAATGTTCGAGGAATGTCAATAATGATCGGGTATCGTCATGTTCTAGATCATATCTGATATTTAAGTTAATCAATGTTTTGATGCAAAGTGAAAACAGCGAGAGATCAAGAAACGCGTTTGGATTTCTAGGAACAGTCCCACATTTTTTGTTGATTGTGGTTGCACACATAACCAAATAATGTTCTGTTCTAACATTCGAGGACTAAATCGAATGACAGAGTGGGTCATTAGCATTCAGGTCATAGAAAGTGAGTTGGATATACAGTTGCGATAGTTGCAGAGTGGAATATATATGAATAAGAGTGACCAAGCCACCACCATGAGACCAATTGAGTGTCTATGAATCTTGTTAATTGGGAGGTAGTAAATATTATTCATCATGGCAGAAGAACAATATCGATTTGCGTCTTGCTAGAAAGTCGTCTACATCACGTGCTTTGGTTTAGTTCCATTGATGTTCAGTTGTAGGATGTTCGGAGGATCTCATTGCAGCTAAAATATAAAAATATTTTTATTTTAATTAAAATAATAGTTTCCATTTTATTAAAATAAAAAATTTTTGATTCATAATTAGAACAATTGCAGTGAGAATGTTCCAATTACTAGGTTTACAAACTAAATTAATAATAGGAATATATACATGTTTAGTAGGCAATACAGATGTGTTCCAGAATACTGACACTTTTGAAAAGTTGCATGATGTACCTTTGTGGGGTGGAGTAAAGAACGATCAAGTTGTATCGTTATTCAGTGGAATAATAGAAGTTGAATATAAAATTAATAATACTGTAATCTCGTTTATTTAATAAAAGATTAAAAATGATAATTTAATTGACGCATCTTTTGATTTTCATTTTAGTGAACAAAATAGTGAATATAGTTACCTTAAATGGACGAAAAATGATATAGAATTCAGAATATTATTTAAAAATGTTTCAAATGTAATATTTGTTTGGTGGGGATTAGAATTGAATTCACATCATACATTTAAGAGTACTCCAGCTTCGAAAATTTTAAATAACGGTTATTATAACTGCAGTGAAATTGTTGTAACTATTCCTAATTACGGAACTATAAAAATAAAAAATATGAAAATGCAAATATTTAAAACTGACAATAATAAAATATTTACAGGAAATGGTAATTATTATAACTCACATTTAGCCCACGGATGTGATTTTGAAAGAAATCTCCGATTCAAGTCAACACCCCATTTGACTAAAAAATTAACTACAGCTCGAAGTTACAGAACAACTCATGTTACTCTAAATAAAATAAACTCCCATGCAATCAGTAATAATAATTTTAATTTAGAAAACAAATATTTAATACCGATTTGTGGAATTTGCGGAATTGTCTTTATCATTGCTATCGGTTTCATAATAAAATATAAAAGAAGAAGGCGTTTTTATCCACTAGGGATTGAAATATTCAATTATTAATATTATTCTATTATAATAATGACTTACAAATTCATTAGTCGATTAATATTATAGTTTATTTAGTTTTGATCCCCGTCGACATAAATGACGCTGAGTTCTTTCTCAAGATATCCTCGATGATCAACTGAAGGAGTATATAGCTTCTGAGAGTAGCCAGGCGTCAAAATCTTAATGATAGTATAATTATTATGGACAGACACATTCATAATTAGTATTTTATTATTTAAATTTTTGTATTGTAGGCAAAATAATGACTAATTATTCTATTAAGACGGGAATAAGATCAGGTTCAGATCAGGTTTCGTCCGTTGGCGAATGGAAAAGTCGTCATCCCATCAGGGCGTTTTCCATCGTTTCGGGAAAGACCAGCAGGTTCTAACAGGCAATGGTGTCCAGCAGTGGCAAGGGAATTCTTTAATGTCATGTTAAGACAGGAGTGCCTGGGGAAACGACCCGCACTCATCTTGCATGACAAGGGATGATAACCAAAAGGATCGATCCAACGTCCACAGCGGCATTTTCTTTCGGCACACAATTTAAGACCAAGACGAAGCGAGGTAGCTATTCTCACAGCCTCATCATCCAACAGGTTTCCAATTTCGGCAGATGGATAATTTTTTTGCATAAAAATAAAATGCACTCGAAATCTAACATAGCCTTTTACAAATTCTTCGAGTTGAATGCAAATAACTTTATTAATTTCCTAAATTTTTACACTGTTCGTCTACAAGAATAACCGATCAATAGAATCGACAGCATTTGCTGCGACCTTCTAGCCGCTAGACTCCTACACGTAAGTGAGGCCAGTGTTACTAACTATTAGTTATAAAAATTTTAGGAAATCGTGAGTAAAGCAAGAATTTCAGAAAGGCTGCTTTGGAACCACTGAAGGTGCTAACGTCGGTAGAAATATCATCGATTTCTTTGGATCAGGTTTTATTGGGGAATAGGCAGATTGAGCTTATAAACATTCACCACTTCAGAAATGCTTTAGAAACACAAGACCTTTTGTTTGCCGTGATGACCTGACCTTATTCGAAAAATGGAATGAACAGTTTGTGAATTTACACTCATTTTCTATTTTGATTAGCTTTTGTTTTCACTTGTGTTGATTAGTCTACTTTTACAACTCCATTGAATAAAATTTGTAGCCGTCTCAGACTACTTTTTTATTCTCCGCTAATTGTGAGATTGGGCCGATGCTCGGTAAACAAATTGTTTGTATAGAAGCTCCACCAAAAAGATGGGAGATACAATAGAATGCAAAAAATCCTTAAGAATTCCTATTTTCTTGTCGAGGCTACCATGTCCACTTGATGTGTTAATAATAACAACGAGTCCGGGTGAATTCTAAGAGAAGGAAGTCTTCCTAGTGGGGATCAGGCAATCATGCAAATTGATTGCTGGAGATATCCATCTCCCTTTCCCTTAAAAAGTGATCACGTTACATACGCTTACGTGGTAAGACTTTCAGATACCCCCTCAAGAATCGAGACCCACAAAGTTTAATGCCTCTTGTACGAAGCCTGCTGCCTTCTCGGGTCTTCGATGTCTTGCTGCCATTACGAGATCACAAGGAATTTTAAGTAACTAGAGATGAAAGGTCATTGGGAACACGTTAAACAATGTTAGAGACGAGTAGGAGATGCGGGTTTGATTTTTTTGTTTATAGAGATCGTTGATGAAGTAATCAAGTCATAACTTGGTGTGGATGGATGTTATGAAGATTTTCTCAGTCATGAAGATCTTCTGAAAGACTGAATCAAGGGTTATTTTTTAAATAAAATTATTATAGGAACGTAAGACTTCACTAAAAAAGGAAGAAATCTTCAATCATGATGCCTCATAGAGCACGTGCCAAAATGTTAATTTTCCGGGTTTTTATTATTTTAGTACATAGTCCACGTGGTCAAAGTTGAGGAAAAAGTGTTATCTGTTGGGGATGAAATAGAACTAGAGTTGGACAAGGAGAGGAGAATGGGCTGCATGCGGAGTCACTCAGCATCGCACATTGTGAACTTTGTTTTGTGGAAGTTTTTCAGTAATATTGGTCAACGCGTATCTTCCACCTTTGAGTTCCTGCTCTGTACTCCTTCAGTGAATTTGAAAACAGAGCAGGAACTCACTTTCTGTGCTACAGATTCACTCTTCTCATATTACTGAAGGATGTGATTATCTGTGGTGACTTGAATGCGAAGCACTTATTGTGGTTGACAAGACAAGCCCATGACAAAGGGGGAAGATGCTAATTGAGGACCATCAAAGTCTCTGCATACTCAACGGTCCGGCTTTCCATACAAGAACACTTACTAAACCCTCATCCATTGGAACTAGATAGGATTCAAGGATATGTCGATACTTGCATTGGACACTTGAATTTCCCCACTCCTCCCTCCGTTGAAAAATTAGTGAAATGGTTCAACTCCACCGAAAAAGAAGTACATTCCAATGCAACCTACGTCATCAAAATGTTTCAACACAACGACGAAATGTTTGATCAGAGAACGAAATAATGTAAAGATGGTGAAATCACCAACAGAAGAGAACATCAGAAAATACGAGAACTGAAGAGATAGATCGACAAGAACATAAAGGCAGAATATGTAAATAGATGGACGAGACTAACGAAGGTTCTCTGCAGGGAGTCCCCGATGCAGATAGTCTAGAAATGGATCAAGAACATCAAAAGATCCTCTCCAGAGACTAAAGGCAAGTCTACATCCAATCAGACAGCCTGATATTATACTTCTATCTCCAAGGATTTTTCAAAATAACACCAAGTATTCCTGAAAGAGATTGAACCGAAACGCTTTGATGACTAGATCCTCTTTACTAGCCAGGATGTCCATGAGCAATATCCAAAGGCAACAACTCAGAGGTCAAGAGACCAGACAACATAACCGCATGCGAACTGAAGACCTAGTTTTTGTAACTATTAGCCTACATCTTCAGCCTAACACGAACAAAATCCCTGAAATATGAAAAAAGTCCCTTATCAAATCTATTCGAAAACCAAAAAAACCAATAAATGAACCATCATCCTATTCTGAGTCCGGTCTCAAGGATTTTTGAAAGGCTTGTTCTGGAAAAATGCGGGATTCAATCTCAATACCTTCGTCCCGTCATTGAAACTATCCGCAATCCAAGAGACTGCAGTATAGTTGATCGGACAGAACACAAGATCCAACAAAAATCTTATAATCGAATTACAACGAAAATTCTTAAAAGCGGCCAGTCTACAGAGCTGTCCCTGTTTCATATACTATCGAAATATCTACAAACATGTAAAAAGTTTGAGCGATGCATGCCAAATAAGAAGAGCAGTACAGGATTATCGACTCCGCCGGACCTAAGACAGACCATTGCGGAACCCTCTTTTCAGCAAAAATTTGAAAGTGGAACTTTAGGTTGTACGCAGTTAATCCGACTGACTCAGCCAAATTATCATAAACTGATGAGTAAAATTATCATAATTTTAAAATAACTAACATGAAACTTATAGAAAATTAAAAGAGACTTTCTAAGGCATCCACTAAATACTCGATGTCATTGATGTTTAAGGCAGATAGGTTAATCCTCCCATTAAATCCAAGCATAATGTTATATTTGTCACTGAGAGTGGTTATCTGATTATCTAAATATTATTGTGAGTACAACCAGTTAAGTTAAAACAATAAAAATATCCTACAGTTATCCCAAAATCATTGAAGGGCAAATTTCGCTTTTCCAGCTCATTCTGCAACAACATTTTGACCTCATTAACTCTTAAACGTATTTCTAGTAGTTCAAGTTTCCATTTATTTTTTAATATTTTATTTTCTAACAAAAAACTAATGACAAAGGCTCCAAATCCGGGAGGATTGCCATAAACAGGGGATATTAGTGATTTAAGTACTCCGGTAATTATGTCTACAAGACTATGCTGTGAACAAATACAGCACAGACTACCAACTCGTTCGCCTAAACATAACGTGTAAATCCACCACAAAGACCAAAGAATTTTGAGAGATTGTGGGAGACTACAACATTCAGATTTTCGCGTTCAAACAAACGAACGGGAAAGGCATCTTCGCTCAGTCCTCTCCCTAATCCCTGGTAGCAAATATCAAAAAATGGAATCAAATGTTTTTCCTAGAAAATATCATAAAAATATGACCTTAACTATTGCAAGCAAATCCTTCCACTGTGTGGTACTCAGGTCATGTCCTGTTGGATTATGGCATATCCCCGACAATAGAACTGCAGATCCGGATTTTGACAGCTACTATAAGCAAAATCTAACCAATATATCATTTTTGAGATTTTCAAAGTCAATTTTCCTGTTATTGTAATCAAAATATCTATAAGACCTAGTTTTGAGGTTAGTGAATATATTGGGATATTGGTCTTTAAGGTAAATTACATAATACTCCAAGATTGCATTGGTATTAGGATTTCCGTGACCCCAAATACTTTAATGAGTACTTCAGTTCCCAAGCTAAGACCACCATTCCCTCCCAATGTTTGAACAGCAGTGACCTAATTTAGTCAGATTACAATATATACTCTGTTTTCCTTTATCGCCAATGATTTAGAACCCAGCAGGAGTTTGTTGGCTTCCTGGCATAACTTTGAATTGCCAGAGAAGGGAACCGGACAATTATACTGATAGATGCTATCGTTTATTATTTTCTTTTCCACCAGATTTGTTATTTTAAAAGAGTAGACATGATAGTTCCCATCCATGCATTCTGCCATTGTTAACATATTGTGAACCTCCCAATTTGAGATTAAGAGTACTTTCTGGTGTATTTTTTGGTAACATTATTATTTTCTAATATTCATTGAAACAGATGCGACTTTAAAATTAAAATTAAATTTTTATTTTAAATATTTTGTAAATTTTTATTAATAATAAAATATAATTTTTATAGCATTTTTTTTGGTTGAGCTGGTGACGTGGCTCTTGAACTCAATGTCTGGAAAACACAATATCAAGCCATTGGACTTCTCCCTTTTCACGTTTAACGTCCGGGAACTCTCTAGCGTTTGAAAACTGAAGGAACAGTTCTTAATTATTTTGCCTGCCTTTAGGAGACCAAACTAATCAACGGGATCGAAGAACAACATGGGAACTTTCGACTAATCTTCCTTCCAGGTGGAACAAGCACTATGGACTAGGATTTTCCGTCAGGAATGATCTATCCAAGAGAGTCTGCCGATATTACAGTGTGAATGATAGAATCGGGGTGTTGCAATTGAAACTGGATGACCGGTTACGACCGATGAGACATTCATGGGAAGGCATGGTAAGGGGAAAAGAAATTTCCCGGGAACGAACAATCTATTTTTATGCAATACAGCCTTCATGCATCCAGCTAGACATAAATCTACGTGGTGGGACACAAAACAAATCCCGAAGGGCGAGTGATAAATATGTACAACCACATCGACTATATCATATGCAGACAAAAAAATTGAGGGATTATACTTGATTCACGAGCTTATGGCGGATCGACAGCGACAACAAAATGGTTATTGCTAGACTTTCTCTAAAGAGATTTATGGTACTACAAAGAACGAAATGGAAGCACATAACCCAACTATAGACGTTATAACTTGGAATCCTTAATCAGTCAATCAGAAGGGGCCTTAGCATTCAAAGAATATCTGGATGCAGAACTAGAAAACATGCCTACAGATTTGCCCCCGGAAAATCCTGGGATTTTGTAAAGCAGTCAATACACAAAGGAGCCAATCTGCATCTATTGAAAGAAAATGAAAAAATCCCATCCGCACAATGAAATTTACACGGTGAAGGACCTTGCCAATAAACAGAAGACCATATGGATGCTATATCAAAATACTGACGATTCGAATGTAAAATCAAAATTGCGGCTAGAAAGAAAAACTATCAAAGCAAAAATAAGAAAAACTATACGCCAGCATAACAGAAATAAGCACTGGACCAGATTAAGAAGATAGAATCTCTCAAGGACAACGCTAGATTTTACGAGGCTGTGAAACAGATGAAAGGAAAGAGCCCATCAACCGATAATGATAAGAGGATGACAAAAACGCAAATGGACTGGCTGAAATTATCGCTGCCCACTTTGGAAAACTTTTGACCCAAGGAACGACACTATCAACCTAGAACGAGGAAAATTGGACGAGGAAATCACACCATATGAAGTTGAACTTGCGAGTTCCAAGTTGAAAAACAACAGGACTCCTGGCCCCGACGGACTCGCTGGTGAATTCTTCAAATATGGAACCCAAAAGCTGTATGAATGCATCGCTAGGATCCTGAATGAAATGTACTATTATGGTCACACGCTGACCCTGGGAGAGGGTATCTTGATACCTGTACAGAAGGCGAATAAACCAAGATCTAAGGTGGAGAACCTCCGTCCGGTCATATTAATGAATTCACTTCGGAAAATTCTGGCGAACAAACATTACAAAGGATGGAAGGACGCCTAGATACTTTTCTGTCGCCATACCACAGCGGATTCCGAAAAGGAAGATCTACTTCCGATGTTTTGTGGTCCCACAAGTGGAGATCTGCGGCCGTTCAAAAGTTCAAAATGTCTACAACCATCCTCGGAATCGACATTTCGAGGGCCTTCGACTCTGTCGACAGACGGAGGCTAATACTGGTTTTGGAAAGTTTCCTAGACGCTTCAACTGTCAGAATGGCCACCACCCTCCTAGCTGATACTTGGCTCACTGTAAGAGTCGGGGGAGCCTTGTCTCGCCGATTTGAGACGACTGTTGGCACTCCACAGGGAGACCATTATCACCTATTCTTTTTGTCATATACCTTGAAGCTGCTTTACGGGAGTCAAAACCGATAATGGGTGAAAAGACAAACATTATTGCGTA
>RDEW01000143.1:2458-24537 GCA_011109175.1 Dicyema japonicum
ATATACATCCAAATGACAAATAAGAATCTTTATAAGAACGACGAACTGATTTACCCATAAGCACGTTGATGCGCACGTTATTAAAAAATTTATAAATAATGGTTAACCAATGTAAATGTCATTTAATGTATAATAAAAAAATAATTATTTTAATTTTAGTAATTATTTTAATTCGTTTATCTTTTTAAATTAATTAAGTCAAAAATGTATATAAATTTATTCAAATTTGTATTTGGCAGGCGGCACACTAGAAATTGTCTTGCGGCACACCGTTTGACAACCTCTGNCAGGATGGCTTTAAGTCATCATCTCGAGAGCCATTGTCAGAGGAAACAGGATGAGGATCTCTATATATCGTGGATAGTTCATTTTTGACGAGGATCTCTATATATCGTGGATAGAAATAGAAGTCCAAGACCCATTAGAGATTTCATCGATGACTATCTGAATATTGGAGATATAATATTTGTTTTGAGACAAAATAAATGTAAAAAGTATCTCTAATTGATGCCCCTTAAGAGATAAATGATGCCACTCAAGAAATATTGTTATAAAAATTAATCTTCGAATCCAGATTTTCGAAAACTAATAACAAATCATCAATCTAATATTAAAATATACAATTTACTATTTTAACATTGTGATTATAAAAAAGTGTGATTCTAAAATTTCCACTTAATATTCCTTTCAGTCGATTTTCCGCAATAAAATACCAATATTGAACATTTGGATCGTTAGATGGATCACAGTCATGTGCTAAATTAAATTGTCAAACCTTTTCCAATAAAATATGGATATGATAGTTTAGTGTAGTATTTTATCACCAAAGAATATAATGTGATAGTATTACCATTCTCAAAACTTACTGGCATATATCCGCATCTGTAATAATCTCCATGTTTAATATTTGGAAGATTTTTTGTATTTGTGTAGGTTTTATTATCTTTGAGTGTTAACTATTAAATACTAGAATTTAATTTTAATTTTATTGAGATGTTGTAAAATTTGTCTGAGAATTCAATAAAAAATTGGTAGATCAAGTTATTTGTTTTGATTGTAATTGGCATTTCATCATAAAAGTGGTAAGAAATAGTTTCAATTGAATAATTGTTTGTCTACCATTATTATTTATAAAATACATTTGTAAGTGTACTTTTCAATAAACTTTTTACATATACTGACATTCGATGTTCAAAGTCGAAATTCGAGATTGAGGACAAAAATATTAACAACAACATAAGATGTAAAATGAACACGTCGATGTGTATAATTTGGGTCACTTTTTTTATTAATGAATTTATTTTTAATAATTTGAAACAAATAATATTTATTTTAATTTTATAATTATATTTATTTTCATGAATTCATTAATCAAAAAACTCCTATTCATACTGCAATGTTAACCGTCTTTAAGAATTTCATGGTATTTTATCGTAATCCATCATAAGTCATTCTGTTTTGTCGGAATCTTTAATGATCGAAGGAAAATTTAATCAGCGATATTCGTAAAATATCAAAATAACTATTTTATTACACAATCGAATAAATATTTGTTGTCAATTGACTTACTGTGTCTTTTAATTGAAAACGTATTTCTTTTAAATCGTCAGGAAAAATGGGATCTCAATTATGAGACTGTCTACTACTTGTTAACTGTTTGTTTTTTGTATTAAAACGTTTTTATTCAAAAAATATTAATACTAGGAGAATATTCTGAAGTGAATTGAATATAAAAATTAAAACCAGCATTAACAAATAATACAGATATTCATAAATAGGTGGCATAAAAGGAATTCAAACGAAAATCGTTAATTCATAGATGAATTTATTACTAAACTTTATTTTAAGTGTAAGAGCTGTAATTTTAATTAATCCAAGACATATCTAAGACATTGAAAATTTTCTTGACTTTTTTTTTGTTTGTGAGTCCCAGAAGACAATTCAGTTCCGCAGAAACGAAACCAAATTTATTCCACAGTAAATAAGGAGTTAGTTTAAGGATATTTAAACGTGTCCGCCTATGCGACCTGGACACTTCCGATGCATCCCGTCTCCATTTAGTCTCCTTCTATCGTTGGATCCCATCGATCCTTTTCTCTACAATATTTTGACAGTTGTTAGAATCTTGTCTTCTTCAGTACTGAGAGCATCACAAAGCCTTTTCCCCAAAGCCAACTTTATTGCCGACCTTCTGGTTTTTCCATGAGTAACATAATTATTTCTCTTTGGCGAGAAAAAACCATGCTTCGCATCCATATAGCAGCTCCGGAAGAATGATTCTCATGAAGATGAACAAGAAAGTTTCCAAGTTTAAAAACAACTTTCTTTTACATAAGAGTGCTTGAAGCGCCTTCTTCCTTCTTTGTCTAATGTCCTCCATGAAGGAACCATTCCCTTCGATTACTATCCCGAGGTAGCGCAGTAAATTTACTTTAGGAATCTCTAGTGAGTAAGGCTGCGTCTGATGCCTCCTTAGGCGACTGATTCGTAGAGAGCTGGACTTCTCCGTGGACAATCTTATCCCTCTTTTGGTGCACCAGTCCTGTACTTGTTTAATGAATGACATGATTCTTTTTTCCGAGAGAGTTGATTTCCCGGATGTATCCGTGATCAGAATATCATCAGCGTATATCAATAATCTGGTGTTTATATTCGGTGGAGTTGGAATGTCTGATAGGAATATGTTGAATAGAAATGAACTCAAGACAGAACCCTGCGGAACTCCCCTTTTCAGAATGATGTCTTTTGACATATTTGCTCCAACACGTACTTGAGAAGTCCGTCATGTTAGGAAGTCCTTTATCCACATGAAAAGTTTCTTTTGAATATGAGCAGCTGCTAGCCTTGATAGGAGTGCTTCGTGGCACACACTATCAAAAGCCTTGGACAGATCCAAACATACCAGGTTAACTAGTCTTTTGAATTCCAGACCTCTCATTACCATTGAATGCATCTGGTAGATGCAGTCCGTGCATGGATTTCCAGGTCTGAAGCCACATTGTTCTGCGAGGAGGAAACCACTTTCTTCTATGTGGTCGTTTAGCCTTCTGAAAATAATTCGTTCGATAATCTTGGAGATCAAACAGATGAGGCTTATTGGCCTATAGCTGAGTGGGTCCCTCCTCGATTTTCCCGGTTTCAGTATCATTCTGACAATAGAAGATTTCCAGCGTTTTGGGACATGACCATGATGAATGCTTGCATTGAATAAATTCCTCAGTATGGGAAATAGAGCCTCTGGGGCTTCCTTGAACAATCTCATGCTTAGATGGTCAAATCCAGGAGCGTTAGCCTTGCTTTTCATGATTGCAGTCATGACTTCTTCCGTAGTTATTTTTACTTCAGTATCTTTGAAATCGTCCAAAAAGTAAATTAAAATTTCACGTGAAGAATCTAACATCTCCCTCGGAATAAGCTCCATCGGGTTGACCCCCCGAATGCTGTCCAGTTGTTTCTTAAAAATATCTGGGGCTTCTTCCATAGAACATAGTCCACCTTCTGGCTTAGTCAAGGAGAGTTTTATGTCAATCCTTCTCTGACCAGTTATTCTTTTGTAGAACTTCCAGAACGAGGGGTCTTTGTTGTTTAGTTTGCTTGCCTCTAACCTCAAACATTGTTCTTAAGATAGTCTTGTTCCTTCTTTAATGGCTTTCTTGATTATCTTCAATTGTCCGGTCAGTGCAATCCGGTCTATCCAGTCCACACATCTTCTGAGTTTGGTCCTCAGACAATTCCTTTCATTGATCAAAGATAATGTGGAACGCGAAAGACTGATGCTCTTTTCATGATTGGTACTTTGAGGATCTCCTCCTTGCGTAAAGCATTAAGTATGTCTCCATCATGATGGAGAGTTCATTGTCTATGATGTCGATATCACTTCGGGAATAATCTTTATCCTTCCAGTCTTTGAGGTTTCTTGAAATGTACCTTCTGTAGTGTTCCCAGTTTACTTTTGTTAGGTCGTAATAATGTGGAACGTGTAAACACAGAGTCCATGGAGTCTGGAGCTAGGTTCAATTACATCTCCTGTGGTATATGGTTACTCCCGATGTCCCACATGATCATCGGCTTCTCTACATAAGTGTAGAGTAGTGGTAACACCAGGAACACCCAAACATGTCTCCCCCGTAGTGCAAGTAATGATTCGATTTTTCCGATGTCAAAATCTCAAAGCCAGTTTTATCACTCAATTTCCTCAGTCTGATTCCATCATCGATAGTACCGAGGCATCTATATTTAATGTTCTTGGCATTTAGATCACCCACTAGGATAGACATATCGTTTTTGTGAAGAATTCTTCAATTTCTGCGGAGCACTTTCTATGGTCATTTGAATACATTCCACAGACGTGTATCCAACGGCCACAGCATCTCACCTCGACGGAAACAAATTCACAGTGTGTATTCATTATAATTTTTGTCTCACGTATATGTAGAACTTCACTGTGAACAATGTGGTTCCAGTACTAGCTTCTGCACCTTCGACCCATGGAATTTCTATAGAATTGTATCCCTGTAGCATTGTGGTGTTGGTCTTTTTCACTTTGGACGATAGTAGTAGTGATAGGTCATGACGTCTTTTCTTTAAGGATCGGACGTTTACCAGCACTATCTTCAAGTTTCTTTTCAATTTTCTTGTTGGTGGCCCGGGCTCTCCATGGCCAATGGTTCTTTCATGGAGGACATTAAACGAAGAAGGAAGAAGACGCTTCAAGCACTCTTATGTACAGGAAAGTTGTTTGTAAGCCTCGAAACCTTCCTGTTCATCTTCATGAAGATCATTCTACCAGAGCTGCTATATGGATGCGAAGCATGGTTTTTCTCTCGCCAGATATTGCGTAAATCCACCCCGAGTGTGCTGCTTAGTTCCTTCAGTCTTGATATTATTTCCTTTAGTTCTTTTGTAATACTCCCTGATAACTTTTCCTTCGGTAGTCAGGCTGATTCTCGTGGAAAATGAGCAACTTCGTACATGTTAGTTCTTGCGCCAATAACCCTTTTTTGGGCTGGCGGTTCCACTTTCTTGTTTATAATATCCGTCTGTTTCTGTTCCCTGTTGTCGATTCGGGAGTTTGATTTTCGTCTAGCCTCCATGAATACAGGGCATCTTTCGTATCTTGCGCCGTGTCTTGTTGACCCGCAGTTAGCACATTTTCGTTCAAGAGTTGGATCCGCATCACACTTGATGGTGTCGTGTTTTCCCGCGCAACGGAAGCATTTTTTCTTTTCCGTGCACTGGTATGCAAAGTGGCAGATTTGCTGACAGCTGTAGCAGATTGGTGGTCCTCTTCGTATCCATTCACAAGAAATCTTGTTCGTCCCGATGTAGAAGCCACATCTAATTAGTGATGTAGCCTCCGACTTCATATTGATCGTGGCCTTCGCCAATGGCATGGCCTGCGATCCTCTGGTCATTCAGGTAACCTTCGCGACTGAGGGAGCCATCTCCTGAAGGTAGTCCAAGAGGTCGTCCTCTTTTACCCAGAAGGGGAGGTTCCTGAGGACAATCTCAGACGGTTTTGTTGAGATTGTCTTGAAATGGTGATTCTCATTACCAAAGGGGCAGGTCTCATTCACCGCTTCTATAAAGGTGGCCACATGGGAGATATCCAGGAAATCCAGTCGGAAAGAGCCCGGTCCTCTGTGGCTCATCCTCATAGATCCGTATAGGTCATAGTATTGTAAAAATTTGCGATTTTAATCGCATTCATAGTAGAATTCACTGTAATCAATATAGTCCTGTTCTCTGAATAATCAGATTTCATTAGTTCATCCGTATATTTAGACATTTCCTTGGGATCGTATTTTGTAATGACATTCGCTGGTTTAACAGGTTCTGCATTATGCGAAGTCATGTTCTCTAGAGAGAATGATTCAGCAGTAGCACTTCCGGAAGACGAGAAGAGCTTTTCACTTTAGTGGTTTTTACTGGTTTTACTACAGATCTCTTCGTGTTAGTTTTCTGAACCACTTCTGAACCAGTTCCGCAGAGATGACACGCTCGCTGATAACGGCGTTACTCGTCAACTTAAATTTTATTTTTGTTATAATCAGGGCGATTTTTCTGACTTTATAAATACGAAATTTTGACTTAAAAATTGCAATCTTCGTGTCCTTATTCGAGAATTTTTTTTATGATAAAAATGCACTGTTCTCGATCCTTTTTGGGGGCTTAAACTCGAGAGATATCTTGTTTGGTTGTTTGGGGACAAACAGAGAAGACCTTGTTTTAAAGGACATGTCTGTGTCTTCTGGGTTTTATGTTGTGATTTCTTCGACCCCGAATCAATATTCTCCAAGTGGCTCAGATTATTTGCGATTGGCGTTAATATCGGAGTTTGATCATCAATTTTTGGAACGACCGATTACGCTCAATATTGGTAGTTATTATTTAGCAATTCTTTGTAAACTCAACCTAGCTCGTTTAGAAGTCAAGCTTGCTCTAGTCGCTATGATCTGACAAGTATAAACTGAGACCACTAACAAAAAGCATTTTATATATTTGAACGTTTTGGGAATTTTTGTAATTTGGAGTCTTCCAAGTGGGATCTTGAGAGTTCTAGTGAATCTAATTGTTTTTTAATCGTACCTCGAAACATATAGTCGAATAAAGTCTATTTGGTTAACAAGAATTCTCATTCGACAACAAAAATTGTTATTGCTTTTTGAAAAGGAAACAATGTTTGAAAAACGATCTACGTCGATGTTCTGATCCCCATGACCGTATACTCATGGAGCTAGAAATTATGATGATCACGCAAGAAATACGCAGATTAGAAAAAGTTAAGAAAAATAATTTTGGATAGCTCAGTGGAGCGAATTGTATCGAAAGAAACCCAAACTTTTTGGAAATAATAAATAACCGAACGTAAACCCAGAAAAGAAATTTAAATGTTGCAATGTCATGAGAGGTCTCCTGTATGTTTGCAAGAAATTCCTAACATGTGTGGGAATGAACTCTCTAAAAAACATCTGGTTAACTTTGATGAGCGACTGTCTCGTTTGGCAGTAGCGCTCTAAAACAAAAGCTGGAAAACGTAATTATTTTTTTTCCTTAACGTCATAGCTCTATAAATAATGGAGAAGTTGAAAATGTGATAAAATGACTAAAGACAATGCTCTGAATAGACAAGATTGCTATTTGTTTTTCAAGGAAGCACTCCAGGTACTTTATGAATATCTGGGATCTCTACGTGAGTATGATGAATTATATAAATTCGGCTTATTTCGTAACGTCAAAAATCATATTCTTTTTGTTATCTTTAATTTTTAGTTTGCCCTTTTAGTTTCTTCTCTTAAGCAGGCGCATTGCCAAGAACATCTGCGCACATTTATTTAAATTCTCCACTTCCTATAGCCTGGCATCCAAAACGTTTGCAACATGTTCACTGTTAAATTTTCTGATTTTTCTCTGTATCTTAGTACGTTCCGACTGTAAAAAGCATTTCCTGTTTGTGTTCGTCATGTTTTCTAGCGATAGTCGAAAATCCTTCTTTTTTGCAGTGTGGGAACATCGGGGTGGCCTTGCTCGGTACCTCTCAATGTGTTCGTTTGCAGCCATGTGAATTCTTTCCATTGTATGCGTCCAAATGACTCCCGGTAGAAGGCCTGTCTCTATTGCTATTAAATAATATTCCATAGATGCTCGATAGATATTTTGAGTGAAGTGTGAAAAACATAATCTCTCGACTAGGTATCTTTCCCGTATGACCTGAGATGGCTTTGTTCCTGAAGTGCGTGCATAGTGACTTGTAATATCAAACAGGGCCACGACGATCTTGTGGACGCTTTCCCGACGGCCCTTCCGTATGAGATCGAGTCCCGTAATAGTGTTCTATTTTTTGTCGGCAAAGAATGTAATCAATCTGATTGTAAATCATACATGGCCTCCTGATTCATTTCTTCTGCAGCTCGTCCAGGTAGTCTTATGTCATGCAGCATGCGCAAACGCAGTGTTACACAGGAATAGACCAAATGCCCGGCAGAAATTTATCAGCACAGCCCCCGGCAAGTTCCTGATCCCTCTTCCGTGTCTTCCGATAGTCGACTCATGTTCCCGACGTACTCCTGCTTTAGCATTCCAGTCTCCGGCAATGAGGACTAGAAAAGACGATTCCAGTTCGGCATATGTCCTCGACAGCTGCATGTAGAAAGCGTCAAGTTCGTCCGAATCTTTGGCGACGCATCCATTGTGGAGTGCATAATATAATTGAGATAAGGGCCCTCGATGAGCGTTTGACCACAACCCGTATTTGAAGTATGCTGATTCTGTTGTTAACACTCTAACACCGATGTATCCTACGAACAATTTCTTGTGCACGGCAAACTTCTGTCCATAGTGTCTTGATGACAATGATAGTAAAATGAGTCTATAGTCTCCATGTAGCTCGTCCATTCCATCCTGTACTTTTGTCGCTTGTAGGCATCCCACGTCTGCACCATATCTCCCCGGATCTGAAAATAACAGGTTTCTTCTCACTCCATGCTGATCCCTTTTACATTGAAAAATGTTATTTTAAGCTCCTCCATAAATCTGGGATTTGTGCCATTTAAAAAGAGGATTTGGGGAGGCTAGACTCGTTTCACAAAAATCATCTTAGAAACATAACTGGAATGTCCTGGCCATCCAAGATCTCGCGTAGTGGACTGCACAATAAGTGTGATTGGACACCATTAAGTCACAAGATCATTAGCTCTCGTTGGAAATTTTTTGGAAGGCCGTGAAGAAAACATTGGCATCTGGTGACGATCTAGACTCACTGATAGACCTAGCTAAGAACTAAAGAGCTTGGAACAACCTAACTAACTCTCTTATATTCTTTGCTGCACATGCGGGGCTATAGATATTATGGCTCTCATAAAAGTGCTAATAATAAGCGCTTTAAGTTCGTTTCAGACATTTTGCAATAGAGATGACGTCACCACCTCAACCTCAATTCCCTGACTGCGAATAAAATCTAAGAAACCTCTAAGAATTGAAAATTTTATTAATTTCCTTAGTTTGGGAATTAACTATTAACTCCCTTGTTCCCCCTCAATGTAGACTTGTCTACGTTCTTTCAAAATTTGTAACAGTCGAGATTCGAATCTAGATCCTAGAGTATCCGATACTTCGTATATCCAATTTTTACAAGTTGATTTTTTTTAGATAGTGAGATTAAGACATTCGTGCAGTGCATTACTACCTCAACCACACAGCAAACTAACCACTTAGCCAACTCACATTTAAGCGCATAACATTAACAAATTATTGCAACTGAATTTTTCCCAGGATGAAAGAGTTCACGGGCCTCCGAATAAACTATCATCGACAAGATCTAGAAATTCGCTTATCACACATTATTGAAGAATGGAAAACCGAAGATCCTGCTTCATACAGGCTCATCTCCTTAACGTGAACACTATCCAAAATACTTTAAAAACTCGAACTCTCGGTTATTATTCTGATTCTTCTTCAACCTAGGTTTCTACATTGATTTCGTTTGGGAGATCGACCACAACACACGGTGTCAAAAGTTATTGCTGATGGTTCTACTGCTTTTCCATCTCACATGCGTACAGCAATAGTCTCCATTGACATTGGTAAAGTATTCAACACAGTTCTTAAAGATACACCAAAACTTAAAACTGTAGTTGGTTAACTTTTTCTCAGGAAAATGTGGAATAGTTAACTGCAACCTATCAGATAAGAATCAAGATACTTCCAAACGGATTGTCCAGAGTTTTCCGATCACTTCGACACTTTTCAAAGTATTCCTTCATGACAAAGCAACAAACATGGATAAAGATTCCTGGTTACTATTCTAATCATCACAAACGAAACCGTTAGACTCTAATAAACAGCTGAAAGTGCAGAGCTCAACGATTGGTAGATAGCCAACCGCCTTTCATATTGACCACAAAGTCGACATACACTTCATTCACTTCAGAAGAACTAAAAAACCAGAAGTTTTAATCATATCTTTTCAGAAATATGTAACAAGTTATTAGCGGCGTAGGACAAGTTGTTGAATTGCACTTTTGAAATACTTTCTCACTAAAGGTCTACAAAAAGATGAACGTTGTAAGTCCACTTGTTCGGAAGACCCTTTTAAATTTGGATTACAATTGCGACAGTCTACCAGCGACGGTACTAGATTAGTTCATGTTGCGTAGAGACTCAAGCCTTGCCACAAGTAAAATGAGAAAATGACCAATTCGAACTCGAAGATGTTAAATGTACGAAATTTCTTTAGTTCAAAGCTTTGTGTGTCCGAGTTTTCAGAGTCTTCCATTTAACGATAAGACGTCACCACCAATACATTTTCACTATGGCCAAAGCGGTGCAGCCTGAAAAATCAACAGCAACGCCACCCTCCTATACTGTCCTGTTGCTACAAACTCCTATAGTCCATCTAACCTTCTCCCTCTCAAGACAACTCCCAATCCATGTCCCCGTAGAATGGTTTACGGTCGTTATGGAGCATAACTACCGGACTAAAAATCACCGAAATCAAATATAAAAGCAAATCTAACAAAAAACAGTAAAAGACTAATTTTCATTCAAAAAAGACTTCATTTTCACAATACTATTTTCACGGTCCCATGGAGCAACATTATTATTGAGATCAAACGTATTCTAAATGACCACAAAGCCAACCTGAGAGGCTCTTTCCATCAACTCATTCAGTTCATTGTCAGTAAGGTCTTTATATACGTCGCTTTCATCATCACACAACAGTGCCAAGTGCTCGGAGATCTCAAAAATTGACGAAATTGAATCCTTAAGTGAGACAGAATGCTACAAATGATCGACGCACAGAGTCGTCCATAAACTTCATAGGAATATTGTAGAAACACTCGCTAAAGTCACTCCAACCTTCCTCGGAATTGGTCTTATTCCGTTACTTAGATTAAGTACCTCGATTTTAAGGGGGAGTAAGTTTTTTTCAGATTATCATGATCTTCTTCCGTTAATTCAACCACTATGAGAATAAAAAAACCAAATTTACTTTCTTTTGTGTGATCCTCTGGGATAAATCCAAAGTACTCGTCATAATTATCTCGCATAATGAGCTCAACAAAATACTAAAAATTAAATACACTCCCGCTAATTTATTTTAGATATTAATTATTAATTTAGAAAAAATTTATTTAAATTGTTTATAAAGATTTCAGATCGATTGCTTCTCTTTAAAGATTTCGGACAAAAACAATGGGCAAGGTTTTCTGCGTTTCTTCAATGAACCAGTAATTAAAATTTCAATTCCAATAATCTATTTTTTAAATTTTATTAATAATTGTTTCTGAAGTCACTAATTCGGATATACGCTGCATTATGTCTTTCTATCGGCCAGTTCTCTTTCCAGTACTTATGCGAGGTCAATGTGGCATTGTTAAAGGAGCTTTGTTTTTTAACTAACTTTTACTTTATTAAAAAAATGTAAAAAGGGTATTTATTTTAGGTTTCTTACACCAAGTCCTGCCATAGTTTGGAGTCTCCTCTGCGATCTCAGACCACTCTTTTGGTTTATTTCATGCTGCGACATACGAGTGAAAAATAGCATCTCTCTTTTAGTCTGCAATTTTTTTCTATCACTTCTCTGATCGACAATGATAACAGATCGTCGTCCTCATCTAACGTCTCGCCGAGCGTTTGTGTAGGGCGATCTTGATCCTTGCTCTTCGATTTTTCAACAAGCAAGATCAAACGTTCCTTGTATGCAGTGTAATAGCACTATGAGTCTTGTGAAATTTGGCTGAGGTGTCCTTCAGGGTTCAGTGCTCAGTCCTCTATTATTCAACATTATAATGAGTGGGTTGCCTTGCCCAGAAAACCAACGTATAGAAATCTTGATATACGCGGATGACGTCATAATTTATGATGTCTTTTTAAACCCTTTGGTATCTGAAAAAGGTTGAAGACGTACATGGACTAGATCTAACCTAAAAAACTCGATGCAAGACATATTTCGGAAGAAGACTATGAAATACCTTGGCCTCCTAATTGACGAAAGAGGTAATTTTATGAAACATGCCAAAATACAAAAAAACGCTACGAACGCTTTGTTCTGGGTTATAAAATTAAAGCTCGAGTCAGAGACCTTTGTTTATGTCTTCAACTCCGCAATACTTCCTAGAATGTTACATGGTTTAGAAGGATGGTACGACTCATAAAGGAGAAATTTAATTTTAAAGAAATTTGAGAAAACGCGTAATTTTGACCTAAAGCTTGCTTTCGGGATAAGTCCACGTATGCAATTCCCCTATGGTTGAAAGGAAAAATGTGCAAAGTTAACGGAACTATCGAAAATCTTATTTGAAATTTCGTAAACCGCATTAAAGTATCTGCTACTTACTTTCAGAGACGACCCTGTGTTTAGAGATTTCTTGGGGAGACTTATCTTTTCATAATACTTCCTTTATCACTTAATTTCCAGTGTTTACTTTATAATAACTTATTTGACTGGTGCCCACGTGATTTTCTATAGAGACACCATCCTCAAGTAGGATGAAGTCAACCAAAGACTTACAGACTCCGATCTCGTACTTCACGGAAATCACTTTTTCCTCAGTGGCATAATCATCTGACACGACATCTTTGAGAGTATCCACCATTCTATCCATTTCTTTATAGTCCTTGTTACTTAAGGTCCAAAGAAATTCGTTGCCATTTTTAGTGACTTGGAACATGGAATTTGCTTTATCCAGTTTTCCATTGTACATCCACGTTATATTGAGATTCCTCGGAGAATCGACCTTTTCCCTTGCATTTAACTTTAGAAAAATGACTTTGAGAGATTATCACATCCCCACTATTGACATAAATCTTGACTGATCTCAACGTATCGAGAATAACTGGTTGATCTGCAAATTTGAATTCTAGCAACCATAAGACGAGACAGTGAAATGTTGCCTGTACTCTATTAGCGGTTCTTTATTCCTCACAGGAGTAGACAAATTCAAATATCTCTTATATGTTTGTTTGGATTTGATTTCCAGGAAGTCGGAAGTAGAATGACACAAATTGGTGGTCTCTTTCGTACAAGATTTGGTCATAATCCTTCAAATTTATCAAACCGCATTCATTGTTGCAAAAATAAGCATGGCGAGAAAACGAGAGAAGTATTCAGGTGTAGTTTCACATCCCTTCCGTGTGGGAAGATCGTGATTAACTCTGAGCACTGGAAAACCTCATTGATTCCACTCTATTTGAATTTGATGAGATCATTTCCATTTATACATATATAATTGAAGGTAGAGTCATTTATACAAAATATTTGAAGTACACGTAAATCTCCACGGCAACCAGTATTGAGAGAGAGGAAATGTCCCGTGGTTCCGATTAGAATCCATTATTAGCACCAGATTATCGATATTGCGTTGCCTCTCACGATTGTAACGGAGATCAACTGGAGAACCCAACCGGTCTCACGTTCTTCGTTACTTTTAGTTTAGCTAGCATCCAAGTTTCCTTAGAAAACATAGCGATTTCACACTTATTCCTCACGTTGTCTCGACCACAATGGGATAGAACGCGAATCGGTCTCGTAGCGCTTCGTATTTCTTCTCCTTAGCCTTCATCGTTTTTTCCGCGACATGGAGTGTGTCTATGACTCCCCGCTTCCTATTAGAAAGACTTTTTCAATACTTGGAGTCATCCTGGATACCCTACTCACATTCACCCATCAAGTGGACCTAGTAACCGCGAGGATTCAAAAGAAAATTGGAATTCTCAAGGCTTTCACTCACTTTCCAGTATCCTCCTGCCCATCCTCCAGTATCCTCCTGCCCATCGCTAGAGCTTCTACCTAGTATCGAGTACGCCTGTGCTGCATAGATTGGCCCTTTATTAATATCGGCACAGAGCAAGCTGGAGGTTTTACAAAATCGATGTCTAATGATTTTATTAAGATCGACAAAATGATGATTCTATTGAATCGTTGAAAAAGACGTCCACCTCGTTACTGCGGAGAACAATAAACGTCCACCAATCGTGGAATACCTTACGGAACGTAGCTGAGACTTCCTCAAGATTGCAAAGTTTCCTGACCATCCCCTCGGACCGCACATCAGATTATATATGGACGCTTGCCCGAGAAATGAGAAGTAACCTTCCTCGCTGTGGAGATTAATCCAGGACTTCAGAACTAATAGCAGGAGAAGGACTGGTGTAAACACCGGGCTCACTAAATCAGAAGATAACATTTATCTTCTTTCTCGTGATTTCGGGGTTAATGAAATAAATTAATTATTAAAAAACAATCTCGAGAAAACATAAAATTAGTTAAGTTTCCCTAGTGCCGTATTCCGAACCATTCTCTCCGTTAGCTTCGACCATGATCTTCTGTTGCGCACTAATTCTCTTAGGTAGTCCAGGTCGTCCGCTATTTCCATTATAATATCAGATGCTGTCCACACCCTTTTAAAAGTAGTGAATCAGGTTCTGATGGACTGCAAATCAGAGACCATAATGTCGGCAGGCCGACGGGAGTATAAAAAGATGGAATTTTCCAAACAGTTCTGTTCAGTGTACGGTCGTTTTTGTCTCTTGTAGACAACACACAGAGACGTCATATTTGGTTACATCGCATACCAGTCGGTGTTTCTTGCAAGGTTAATCAAGTCCACTGCAATTGAAAGATCCCAGAGTGAACGGAGAATTCGGTAAGGAATACGAACAAGATATACTGGAATAGTGGTGTCGTCACCACCTCAACCAATGTATAAAATAAATAAATTTAATTAAAATTAATAATAAAATTTTTACTCGACACGTGTTTATTATTCTTGTTGGTTTATGGGTTTATTGTCAAGAGCATGGAAAGCATTTTTTATGCCATGAAATATTCAGAGTTTATAGTCAACTCAGAAGGGAACTATTTTGTTCATAATGTCGATTGTAATCAACTGTGACAAAATAAAAAAATAAATAAAATTATTCCAACGACCAAGTGTAAAACCAAATTAACTACTTCCTTGATCCTATCGTGTTCCAGAAGAAATTTCACCGAAGGACAGTGATGCATGTGACGTTTTCATGAGAGCTAAGATCGATTCCAGAAGGAAAAGGTATTTCATTTTTTTATTTTTAGATTGCATGGGCGAGGTAAAAAGTACACACACGTTTTTGTTGGATACTTCCGATGATTGTTTAAGTTGGCCACTGAAAGTTACGAAGACACTTGTCAAATCAAATATTCCTCTCTATAAGATGAGCCATCCTTCTTGTTAAACTTTTTTAAAGAGTAAACATACCCATTACCATGTGAAACAAATTCCAGGATTTGCGTGAAACAGATTTCCACCGAATAAATAAATGAAATTATTTGCCGCTTAAGGTTTCTCATAAAAATAATAGTAATGGTGGACAATATATTTGTTTATTGTTGACCAAGAGCAAATTAGAGGGAACATGTACATAATTTCTTTGACGGGGAATGTTGCCGTTCCAAATTGATCGATTTTGTGAATTGTATGTTGACGAATTAATGTCGGGAATAAAGGCTTCGGTTGTAAAAAACAAAAAAGAATAGAATTCTTTTCTATAATTGGACAACCACCTCACTTGGTTGTCACAAGATGGGGTAGTTGGCTACCCGCAGCAAAATATTACTCTGAATCTTCCTGAAAAAGTTCAGATTGTTTCAGAATTTAGCAGAGACGGAGTATTGTGATTGTAAAACCGACTTTTTTTATAACTACTTGATATGAAAATAAATAATGCTATTTTTTCTATTTTTCCAAAAAATTTGCTACTTTCCGGTTGCTTTAGTAAGGAAACTGGTGTCCTTTTGGCTGAGAAGACATCGATGGGAAGAGACATAAATTAGAGACATGTCCATTCCGCATGGGTTTTTGAGCAGACATTTGAACTAGAGTGGTCTTTTCAGGTTCAGATAGATTTCAAGACAATATTCTTCCCAACCATAGAATAGTAGAGATTGGTTTCAAATTTTATTTGCTTCTCTTCGACCAACCAAACGATTATACTCATCAAGAAGGCCAATCCTTATTATTCACGTAGGAAAGGGCATCCACCGGACATGTGAGTGAATGCTTATCTTAAGTATCGATGACTTTGTTCTGACATATCCACGATTGGGTGAAGACATCAAACGCATCAGAAAGAACAATTAAAGGAAATCGAATATAACAAACTGCGACCTCATTTCCGTTAACGGCGGTATTATCGAAATAAATAATCAAGATATTTCGCACACATTCGGTATGTACTCCTGCGTTCACTCAACTGTCGACAATTTCAACTCATGGGAATATTCATTTATTGACGCGTAGTCCAAATCACTCAATTGAGACTTGAATTAGCTCATGAATGAAATTCTCCATAAGAATTCAACCTTGTTATTGTGAAATAGCTCTTGTTTTGCTTTTGGTACTTTGTGAGTGAAGTATTGAGCGCTAGTAGAGTGAGTTGATGACTTAACAGTTCAACTTCCTTAAATATACGCGTTACGATTGAATACACACATTTGTGTTAAACCAAGTGATTAATTAATCAGATGCTTTAGGAGGTGTCGTACCTTTGTCTACTCAGCTTCATGATTGTTGAAGGCCCTTGTTTCCTTCTCGTGATCATTAAACGATGACAGACCTAGAATACATTGAAAACCTAAAGTTTTATATAAAAGAAGCGTCTGGTCACATAGGATCCAGATTTGAATCCAGTCCAGCTGTAATTGGAAAAACTTGGAGGATAATCTATCACAAGTTCCCATTTCTGTGCACGTGATTGCCGTCAGAGAATTTGACAAATTATTATACAAGACAGTGATCCGTAATTAAGGGACTAAATATGATTGTGGTGACCTCCTTCTAGCACACTTCATGTTTTTATCGCCTTGTTAGAGATTTTCATCTTTAACCTTTGGTTCATTCAGCGATGTAGGATCTTATTGAAGGTCAGTACCCGTTTGCTGCTTGAAGAGACCAAATGAATCAAGAATATTAGTAAATATAACTTAATGCTTATCAAATCCGATTTTTCTTTACGTGGACTTGGTTTTGCATACACAATCAAGATTTCACTGATCAACAATATTCAGGAGGTAGATTTGATAGAAAACATTAGGACAGACTTGTCATAGAGAACAGGCCACGTGGAAAGAAGATCTTATTGGTTTGTGGCTAACAGAATTTCCTAAAAAATTAAACTTATAATTGCCTCTCCCAGGTGGAGATTCGCTCAGTCAAAACCAATGTTCTACCGAGTCAATTCACTATACAGCTCAGCTCTCGGTATAGAGAGCAGTACAAGTTTATGATTTTCTACTTTTTCCATTGATAGATTTTTTACTCAGGGAAACTATAGATGTTAAACGAATTCCTTCACTTTTGTAAAGAAAGCAGAAACCCATTCTTCTATACCTGTTCCAGACAAAAGAAATTCGGTTGGCTCTTAAGTTCCTTCAAAATCGATTTCCTGTACTAGCGCGAAGGAAGGGGCTTCCGGGCGGTGCTGGGTACAATGGAAGACCAAGACGTAAGATGATCATCTAACTGTTCGGTGAATGAGAAATTCCAGATCACAGTACATGTGACTAACTACCAACGAGATACAGAAAAGTTCCAAGAGACATCATCTTGGCCCATACTATGTCTTTCTCTCCTGTCGATTTATTTGTTATAAATAATCATTAAACTAAAAAAATATTTAATTTCTTAAATATATAATTTTCCGTGGTTCTGTCCACCTATGTTGTAACTCAGGCTTCCCATTAAGCATACAAAATTATTTATAATTTAATAATAAATTAAATATGTTTTTAAAGTCACAGTTTTTCGTAATCTATACTGTCAATACTGGATTGCAAGATTATATGAACAGAATCGAACAACGGTTGATCAAGCTGATTTTCCAACTTCCAACAGAATCATTAGAGATAAGAGATATGGAGCATTTGAAAGTCAAGATTCCTGAGCAGAAAGACCGTTATAGGTCCATCTGCTAATATAAATGAGAGGTTTCGGTACTTTTGTAATACATGCTTCACAAAATAAGACTCTAAATGAATTAATGAAATTTTTTAATGAATAAATGGCAGGCTTCCCGGCAGTACTAAAGCCTGTGGGATTGAACCGCGGAGATGGGAAAAGACCGGATGAATTAACTATCTTTCAGTTCACTGAGGGAAAATCGCTCGTATGGACTGCACTGTTGTGGATTCTTTCTCGAACTCGATGATACTCAGTTTGGCGCAGTCTGTTGGATCGGCAGCTGATCTGGCCGATAAAATCAAGACTAAAAAATATGGCGAAATTGGAAACCGCTACTGTTTTGTACCGGTAGCAATCGAGATTTCTGGTGCGGCCGTAAGTATTACAGCCTCATTCTTAAAGGAAATCCGGGTGAAATCGGCCCACCGTAAGAAAAACGTGCGGCGAGCGGTCTGGCTGAGGCAACAAATTGGGATTGCAATTGTCCACGGAAACGCTTACTCTGTAATGTCAGCAGCCGCTCTTCCCGATAGTTAATAAATAATATTTTATTGTTAATAAATTCTTAATTTGTAGAAAAAAAATTAATGAAAAAATTTAAAAAATTGAACAATCCGAATTTGTAAATATTAATATTATTTTTTTTTAAATAAAGAAGAAGCGCCGGAAGGGGACCACGTCATGCTGCTCTGAATGATGTGATCGTCAGAGCTCTGAAGGCTTCAGGCTTCCCAGCACAGCTTGAACCAGTGGGTCTTGATCGAGGAGATGGGAAGAGACCTGACGGGATGACCCTTTTCCCCTTCACGTCTGGAAGATCTTTGGTCTNTATTAAATTTTGTGATTAATTTTAAATAATAATAATTTTAAAAAGTTTTTATACACCGCGCAGAGGTCAAGATTGTCCCGATTGTAATCAGTTGGGATGGACATTCGTGGAAGTATGCCAGATCTTTGAATATAAGTGAAAGAACGTATGCGTATGTTCAATCGCTGGTAATCAAGAATACTTTGGAGAGTATGATTGTATCATAAAGGAATCAAGTCGAAGTTTTGCGGTGTTATGATAAACTTAATGAAGGGATAAAGGATATTCACTCTCGGTCTGATTAGAAAGAAATCCAAGAGAAGAGTGTGAGCGAAGTGATGACAATATATATTGAGGAAAAGGAATGTAGTTGCTCAAAAAGGAAACGAATTGGATAGACAACATTTTAATTAGAATTAACTTTTTAAGATAAAAAGGGAATAATTGTTTTATTTTGAAAAGTTAATTAAATTTTGCGGTTTTTCTTCAAAGCCTTTATTTGATAATAAATATTGTCATAAATTTAATTGCTGTCATGATTGCAAGCGTGATTCGCTCAAATGACCAGCAGCGCTCACGGGGGTCTCCTGATCGTGTATAAATCCGATTCCCTAGACGAGTCAAGAATTCCAGAGTCGCAGGCGTAATGAACCAGACGTCTCAACGGCGATCGGAACGAACAAAAAATCATTGAGTAGGATCGTGTACTTTGCAAGTTTCAACCTCTCGGCCTCTTCAGTGGCAGAACAGGCTCAAGAGGCATTCTGGAGTAGGTCGCAAGGGCTAATGTGTTGGTGCAGGTGACGTTCCAGGCTGTTTCAAAAAGAAAGATTGTCATCACATCCGGTCTTTTTCCGTCACACCTGCAAAGACCAACTAGTTCAAGCATCGAAGAGTATCCGGCAGCGTCCAAAGCTCACCTAACTACTTTGTTCAAGGGCATGTGTCTGCACTNATATCACAAGCCGGTAAAAAATTCAAAATTTTATTTTAAAAATTTTATAATAATATTTACAAATTCGTCATTGTTCATTTTTTTTATTTTTAGATCTAATATTAAAAAAAATTTCATTAATTCATTTAAAGCTTTATTTTGTGAAGCATGTATTGAAAAAGAACCGAGGTTTCTGTACCAATCATCAAGCCAACACCGACTTGCCTGTCTAGTCACAGGAAGATGCAAATGGAGTGGCACATGGATCAATACTCTTCCTGTCGGACGCGCTGGGACCCACATTGATGAAGATATTGTCTGCATCGGTATTTCCATCAGACTTGGACTCAAGATTCCCCAGACTTCAGGTGGCGGTGCGGTGGTGCCGTCGACTGTTATAGACATTATTCTCTTTCTTGCCGAAGAAGTGCAGGACGATTCCCAAGACATAAGGTGATCAACGGAATTCTTAAGCGAACCTTGGAGTCAAATGGATACCCTTCCATATTTAACTGATTGGCTTGACAGATGATACGGAAAACAGCCGGACGGAATTAAAATTTTTCTATTCGAGGTGGGGAAGCCATTGGTATGGGATACCAGGTGGATCGACCCCTTTGTTCATTCAGCATTGTCGGGAGCGCGGTAGACACACTGTATGCCCGAGAAAAAACAATGAAAGAAAAAGAAAAAATAAAAAGCGTTACACGATCTGTTCATGTTCTGCCTCATAGTAGTTGAAGTAACAGAAGGAATAAGCGGGAAATCGCTTCGCTTCTTAAAGAAACTGGAACGCCTAGCTATGCTAAAAAGCAACGACGTCGTGAAACTAGGTGGCTTCTCTAGTTAATCTCTGTTGCAATCGTAAGAGGCAACGCAACGTCGATTATGTTGGCGGGGATCATTATTTAATTGATTTTTGTGTTTTTGATTAATATAAATTTATTCATTTTTGATTTATTCATTTTAAAAATAATTCACTTTTGGCTTTATAACATTAGCAGTGTTTAACCTCTTGCAAATGTCTTCGATAAATAGACCATCAATTTTCTTAGAATTGTTTAGAACACCATAAATACAGTTTTTGGACAAAATCACTTTTTCCTTTATTCTTCAATGTCTTTAGATTCCTTGGTATGGAAAATTATACATTTCTTTCTTAATTGACCTACGTCCTCCGAAAGTTGTGTATGGTTCAATGGTATTACAATTGTAGTGGACGATTTTCATAATCAAATTCAACGCGAACAATAAAAAATTTAATTTTGGACAAAAGAAACAAATCAGACATCAGCAACCAAGTGAGCACTGCCGATGGCATTTCACTTAACCAACTCTCCTCAGAAGGATCTCCTAGGCTTGACGAGATTGCGTTTTCTATCTCTCAGAGAACATCTCTGCCGACATGCGCGTCTACATCAGCAGTCTCGAACACATTTGGGACGATGAGAAACGGCCCCCAAGCGCAAAATATTTATCCAGCTTTCTCTGTTCGGCAGAGTAAGTGGCCGGAGAATCCAAGTTTTATTGGGTATTTTATTTGTCAGGAAAAAAGGCAATCATCTTCCAAAAATACATTCAGCCTGAATCCTTACAAGAATTAATCAAAAACAGAAGAATTAGAAAGAAAGAGTCAAATTTGCATCCACATAGACAAAATACAAAGTAATCCAAAAAACAAATAAAAAGACTAATAAATCGAAAAAATCCAAATTCCGTCAAAAAAGCCCGCTTAAATATTTTCTCAATGTACGATTCTAAATGTGGTAATATCAACAAATCTTTGCGTATTAACGAAGGCCATAATTGTCCCCTCCCATTTAATATTTTTTATTTAAATGAAATGTCTACGAAATGTTCGAGACAAAAACATCATGCAGAGTATCCAATTCTCGCAAGTGCGGGATTCGATGTTCTGTATGTGTTGGTTACTACCACATAGGTTGTGAAAAACTATCCAAGAAAATTGCTCGATCACTTCCCTCGTGGTCGTGCCGGTCGTGCCGTCTGGAACTCACTAAAATTGAACCTCGTGATCATTTTGTGTCATCATCATCTGTATCAGATCTTCTGGAAGCCATGTCTCCGGAGGATTTTCTGGTTTTATTATCAAACACGCGACAGAGGAAGATTATCCCTGTCAGGATCCCCAAGGCTTCCCGGATCTCAATTGCTTCTGCCCTTTCTTCTTGCATTGAGAAAGCTGTGTCCAATGGCTCGAAAAAGGATTGGATGGTTCTTTTCTCTTTCCCTGTCCTGGCTATGGGGTTAGAGCGTAAGCCTGCCCCATCTTCTCGGAAACCCTCTCTATCCCATGTCCTGAAGAAACGTGTGAGTGCCTTTATGGATTCATGGGAGTCCCTGGCTGAAGAATTATTTGTTTCACCAGTTGATTACTTCC
>RDEW01000144.1:0-33540 GCA_011109175.1 Dicyema japonicum
TCCCAAAAAGCCTAAATAGTTATTGCTAAACCTTATCCGGCAATTCTTGAGCATGGTTGGTTTTTGCTTAGGCACGTTGAATCCTTCAGGAATAAATTCGAGAGGGTCTTCATGGTTTGTTAGGAACCAATGCTAGATTTTAAGAATTCCACATGTTTTGCCACGACTGACAAAACAAATAATAATAATAACACCAGAGACCACGGTTACACAAACTAACTATTCACGTGTTCCCAGCACGCACTAGCAGGGACCTCATCTTGTCCCGATGCTCCTCTCTCGAGCCACACAAGCACGTATCGGTCGAGTGACTGGACCGTCGCAGTCACGATGGCGCGTTCCACGGTTCATTCGTATCAAGGCTTCAAGTGGTAATGGTGGTTGAACTCTCCAGAAATCCAGCGTTCAGTGATTTTGGAGGCTCTTTTCCGGATAGCCTCGATCTTTGAGACATTCGTTTAAGAGATGAGTGGGCCCCATATACCTTTTTTACTTATTTTTGATACGAATAAAATCAATATAATAGTCTCATTATTTTTTAGTTTTCTTTATGTAACTTTCCTCATCGCACGCCTCCGCAGTTCACGTGGAATCCATGAATAAGATCTCCGTTTAGTGCTCGAAAAAGTCCTCTGATGTTGAAAGTTTCAATTGTAAACGGGGTAGAATAGACAGTGAGGACATCCCGTCGTATATGGTTCGTGTATTCTCATTTTTCTAATAGCTCCTTCGCGTAGCCCTAAAAGGGTTTCGCTTGAGCATAAAGTTCTTTTGGACACTAAGCGCCCTTTCCACTGCCGCACAACCATGTCAAGCACAGGGTCCAGACTCAATCCAGGGAAGTAACATAAGATTGAGTTAGCAAGGGACAAAGGTAACATGGAATGGCCAAATCGGCTGGAGACTTAAAAGCTATTCTCCCAAACCTTATCGGGAGCTTTCATTTGGTGCAGCCAGTGCTATCAAATCGGATTTTGAGAATTTCTTTACTCATCTGTCTGATAAGATCCTCCAAATATTCGAGAAAGCTCTTGGAAACAAGGGAATTCGCAGTGAGAATATCATCTTGTGAACAGAAATGTTATTTTTCATTAAGAAAAGTGTGCTTAAGAGTTAATCTTTCCTCAATGAGCCAGAACGACTTGAGTTTTTCCTAAAAAAAATTTTCGAATCAGGACAAGAATAGAAGGCATTTAAAAATAACCGTACCATAGGTCTTCGCACCATGGAACAAAACTACAGGGGGTTTTAGACACTGTAAATTCATTTATTAACCCCGAAACCACGAGAAAGAGATAAAAGTTATCGTCTAATTAAGTGATCCAGTGATACCAGTTTTGTTCCTGTGGTTAGTTTTGGAGTCCTGGATAATCTCCACAGTGGGGAAGGTTTCTTCTCATATCTCGGGCAGGCGTCCATATATAGTTTGATGTCCGGCCGAGGGGATGGTCAGGGACTTTGCCACTTTGAGGAAGTGTCGGTGACGTTCCGTAAAGTATTTTATGATTGGGGGACGTTTAGTGTTCTCGGTAGTATCGAGGTGAGTCTCTTTCGAAATTCATATAAGGGAAAATCCCACAGTTAATATATAAATAAATCAGTAGGTGCATAATGTATAAGCACTCACATTGAGTAAACGTTCTGCTTATTTTCTAGACGACTTTTCAAAAATTATTGAAGTGAATATTTTATTAAAAATGTTTAATTAGTAGTCTTTAAATGCATCTTCTCCCTAGGTCATTCTCTTGTTCCACTACTCTTGTCGCTTCGATTTCCTTAAAAAATTTACAGAAGAGTCCTTCTTCAAGACAGATTCCACAACCTAACTGACAAATTTTATTATTTCTGTATGTCCTATAAAATCAATGACTTCCGTCAATTTGGACACGAAAAATAATTTTTTGAGATTTGAAGAAATAGACCATCTCAGCGACAGATTTATAAGCCACTTGATATAATGGAGTTTGTATGCCGTAGATGACTAAGAATTCATGGATTACTGTCGAGACTACTCAGAGTTAAACAAGATTTAATAAGGAACAGAAAATTGCTAGTTGCCATAAGTGTTGCAACTATTCGGACATTGTCTTGTTAAACTACTTGATATATTGGGATTATAAAATCCTTTTAAATCAATTGATTCCAATAATCTGTCGATTTCCAAATTCTAGCACTTTATTAAATGATAGAAACAAGTCAGGATCCAGCTACCAAAAGACGGTAAGGATTGCCGGAGACGATGACAATTCCAAAGAATAGAGAAAACCTTGGTTCACTTAGGTCTTTAAGTCGTGTCGCGATTGCATTCCCAATTTCATTGCTGACTTCTTTTACCAATTCTTCCAACCTATCTTGAAAATTCGAAGGAGATTGAGACAGAATAGAGCGATTTCCACGTGAGATTCCCCCATTGTACCCATTTCTGGGAACTCTATTAAAGCTTAAAAAGATTAAAGTTGAAAGTTATAGAAATCAGCATTAAAAGTCACGCCACGTGATATGGTAACAAGCGTTCAACTCATCAAAAAAGTTCCAGAACGCGAAGACTAAATATTTGAGCTCTGGGGACCTGAGGTCAGAACAAGTATGGCAGTCCTAGAAAGCTAACATATACACACGTGCAAAGTTAGAGAAAATTGAGTTAACTCATTTGAAATCGTTCCTCTAATGAACTTGGAGAAAGAACTTACTCCAAACAATCTTGGCAAGGCTAAAGTTTTCTTAGATATCAGATATTATTACTTTTTGAGTTGTCTCTATACCGATCAAAAAATTTTTATGCTGTCCTTGAATGAAGGGATTATGTAAGGACCAAATGGACTAATGTGATAGTTTATATCCACAGCTCTTCCGCGAACATAATACCACAAAAAATCAGAATACGATATTCTCTTACACTGAAACATCCCCATCAGCCTTTCGGGAAACTCAATTTCATCAAGGCCGCACAATCGAACCGAACCTAACACTCAAAGAATATCTACATCCGGACTCTACAAAATCATATCCCGGTAATGGTGCAGTTTAATGAGCTATATTTTTTTCGAGAAAACCATGTTATTTAAATTTATTCAAATATAAAAGAGAAAGTTACTCTAAATATGCTGATATAATTAATAATATACTTATTTATTTTATTATTTCTTATTTTCTCAAAAAAAAATATAGCTCAATAACTGCAACATTACGAAAAGATGACGGTTCTTTTCTATACATGCTTCACGAAATTTCATTATATGAATTAATGAAATTTTTTTTGAATATTAGATCTAAAAATAAAAAAATGAACAATGCTGAATTTGTAAATATTATTATATAATTTTTTAAATAAAATTTTGAATTTTTTACCGGCTTGTGAAGAGTAATATAGTTGTTATGAGAAAATATTCAAAACTGAAGGACTACAAACTACCACTTCTGAAATGGAGTCAGTTGCCTTCCTTCAGGAGGTTGGAGTCTTTCCGAAAGAAATGCCTTAAAAGACATTTGATGATCCTTTTTCATCAGCGGGAAAATACAACATGGGTGTGCGATAAAAGCGATGTAAACCTCAAAGTTAATTACAGGTTTATCAAAATTTGCTTATAAATTTGCAGACGAAATTTTATAGACCCGAGGACAGGTGCACATACGCAGACTGTTGAGAGGTTCACATAAAAATTAAATAGGAAAATTTAGAATGTGGGGAAGCGCAAAATGCCGCAATAAAAGACAAAGAGGTAACGCGCGTCACTTCATGGGTTCATATTTTGAAGGGTTTCTTTTTAGGTAAAAGGTCGTTGATAGCTCAGCATTGACTTTGTCGGTATCGTTTTAACACTACTAATTAGTAAAGATTTAGCAATTTATTTAAAAAAAATTTATAATAATATTTACAAATTCGGGATTGTTCATTTTTTTAAATTTTTTCATTAATTGATTAAAAAAATTTCATTAATTCATATAAAGCCTTATTTCGTTTTTAAATTTTAAATTGTAGCGTGGCGTTATGTGGTCGTTATGGTCCACCAATTCAAAAATTTCAAAATGATTTGGCAACCCCCAGAGGGCTTCTAATGCTCTCCCGAAAAGGACCATTAGACCCCTTCCCCCCGTGGTCATTATCGACCCCCGGCGATGTGCACAAAAAATTAAGAAAAGAGCCTTATTTCGTGAAGTACCAAGATGACATCTTTGACAGTTTCCCCCAACGAGGAAAGATTCATACTCTACAAATATTACTTTATTAGTGATATTTGTAAAAATTTATGACCTCAAGGTTGTTTTTTGTCGACCTCGATACGTTGTTTTGTTTAATATAGAGAAGTATGATTCCATGGCCTGATTGGCCGGTGCCACTTCCGAAACTCTTAAGATATATCCAAAGAGCTGCCATTTTGCCAAAGTCATTTTATTCCCAATCTGTGATGTTTGGGCGATTCTGAAGAGCTCGTCTTTGGTCATCCGTTTTGGCCATTAGATATCCAGAAGTCGTAGTTGTTTTCTTTGGAAAGAGTTGAGCATCTCCTTCGGTGGTTAGGCCTCAGGTCCTCACGTTTAAAAGCAGAATTGGTTCGATAAATCAGTTGTATAACCGAATTCGAAGGCGAGTGTCTATGTACTTTCCCGTATCCAGAACGCCCATATTTTTAGAAGCAACCGCCAGCACTTTCCTGTGACCGATTCCCTAGAAAGATCCAACTTTCTTGCCTGTTTCTACTTTTCCTCGTTTCTTGTCGTGCAACGCGATATGCTAGTTCTTTCTGTTTTGTCTGGGTTTACTACCAGAAACCATTCCTCCAACCCTTTACTTTAAAAGTAAATTTAAAAAATTATAGTTTTATACTAACATGAATTTATTATGGGGTAGCCAAAAGGGTCACTCTCCCTGTCTCCTTCAACAAGGATCTTATTACTATCGAAAAGAAATTGGAATTTATAGATGATCTAGAAGACTTACAGTCGCATGCCATGGACAGAGCCTGCTAAAAACGTCTTGTAAAGAGGATCTTAAATCATGTGTGACAAACGTACTTTAGTTAATATAACATTGAGCGAACCTTTCTTAGACATCTGTCACCCACCGACTTTCTGTGTAGACACAAACGCAGACATTTCCTGGAAGGGATTTCTTGATGAGCATATGATGAGAATGGACAGGGCTATAGGGGTAACCGGAATCACCTAAGTAGTTTGGCAAATAGTAATGTTATTAAAATCAGATTGTTTAAACCCATCGAATAACAGAATAGTGATGTTGAAACATAATAAATAACTTTCAAGAGGAAATAATAATTCTATGAGCGAAGCATTGCACATGTGGGATCATATGCTCTACTCAAGCATTGAGCCATTACCACTTTATCCAAAAAGTGTTATCTAAGTGAATCCAGTCAATTATAGATAAAAATTATAAATCATATAGTTCGAACATTGTATTCTGTCAATAAAATAAATTTCATGAATGTATAGAAACAACCGATTCTTTAATTCACTCTAACCCATTCTCTAATCAAACAAAAAATCATATAAACCTTAAGCAATCAATAATGTCTTGAGAACAAGCAATAGTTTATTCTGACAAATCAACTTCAAGAATGTATTTTTTGTTCTTTTAAAACATGACCGTAAAAAATTAGTCTAAAACAACGATATTAAATTCTTTTCAATAATACCAAAAGTGGATAATCTTTGATATATGTACGTTACAATGCGAGATCAATCTACTGAAAAACCTATCAGGACTATGGAGATCACAAACACCTTATTAACGTTATCGAGAAGTATATCGATCCGTGTATTTCTTATGCATGTACTCTGTAGGGCCCATTTTTGACAAATACTGAGATGATGACGTCTATCCGGAAAAAAGTAATACTGAGTGACGAAACAGTGATGACTTAAAAAACAATTACCATTTAGAAAAACGATTAATCTAGAAACCGTAATTTATCATGCATAAGAAATACAAGGAACGATATACTGCTTTCCGGCTACTATTCATAATCGACGTATTAAATATAACATTTCCAGTTATAGAGGGGCCAGATGTCTCAGATTCATAATTGAGATGGAACCCGATCTTCTGCTTCTGGAGTTACATGTCATAGGTATTGTCCGATGGAAATCAGTGCAGTAAAATACGATCCAGTACATGGAGGTTTCCGTTTTAATCCTCTTAAGTATACTCGATAATCTTGGAGAAATCTTTGTGTGAAACTGAACCATAATATTAATCATATTGTTTTGATAAACGTGGATTTTTTCGAGATGTTGTACAATGGAGTGTTTGACGGATTTGATCATATTCCATACTTTTCTAACAGATGAATTTGCAGATAGTTTCTTCCACCGTTTATGTGTGTGTCTTTGTCTTGACGAGTGACGCCGTCATTAGTGAACATTCACTGGTGATACAAAAAAATTGAGAACCTCTGCATTGAATTTCGTGGGTTGTTAACATGTTAAGTAATATTTATTGCGGAATAATGAAAAAGTTGTTGATTTCAGATCATACAGTCTTACAACAGAAGCCTTCAGTGCAGTAAGGTAGCCTTTCAGTGCAGTAATCTTCGCAGAGTAATTCATTTAATACGTGTCCATTAAAAATTAATTGGAGTTCATTTTGAATGGACCCAATTAATAAGTTGGCCTACAATTTCTTTATCTGATAAAAATTAACAACTTTTAGATCAACATAAATATAAAGTCGTCGTTAGAAAACTGATGGAAAAAATATTTAATGGTTGTCTCTGAAGAAGGTAAAAATAGTGTATTTTTACAAATTTATTTGTTGGATAAAAAAATGTGTATTTTGTAAAATTCGTCATTTTGGTAAAGTCTGAAGAGGGTCAATTTATTTTTTGGATAAAAAGTAATTGAATAAATATTTAAAAAATTTACTTGTTATATAATTAATTGGTGGCATAGTGGTTAGGTGTCGGGCTAAAGTGATTCTCACTGCTGTTTACCTGGTGGAAGGTTCCATGCATCTACGATGCCAAAAGGGTTTGACGAGTGACGCCGTCATTAGTGGATACTCATTGCGGAACTACATTGTTTAGAAAAAACTCACACACAGGATAAAAAGTGAAGATCATTCCTTGGTTCTACGGTTAGTTAAATTAACTGTTCTTTACTTAAATAAAAGTGTGTGTCTTGCATATGCAGAGCTATAAATATTATGACTTTCGTGAAAAAGCTGTTATTATTATTATAATAATTAATTGTGATTAGTGGAAATGACAAGGATATTAATGAAAGGAACAAATTATATCGTTATTTGATTTACAATGTTATTGAATTTAATGTTTGATATATTATTTAATTTAGTGTTCTGGAGTGAGGGCTACTGCTTTACTGTTTGTAAATCTTGTGTTGATAGATAAATAATTTTTCCAAGATGTCAGAAAATTAAAAAAATATTACTTAATAATAAATTAGAGTCATTTTCTGCAAAAATAATGAATTTTAGTGTACTTCTTTTGTTCCTAAAGTTTTATTTTTTATTTAGATTTTTCTTATAAATTTTAAGCAGTTATTTGCTAGAAGTGATGGTTTAATTTTTTCAACAAGTCAATCAAGTTTACATATTTATTTAGTAAAGCCTTATTATTTTGGTCGTAGTGACACTACTCTTAAGTAGAAACTTCCCAATATAATACTGTTGATTTTAAATTAAAAGCATTCCAACATTAAGGGTAATTTTTACTTTTATTATAGAAATTTACCAATATTTAAGTCATAATTGTACTTTTAAATGAAAATAATATTTTGACTAAAGTTTTGATTGTGTTTATACTAATATTCTAAGGATATGAGATCAATGGTTGAATGTAATTATAAAAGTTGTCATCCTAATAACGACAAATATAAGCACCCATTACTATGATGAGTAACTACAACCACATAAGTTATGTCGTTTAATAAAGACTATTTTTTACAGGAAACGTAGGACGTATTCAATTCAAAAAACCATTAAGATGAGCTGTGACGTTCTCGTTATCCACATGTTTCTTTCACTCGATTGGGGCAGATCAGAGGAATAATTGAGTGTTTGATTAAATCGGTTAAAGAAAAAAGTCTCTAGGTCTAATTTAAGATGATGTATGACAAGACCGTCTGGACATTTTGCATTCGAATGCTAGCAACAAGTTGAGTAATGAAGGATTTCGGAATAATGAGAGGTCTGTATAGTTGTGAACATTTCTCAATGCCGTCTCTTAAAGTAGAGGACTTAAGACTTAGGAAGGTGACTTATCTTGGAATAGTGACCCATTAATAAGTTGATCTGTTCTCGGAAGGATAACACAGATTAGTGAGACCAATACTATGGGGGACTGGAGGGACGTTTGTTTTAAGTTAATCTTTTTAATGATTTACCAGAACCAGGAGAGTCCGAATACAGATTAAAAGTGGCGATAAAGTCATTCCGCTTGTTGTACTTGTGATTGTTAATTTGTTAATTTTAGACAGATTTAGATCCTTTCTTTCTCAAAACACATCGATTTAATCCTCAGGTGTTTACGAAATAAATCAATAATTTCGAGGGGGATGTGAAAGTCACGATTCGGTATGAAACAACAAAGAATATACTTATTTCATCAATAAGAAAACAATGTGTGAAAAACATTACACTCATTCCTACATAAATCCTATTTTCCACATTTAATATGTCTTCTAGTTTGGTTGAGGTTGTGACGTCCTTTTTTAATACTGGTACTGTCTCAAAAACACTATGGGTGACTAAATTTCATTTTAATGACTTTTAAGGTGAGAGGAATCAGTTCTGAAATACTAAAAAATCAGCTTTGCCAAAATTTAAAGCATTACATAGTGGCTGTTGAAGACTATGGAGATTAAAGATATATGTTTCTGGAACCGGACTGTAGGCACTAAGGAATGGGTTTTGTGGTGCATAAAAGCATTACAATAGAAAAGTATTGGAAAGTCAATTTGCATAATCCAGATATGGATTAGCAATAAATCAACAACAATAAGGTTCTTGCCTAGTTGATGACCGCCACTTATTAATTATTATTAAAAAGCACTTTCACAGAACCAAAGAACGTTAAATTAACTAAGTTCCGTTTGTACTCCACGTTTCAAAATCTACTTCACTAGGAGTTTCCATCGTTCTCTGCTTTGCACATCTGACCTTAGATCACCACTTTCCTGAAACAAAATCAATATATGATAATTTTTTTTAGTTAAAAATTAAATATTTAATTTTTATTCGTTTACGAATATTTTTTTACTTTTAAATATTTTTATCTACAAATATACTTTGATGCGAGTACTTATGCGGAACACAATTCTTTTTAATCTAACTCAAAATAGAAGAAGCTATTAAATGTTTATTCTTCCACCGGGGCTACAATAATCCAGATGAAATTTATCTATTCTAGGTTGTACTGCTTTGACTCTTTGATGATATCCATTGATGCTATTTTGTATTTATTGCTGGGAATTGGATCTCAAAAGTTGGAAGACGGCGTAGTGGTCAAAGATTCATTGGAAGTCACAACAGAGTCAAAAGAAACGCAAATGGAGATGCACTTTCTGACTTGTGTACTGCAGCTTGGCTGTTAATATACTTTCTGCTTTCAAACGCCCAGCAAAACATATGACCACATGAATTGGTCAGAGGAAAAGTGGAGATGAAACAATTAAGGCCCAATTGTAAAAACGCTATGACACGAGGATCTCTGTTGAATAATTGAACACAAATGCTGACATTCGGAAAAGTTCGTGGAAAGGATCAACAACCATATCTCGAGATTACTTGAAACCTGTCAACCCGACCAACGTTGAACGGAATTGCGGCCAAATTATATGTGCAGTGTCAAGTTTATTAAAGGTCGCCTCAACAATGCCCACAACCAACATTCTATATAAGCAAATTCAAGAGTTACAAGAATTTTTTTTTCAACAAAGACATATTTATTTATAACAATAAAATCGTTCTAAAGTCCAGCGGATATGATCGAGTGGCTGTTAGCTCTGACTACTGCCAGGGATATCCTTTGGAAAAGCCACTCGGTTACCCGACGCTCCCTCGAGGCTTTGGTCAATAGACACCCAAGTGCTCCAAGGAAAGAGACCGTTTTGGGGCCAAAGACTCCGCTCGTCTCGACGACCACTGGCTGTACATGGAAACGGTTTAGGAGGCTGCTGTATTTCTTTATTTTTGAGTTTTCATATAAACGGGCGGCCTCTCCCGCTTTCATTGCCGACCTCAAAAGTTTCGACTGGGAAAAGCTGTCAGTACAGGCAGCATCCCAAATTAAGCATTTGCCCCGAGAGAAGGGGAAGACAGTAATTCCATCGGGTCGCTTCCCATCATCCCTACTCAAGCCCGTTGGCTCTAGAATGGATGGGTATCCGCCAACTCGAGGGCGCGCTTCACCACTTCATTTATAGCCTTGTGTCTAGCGAATCGACCTGCGCTTTTTCGACAAGAAGTAGTTACAAGAATTTTTGGTTAGTTACAAGAATACAAAAGAATTTACAGCTTCTGAGAAATCTGGGATTACATTATGTAAATTTAAACTCTGAAGGAGAATAGCCCACCATGCGATCTTGTGTATGATGAAGTTGAGACTCGATTCGGATATGTTTTATTTATTTTTCTCCTACCATTATTCCATCACTCCTCTATGGACTGGAAGGATGGTATTACACTTCATACAAAAAGCGTTTTATCTTGCTTCTTGAACAAGATTGCCCTGGGCATAAGGCTCGACGGGAAGTTATATGAAAATAAAGATTTGTTATTAGTGTTGATCAGAGATGCAACAGAGACAAAGATGGCAAACTTTCTAAAAAGATCCCTTCATTGACTCATGGTGCTACACAGAATGAACGACAAGAGGGTCTGAAAGCGCAGAGAATAATCCATGCTACTGTAGGACTTATGGTGAGAATCCTCAAATTAATAATTACTTTACTTTCCTTGGTTAATAAAGTTTGTTAATGTTAACGGACCGGGTAGGAAAATACACAACAAACTTAAAAGAAAGTGCTAATTGATTGCTTCCAATTTCAAAAATCAATTCCACAACACGGAGCACCAAATTAAATAATTTACTGACTCTAAATGACCTAATTTCACATAAAGAGGTTTTTAGTGCAATCAAAAAGCTAAAAAATAGTAATTAAATTTATTACATAGAACAAGGGTAACTAAACTAATTATCTCCTTGATCTTGACTCGTTCCAGCATTCCAGAACTTGTCTCCAGGTAACGACATTGCCCCTTGGGAAAGAATAGTGTATCCTCTTGATGCCGGCCAGCCATTGGGCGTCTCTTCATTAAGGTGGATCCAATGACGCTATCGGAAGGAAAATAATTTAAGACAAACTAGCCACATAGCACTACATGGCGCCACGCAGAATATTTATTAATTTTTGGTCCATGGATAGATGGAATATATAGAGAACTCATAAAAAATGCTTCCAAATTATTGACAAAAAATTTCAATATTTTTAACAAAATGTTTGAAACGCATACCTTTAAGCTTTCTAATCCCAGTGGAGATAAGAAGCGCCCAAACGGGGTAACTGTCTTCACCTTCTTTCGGGAGAGATGCTTGATTTGGGATAGGGTTTGTACCAAAACCTTTTCCCAGTCGAGATTTGCTGGTTTCGCGTTGAAAGCTGCGGAGGCTGCTCAGACTTTCGTGAAATTCAAGATAAAAAAACGAGTTTCTCCACAAGGTACCGTTTACATCCCGTTGTTGTAGAAGAGTGGAGTCTTTGGCACAAGACGATCTCTTTTCTAATATCCTTTTGTCACTAATATCGAAAGTGAGTATTGAGAGTCGGGAAACCGAATTGGTGTTCCAAATGATTTCTCTGATAGTTGTTAGAGGATACAACCATTCTATCCTCAGTTGGATTATTTTGATTGCCTTGTTACGCAATAAATTGTTTTTATTATATAATAATACTCAGACCCGTAACTCTATGTCTCTATCACATGTTTTTATCTCCTCTAAGTAAATAACTTTTCTTTCTCGATAGACTTAGAAGACTTCAAGATACTCTAACTTGGAAAATAATTGGATAAGTTGAACAAAATCAACTCCTTACATGAGAAGACTATGCCTTTTGCTATGTCGAACAGATCACACCCCCGTCACTCCACCAATATGAGGAATATGGGTCTGTAAGAGACTGGGGAAATCCTCGCCCACCCAGGCTTCAGGATCGGTCGTATATCGGACAACTGTATATAACAAATTATAAATTATACAAAAAACAATAACTTTATTAATTTTAGAAACTTTCTGATGTGTTGTCATGTCTATCAGTGATTTTATATCACTAGATACGAGAAAAGAGTCTTATTATCGAAAAGTTCCAAATTATCGCATGTTTCCGAATTATTTATTACCTGCTCTATAGGTTTAGGATTATCCATAATATTACATAGAGTTAAGTAGATTTAGAGCGATTTGGACTAATATACGGGGGAGACATGCTTGGGGTGTTCCTGGTGTCACCACTGCTCTAGACTTATGTAGAGAGACCGACGATCATGTGGGACACCGGGAGCGACCACATACCCCGAGAGATGTTATTGAACCTGGCTCCAGACTCCACGGAATCTGTGTTTACAGGTTACGACCTAACAAGAGTAAACTGGGAACACTACAGAAGGTACATATCAAGAAATCTCAAAGACTGGAAAGATAAAGAATATTCCCGAAGTGAAATTGACATCATAGACAATGAACTCTCCATCGTGAAGACATACTTACTTTTTTACGCAAGGAGGAGATCCTCAAGTACCAATCATGGTAAGAGGATTAGTCTTTCCCGTTCCACATTATCTATAATCAATAAAAAAATCGCCTGAGGACCAAACTCAGAAGGTGTGTTTACTGGATAGACCGAATTACATTGACCGGACAATTGAAGATAATTATAAAAGCCATTGAAGAGGGAACAAGACTGTCTCAAGAACAATGGTTGAGGGTAGAGGAAAGCAAACAAAACACCAAAGACCCCTCGTTCTGAAAATTATATATATTAATTTAATAAATCAAAAAAAATTTTTTTGATTTTTTTTCTAAGTCCACTAGTGTAACGCGCCTGTGACATAATGTCATTATAGGAAACTGTTAAAAAAAGTCTAGAATAATATCAATTCCTCCCAATTCAACAAACAACATGGCATTTACTCTGTTTGCATCTAACACGTACGTAAAACAAGGTCACCTAAAAGATACCACAAAATTATCCACGACATACTACAATACGGAGAAGCTACTACTTGTTTGTATTTTCTGACATGATTCACAATTGACTAAATTTAGGTTAACTTTACCTCGATTGTTCCGTAACATCCCAAATAAAACAAAACCCAATACTTTGACTCTTCATTATAGGATACATGACATCGTGATCCATGTGCGAGTGGATCTCTTTCATAAACGTTTGAGTAAAAAACGAAAAAGACAAAATCTAAATTTGTAAACAAAATACAAAATTCGATAACTCGCAAGGTTTTGTGACCTCCATAATTGTGTATAATATTCTTCTTAACTGAAAAAAGTAAAACATTGACTACCTCGTGATCACAGCAATAAGCACTTCAAGCAACAAGAATAGCTTCATTAATAAGACTAAGTCAACATGAACTCAAACCATCAATAAGATTCTGATATGGGCATTCCACTCATTCTGGTTTTTAAACAATACCTATGAATTATTTACGCAAATACATAGAGTGTATCCTTAGGATTTTGTGATGTTTTCAACAAACGGCAGAGAAACTGAAATATGCCTTCAATTACCATTAAAAATCGTTTATTAAGAGATGATTGAATTTCAGAGTCACAGTTATAAATATAGAGTAAGGTAGAACAGAGTAGCCCATCCTTATGCTCAAAGTGAAAAAGGGCACTTACCAAATTGCTCAACAGGAAATGTGACTCATTCTACAGTAATTATGAAGTGACATTATTTTTGAAAAATTGCGATGCAAAATTTGTTGGTCTTTGTTTTCAACAGTTCTCTAAATCTAGTGCGGTAAAATACAAAATTGGTAATTCATAATCAATTGAAAATCCGGACAAATCAAAAAATTCCAAATTCTGAGCTAATTTCAACAATGTATGCAATCACAGCTTAATTTATGGACATTTTTGCTGTTTGTATAGGAAAAAGTATCTAAATCTAACAAAATGATAACTTTAGAGATCTGGGACTGTTTAGACTTGGAAAAATCCTCGAAACTGGTAATCAATACATTGTCGAAATTAATTCTCTCGAGTTCTTTAATCTGTCTGAAAAGCAACAGTAAATTTTAGCGCCGAATCCACTTTGAAATAGAAAATGAAGCAAAACTGAATCATCATATTCCAAAAGGGTGAAAGAATTGACATTATTTGGGGAATACTGCAGATAGGGCGAATTCTCATAAGTTATTATTTTTGCCAATTAGATATTCGTTAAATTTGGTGGACGTTGCCACAAATTCCCCAAATCTTTAAGATCGATTTGTTTATTGGAAAAATCAAGGCGCAAAATGTTGTAACGTACTTGTGTGAGTTTGCTTATGTTGATTAATCATGAAACATTTATAATATCTTATGTGAACAGTGTGCTTTCAAATATTCTAATTCAAAATGTTTTCTTTTGCCGATCATCATCTCCCGATTCTGAGCTTAATCCACAACATTGATTAGTGTTTTTTTTCGAAATTCATTAATGCATACTGCATACAACAAAGGAATTTGTATTATGTTTAAAATTTACATATTTTATATTAATTTATTAACCCTGGATACACCGAGAAAGAAGTTTAAGTAAACAACTAATTAAGTGTATCCAGTTTTCACATCTACAGAAACAGAGTACATCCGGAATCAGCATAAAAAGTAAGACGTTCATTACATGCATTTGTGGAAACTTATCCAGTGGAGTGGGGAAGAGCATATAATCTTTTTTTGTGCCGGTCTGGCACTGGGCGTCATCTAGACAGGTGGATCACATGACGCCACTCTAATGAGAAGAAAGAGGAGGAACAGACAAGCACGCAGAAAACTTTAACCAATTAACCACGCAGCACCTCATGGCGTCACGCGGCTAATCTATATTTATATTAAAAACAATATTTAAAAAAAGTCCCAAATTAAAAAAAACTATTCGAATTATTTTACACTTACAGGCTTTTTTATTTCAAAGTGAAAACTTATTCACATCAATGTGATTATCATTGACATCAAAGTGAGAATTTCTTTAGTTAAGATACAATACTCGTATAAAAATAAACGATAATTTATTTATCGAATGAGAATGAAAAATTGATTAATTTATTTATTTACCCATCATTTTCATGTAAAATGATTCGCAATCATTTTGTGAAATCGTCTTGACTGGTTCTTCTATTGCAGAGAAAAGCATTTTTTCGTTTGTTGGCTTTAGATTTTTCACTATTTTTTTCCACTTAGAAAACATATTCTCAATATTATTTAAAAAGGGGAATAAGGAGACAATAATTTCAGTTGGTTATTGTTTTGATCAAAATTTCCCTATATCAAAGCACTTTTATGAAATGGAACATTATCGCAGATCACCACAATATTTTGTAAGTTTTTTCATTTACCAAATATTGGAAAAGATCATTTATATATCCCATGAAACTTTCCGTACTATATGGCTTCATTGAAATTTTGTAAAATATGATCCCCGACTTTGACATTGCACAGCCTATTTTCATCAGACAAATTTCGGGACATTAACAATTACGAAGATTAAATATTTAAAGTTACAAAGAATAAAATTTATTTAATGTCATTTTAAATATTTCTCACTTTGATGTGAATGATTCTCACATTGATGTGAATAAGTTCTCACTTTGAAGTGAGAACCCTATAGTTTTTTTGTATAAATTTTTTTCATTTTTACCACATACAAAACTGATAATCTTGTGACCGCCTCTGAAACACACGTCTTTTTCCTCTCATTTCGAAGGCATCTTAGGAAGCTGCTCAAGAAAGCTAATTAAACTATTTTTTGGTGACATTAAGATCCTTTTCCTGTACAAACAATGTTTGACGTTTAAGGTAATTTTTATGATTATTATTATTATTATTGAAAGGAACCCCCTTGAATATGAAAAGGCATTAATGGCCAACTCAAAGCGCGCTCGCTGCGGCTTTGGATAGCTTGACACACCCGAGGTGGAAGAAATTTCCACAACCAGAGCAGGAGATCCCACGCTTCTGAGTTCTGACTAGCCGACAGGGTGAACATTTCTCGGATGACTTGGTCGGTACGATTTTCCTACGGAACAGGAAACTTGAAAGACAGATTCTCTGGGGATCTAGGGGATGATAGTTTTTGATTATCAACATAAAATTTTATTGAAATTAAAAAAATAATTGAAATTTTTGATGGAACTGGAATTTTAAGCGAAAAGCTTTGAAGTGATCTAACAAAATGAACTAGGTACATAGTTATGGGGAAGTCAATATTGGATGTAAATTAATAAAGATAGTAGAAGCACTTTATTTCACAATATAAATTGAAAAACTGTATTTCTTCAGGCGACGAATAGTGATGTTTCCATTGTTTAAACCTTATTTTAGAACTCACTTTATTTCCAAGAGATGCCATAGTGAAAATTATTGTCGTCTCCTGGTAAACAGTTCATTTTTGAACCAGTCGCAAACGTCAGGAATCATAAGAAGCATGCCACTGGTCCTACTAAACAGAATCGGATCGCTCATCATGAATAAAAATGATAGGAGAGAAAGGAGTAGGCTCATTTAGCGTATTTCCTTGCAAATCATCAGGGGAAATGCGCTCACAATTATGATAGAAGCCAGTAGTTGTTAGTTTTGCATTAAATTTTTTTTTATTCGACAAAAAATTATTGTCCTATACGATAAGAACCCTGGCGAATGTTCATGTGATGATTGATAAATTTCTATTCATTGATGAAACCAGATGTACGACAAAGTATTACAGAACCAAAAGAATTGAATATTCACACTGAAAAAACGGCCCTTTTTCTTTTTGTGGACTTAACTTTGATTTGACTTTTAGAAATTTGGGGGTTGTGATAAACTGACCATTAGGCCAATTAACATTTGTATGTAACTATAAACATCAAATATTGATTATGGCTATGTAATATAAATAGAATTTATGAGACTGTTAAATATGACAGACATGATGCACACTACTTTTATTTCTTACGTCTAACCTTGTGCTTTGACTCTAGAAAACATTCTCGTTACTTTTTAATACTCTTCTTGTAGTCGTATCCACTAGTCGAATATCTAAGTTAACTTTCAATAACTTGTACAGGATGATTCTCAAAGCTCTTCTTTTTATTCAAAACCCTGTCCAGCCTCTTTTGATAATAAACTTAATTGCTACGTTGTTGACCTTCATGACCGAGATGATGCGATTCATTTTATAAGAAAAAAACAAGCCCACACATTTATACGTAAAGGACCATTTAAACTATCTCATCTCAATAATTGCCTTCTTTTCTTAATCCCAGGACTCCTCTTTCTTGTATATGATGGCTGACTTTTGACTTAATACTTCATCCCAGGACTCCTCATGTCTTTTCCACGGAAATAAGTCTATATATGGGACTTTCCTTTCGAAAAGTCAACAAGTAACATCAGAAATAAATTCTTTCGTTTCTGCAGAGAATAAAAAACTTTATTTACAAACAAAAAACTGTCTCCATGCCATAATAAAACGTCGCCAGGTAAATTTTCTTTTTACCTATTAATAATTATATTTTTTTATTTTTTTTTTATTAACTATATTTTATTTAAAGGAAAAAGGAAAAAGAATAGTTAATTTTAATTCAGCTGTTGGGAGATGCACAAGCTATTCCCACGGACAACAGCCAACGAGAGCCTCTCCTTGAGCCATCTTGTCTCACGAAGATCACCAGTTTTAATTATATTTTAAATTTTAAATATTTGATAAAACAAAAAAATATAAAAATGGACAATTAAACTGACAGGTTGAGGTCGTGGCGTACCAATCTTGCGCTTTATGTCTTCAAAGCATTCGGAACGATTATCTTCTCAATGTTCTGGGAATTGCGCAAAAATACAAAAGAGTAACACTACTTGATGACATTAAAGCATAAGGTCTAACATTGTGCTGCCTACAAGAGACTATCCCCTGACTCAAGACACTATGGACTGGGTCTTGCAGTCCAAAGGATCGTTATTCTTAACTCCACGACCACTTACTGGTTGAATGAAAACATACCCTCCTCAAGAATCTAGAGCACTCATCACAATAATATATGTTTATGCTCCACACAGCGAAAGAATCTCACATGACATTGAAGAACTTGGTTTGTCCCGAAAATTCAGGCAGCCGTCTTGTATGTTTATGCACGGGCACGAAGGAAGAACACAGAGCAAAGATGAGGTCTCTGTTAGAATGGATGGGGATCACGTGATAATTAGTTTGGTTTTACCGTAGTCTTGGGTTAAATAAATTAAAAAAAGTAATATTTATATTAACAGCTGTTATTTAATTTAAGTAATTTTCAGACATCTGGAGCAGCTGCTTCAACCGCGAGAACCTAAAAATCAAAAAATATTCTTGCCTCGAGGACCGCTACCGATTTACTCCTGTTGCGACCAAATCATCGGGAGCCGTTGGTCTAATGACGGCTATGTTCTTGCGAGAACTCGGAGGAATGCTTGCCAGAAAGAAAAACGATCAACGAGAAGGGTTATGACTGAGACAAAAGATTAGAATGGACATACTCCGATGAAACTCGTTCGCAATCCACGCAGCCGGCTTCCTCAACTAACATTTGTTTCTTTGTTAAAAATTTATTAAATCAAAAAATTAAAAAAAAAACAAATTATTCATTTTATTAAGTAATGATAAACTATTATTGTTGGTTCTCAATTCCAGGAGGTATACCATCCAGGCATACGAGGAGTCTGGATTGGGAAGAGAAAATGGTTCTTTTTGGTGTTATTCGACACTGAGCGCCACCATAAAAGGTGAATCACATGACGCCACGCTAACATTTTGATCATATTATTCAATGCTTCTTACATATACTGACGCAGGATCAAATACGTGGATATGGCAAAATCAGAGCTTTAGTCACATATTCACGACTTGTGAGCCTGGTTAAATTTGAATCGTCTCTCTATATCGAGGATAAATCAACGTATACTATCTTCGCCACAGACAGAAAAAAATATACACTGGATTTGACCATATATGGAGACTCTTTACCTTTATAGATTCATACAACTATTCTGAGTGACTTTCGACCCTTTGATGACATTTTTTCAACATTCAAAGAACGTTGTGAAAAGGTTCTCAGAAAACTGAATATAATGAAATCGTTCTTAAAGTCCAGGCCGTCATGGGAATGCGCTGTCATCTTGTACAACAACTTTTAAAACCGATGGTTGAGTATGCTTGTGCTTCATAGACTTGTGGAGTTTCAATATCCAATTTGTACAAGATCAATTCCCTAACAGTCAAATTGGTACGTCTAACGAATCTACCTGCCGATTTTCCCCCAATGCTTGATCACGCCTCAAACGAAAACAACGGCTCGGTTTCATCGGTCTGTGTGGTCACAAAAAAGTCGTTTCTTCCATTCAAGAATAAAAACCTCAAATAAACGTAAATTGGAAAAAAAACCCACCCCTCTTCAAATCTTAAAGAAATGTTATCGTCGTCGATACAAGAAAGCCGTGGGTACTCTGGAGGAACATAAGAAAAACATCTCGATCCTTAGAACAACTTAATTAGGTGGTTTACTCCTTTTTCTGGTGTTCTCTTCTCAGGGTTATTAAATAAATAAATAATTCCAGGACATTTATGATATTGTTCAAGATTCTCATAATAGACAATTTCAATGTCTGGTAGCGTCTCTCTAAAAATTCGTATGAAAATGCTCTCAACTAGACGTTTTTCCTTTTGTTCTCTCTTCTCTTTTTTGCTATGTGAAAACTCAATGATATAATCTTTTTGAAGTAAGGAAAACTAGCCCTCTTACCGTGTATATGTAAGGGTCTAAAATGACCCATTTGTAATGATATCCATAATAGTGACAATCAGTACTTCTGTCGTTAGAAAAATCTATTCATTTGTGCCTATGATAGATTAGCGGAGATATTATTCATTTACGAATAAAAATCTAAAAAAATATTCCTACATCTAAATATGCGTCAAGGAACTTTCCACCTTATGTAGGTAGTTCAAAACTGATGAACACACATTCTGTTGCCATTAACTCAAAAAAATTATCACTTTGTTTGAATATTAATCATGACAATTCAATATGCTAAAGTAATTTTATTATGTAAATTCGCAACAAGAAAGTTAATCAATTGACGTCGCTTGTTCCGCACCTGGATGATCTTTGAAGTCAGACGCTAAAAACGACGTGGCCAGTACATAAGACCAATACATGTATGCCAGATTTATGCAATTTGGATACAAATTGTTTTACCAGAATATTATTCGACTATATTAAGGCATACAGCCAGTGGCAATCATTTAGGAACACGAAGAATGTGTCAGGGGATCATTAGGAACACGAAGAATCATTTAGGAACTTCTGTAAACCAGTGCATTAACCAACAGAACAGGAATAATTTGGCCGCCATGTGAATAGATGTTAAGATGGCTTCCGATTCAGTGGATACAATTTGATAACTCTTGAGTCCTTTAATGAATTGTAGATTTCGTGGAAATTGATCACAAAATGGAAAATTAAGTTGAAGTTTAACCACAAAGAAATTGGAGAAATCAACACAAAGAGAGGGACACTGGAGGGTGACATTTCGACATCGCATATCTTTGTGTTGTAATGGACCTTCTGAGGAGGAAGATAAATGGAATACACCAAAGTAATTATTCCAACCACGACCAATGATCCCATAGTTATCCAGCAAACCATTTTCTGTTTATGGATGACCTAATAAATATTCTCTAAAAAAAACATTCAGCTCAATTCTGATTAGTTTTTTCTGTATAGTAGCATTCGGAGAGATAATACTGCAAAAAGTCGTTGTCTTAATTTGTCTCTCATAAATTAGTCATCAATTTTATTATCTCCACGTGCATATCCACCCCATTTTCGTTTTATTTTTGTTTTTATCGCTGTTTTGGTATATAAGTATTCAGTTTTGGCATACATATTCCAAAACGGGAGATATGCTAATTTATCTACGATATTCAAATTTCATTTATTTATAGATTCCATTTTAGGAAGTGAAAAATTCATAGTGAGGGGCGGTTAAAATAATATGGACCCTACTTCGAAGTGCCTGAACTCTTCAATAGGGTCCATCTCCAACGGGTCATTCCAAGTATGCTTTTTCAAGGGTAGTTATTTTCTTCTTCACATTCGCCTTCAGTAGTCAGTAATTTCTCCTGGTCCACGTTTAACTTGGAGTCAGACAACATCCTTCTTCTTTTTCAGCATAAAAATAATTTTCTATTTGATGCTTCCTAGTCCTAGATATATTCCATTCAAATTAAAAAAAACGGAAAAATGGAATAGATCAGTAATAAAGGATTAGGTATCTCTGCATAGTTTACTACCATTAGCTAGGTAGCGAATGGTCTTGCTATTTTTGTATAAAATATTAGATATAAAGTCAATACAACATAAATATTTTAATGAAAAAAGAAAAAAAGTAAAGTCTTCTAATTACGAGGCCAGTACAGCGAAGGTGTTTCCTTTGATCATCTCAATTTCGAGCCTCTACCTCAACTAGAGTCTTCTTCGGTCTTCACATTTTTCGAAGCCTTCGTTTGAAAATTTCTAAGAAAAAAATTCTATTCTATTAATTGGCCAATTTTTAATTAAATATTATTTTAATAAAAAATTTCTAAGTGAATATACTAAGTTTTGTAAAATGTAAGCTGATACACTACGCTTTGTATTCAATCCCAAATGCCGCAAAATACGGAGCAACTTGAACAGTCTTCCTTCTATATATATCGAGGAAGTATTAGTTTGATAATTATTTCCAAAACGTTCTAAGCACTAATTCTGATCTCTGAAAAAAAACTATTTTAAAAATTACTGGTACTTATGAAATAATCGAAACCTCAGGGTTTATAATTTCTGTAAAAGCAAGAGTCTCTTTTTTGATGTTGCATGAGAATGAATTGAGCCAAATGAAAAATTTTAAACCTCTTTACTAGAAACATAATATTTTTGCCGTCAGCTACGCACAGCGTAGGTTGAAAACAGAACTCGTAACTAGGGAGAAAAATAGTCTCCCAGTGGGATATTGAAATAGATTCTCTAGAATATCGGCCAAGCATTCAGCGTCCTATGAATAGACGTCACTAGAAACTTGGTGCAAAAAAATAAAGATATTGAATGTTAACTTATTTTCGTAGGTATATTTAAAGTTAAAAATTATCGTCGAGAAAAATCTGCCTTTAAAAATTAAAATATCTTCAATTGATCATTTTATTTAACTTGAAGACACAACATTTTGCAAAGAAACAGGAACTCCAATGGAAACAAGATTGCTCATCCGGATCACTCTTTACGTAGAAAAAAATGTTGAACAAATTCGAATGCCATAAGGGGACTTTCGGAAATAGAATGGATCACCGGCAAATCATTCGAAAAGAAATAGGAAATTGTTCATTATCAAATCGTAAAAGTTACTCTAAAAATCCTACTATGACGTTTAATTAGAATGGCGTCTTGTGGTTCACTCATTTTTGTGGAGCTCATCCCAAAAGGCACTAAAAACATTTTGATTATAAGAGCCAGACCTGCTCCTTCCTTTGTTCGCGTTCTTTTCAACGACGATCTTGAGTTTTAAATGAAACACTCATTTTTGGAAAACTTGAACATGTAGTCGATAAAGCAGCGGAAACAGAGTACATAATTAACTCATCACCCACCTATAAGTGACAGCGAGCATGTTTTTGCGTTATGCATGCGTAGATAATTCTATTTTAAACTGTGGCTAACTACATTGTGAAGTCAGTCATTTCAAGAATTGTAACATGTGAATTAACGAGAGAATCAATTTTTCCAAATATATTTATTATTTTTTTAATTTTATAATTTATTTTCAATTTTTCCAAATATTTGGTTCTATTGGTTTTGTTGTTATATCTTCAATTATCATGGGATCACGTCACATATACAATCTTCACACGGACAGAAAAGAAAACATACACTTGATTTGAACATTTTTGGAGACTCCTTACCACTACAGACTCGTCCAACTATCCTGGGAGTGATATTTGACCCTTTGATGTCATTTTCTCAACATGTGAAGAACGTTATGACAAAGGGTCTCAGGAAACTTAATATTATCAAACCGCTCTTGAAGTCCAAACCTCACAGGAATGCGGCCCTCGTCGTGTTCAATCAACTCCTAAAACCGACGATTGAGTACGCCTGTGCCTCATGGGCCTATGGAGCTTCGATATCAAATTCACTCAAGATCAATACCCTAATTGGAAAACTAGCACGTCAAACAAATCTACCCCCCGATCTTTTCCCTCCAATGCTTGACCACGCCGCAATCAAAAATAATGGCTCCGGCTTCATCTGTCTGTGTGGCCAAGAAACAAGTCGTTTCTTCCATTCAAGGCTGAAGGCTTCAAATACACGAAATTTGGGGAAAAACCCCACTCCTCTTCAAACCCTAATGAAAGATGATCGTCGTTTATTCAGGAAAGCCGTGGGTACTCTGGAGGAACACAGGAAAAACCTCTCGATCCTGTTGAGGCGTACCGGGATCACTTAATTAGTTGGATTACTCCTTCTTTCTTGTGTTCCCTTTTCGGGGTTATTAAATAAANATGGGTGTTCTCCGCCGCAATCAAAACTAATGGCTCCGGCTTCATCTGTCTGTGTGGCCAAGAAACAAGTCGTTTCTTCCATTCAAGGCTAAAGGCTTCAAATACACGAAATTTGGGGAAAAACCCCACTCCTCTTCAAACCCTAATGAAAGATGATCGTCGTTTATTCAGGAAAGCCGTGGGTACTCTGGAGGAACACAGGAAAAACCTCTCGATCCTGTTGAGGCGTACCGGGATCACTTAATTAGTTGGATTACTCCTTTCTTGGTGTTCCCTTTTCGGGGTTATTAAATAAATAATAAATAAATAAATGGGTGTTCTCGACTGATATCAAATTTATTAAAAACTTAAGAGTAATATATAAATATAATGGATTATTTTTTTAGAATTCGTAAGTTTATTAATCAAAAAATAAATATTTAATTCCCGCAAACATTATTGATGCTGCGTTTTCCTTCTGGACCACTATGGAGATCAACTGGATGAGCCATTATTCCTGTTGTCTTGACAGCAATCGTACGGAAAGCATATCGAATTATAAATTTATCGTTGTGGTTAATAATCGTATTGAGGAAAGGTGAGAAACATTACCAAATTACCTATTCACTAATAATGATTAAGGAAAAACCCTAATTATGTAGACGCAGGAAATCTGGAATTTTCCTACAACAAGGAATCTCAACCAATCATCAGTGACCATTCTTCTAAGACCCTATATGGGCAATTATGTTAAAAACGACATTAATGTTTAATGGAGTGCTCAAATGATGACTCTGTCAAAGCCAGATATATGAGAATGGCTTGGGGAGGACTGCCGCTAATTATGAAGGGCTTCAATGTCCGTTTTAGTAAGACAATTATATAGGCAATTCAAGAACACAGTCAATAATAGTCAGGAAGAGTACATCTTGAGGTTATTAAAAAAATTCGAGCTGAAAACAATTAACGTGAAATTACAAATTTTGGAAAAATCATTTTTTTAGAATTCGAATCTCCAAACTGAGATCGTCTATTCCACAAAATAGAAAAAATTCCTTATCAATCCTGGAATCGCTGATACGTTGTGGCTTCTACATTGGATCGAACAAAATCATTTGTGAGTGGATGAAGAGGCGCCCTCTTATCTGCTACAATTTCGAACGAATTGGTCATATCGCCCCACATTGCAAGGAGAAGAAAAGGTGACCCAAGTGTGGAGGGGAACACGACCAAACGTGGAGACAAATTGTGGAGGAGAAGACATAATGGCCGTTACAGTGGATGTCCTGCTATGAAAGAGGCATCCAAGAAAATTATTCCCATACAGACAGTCTAGAAAGGAGAAGATCAAACCAACACAAGAGATAAATTGGACAAATATATCACATTTTCAGGGTGGGACGGTGGAGCGGAGCGGTACAAAAAAACTTATGCAGTGCAAATCAGAAGTTTCCGAGACGGTATCTCGAGAAGCGGTGAAGCAAACACAAGAGATGATGAGGACCAATATATCACATACTCAGGATGGGTCAGTGGAGAGGAGTGCTACACGGAAACTTGAGCAGAGGAAGGCAGGAGTTTCCGAGACGGTGTCTCGGAAACTAAATGAAATTATCGCTCTTCTGAACAACCTAGGTACACTGCTGAGAGTGGATTTATGGAGTCTGGTGGACCTGGCTGTGGAGAGCGCAGGACAACAACAAAAACTATGTAATTTGAAAATAGTGCAGATGAATGCCCGCTCCTTGGTGAAAAGGCATGATGAACTATCGCTTTTTGCGATGAATGCCAAGGTGGATTTCATGGCTGTCAACGAAAATTAAACACGGATAAAAGTATAATATAAAAGGATATGATTTGGTGGACAATCCATGGAAAGATAGAGAAGTGACTGGAACCTCGATCTTTTTTCATAAAGAATTGCAAACACGGAACGACTGTATTGTGTTGGAAGACGACTCGGAATTCGTGTCCGTTGATGTACAATGTGGAGGGACATGGATAAGAGTGAGAGGGCTATACTCTAAGGACCTGAATTCTAAGAATACGAGCTACGGATGTAGGAAAAAAATGAGGAACATAATAATGTGTAACAATATCCAGGAAATGTTTAAAAAATTTTTTGTCGAGTTGAAACTTATTTCCATCGACCTGGAAAAGGTCGATTGTTCGGATGATTGGAAAGAAAGGAAAATCAAGATCTAATCCAGAAAATTATAGACCAATTAGTCTTATTTGTTCAACTTCAAAAATTATGAAGAAAATTGTCTTCAATATATTATCAAAAGTGGTTGAGGAAAACAATTTTCTTGCAAACAATCAGTGAGGGTTCCGTAAAAATAGATGAACTGAAGACTGCATCTGGGAACTTAGAAAGTCAATTCAAGAATCTATAAGTAAGAAAGAATACCATACTGCAACGTGTTTGGACATATCCAAGGGTTTTGACAGTGTCTGGCATGAAAGACTTCTAGAGAAATTGTCAAAGGCGAACATTGGAAAGTCGGCGCTCATGCGGAGTAGAGACTTCCTTATGGGAAGAGAGTCTTATATTCGTGTGGGAAATATGCTCTCTAAAAAGATAAAACTAAGTAGAGGTGTTCCACAAGGTTCAATTTTGAGTCCCCTCCTCTTCAACTGTATAAGGAGCGAGGTACCAAAACCGGAACACATCAATACCAAAATCATAATTTATGCAGACGACATTCTAATTTTGGACACTAGTATAAATATATCAATATCATGGAAAAGAACAGTAGCTGTAACCTGGATATCAAGAAAAAAAGTTCTGTAACCTGGATAGCGAGAAATAGGAGGAATCAATATGTTGATACAGGGAATTCTCGGAAAACCTGATATACATTGGAGTATGAATTAACAAAAAAGGATCGTTTAAAGAGCACATCAAAATACGAAGAGAGAAAGCTACAGGAATGCTCAAGTCCATACTCGGCTTTCATTTGTCTCCAGGTACTTTTATGTTTGTCTACAAAACGTGTATTGAACTTTTCCTAATATATGGATATCAAGGTTGGTTTAAAACAGAGGAGGAATCAGACCTACTAACTAAATTAGAAAAGACAAGAAGGTATGCAATTAAACTTGCACATGGATTGGATTTAGCATCTGAAATTGATGACGAATACGAAAGAAAAACGAGAAGAATCGGTGATTTATTACATTGCTTGTGGAAACTCGTATTGTAATTGGGGCTTTTTACGGAGAAGAGACATACGGTGTCTCATGAGAGTGTCCCGATATAGACGACCCCAAATCTTGGCTTTCCTCTTTAGTTAATCTTGACTCTTACCTTGTTTAGTTAGTTGGGGTTTTACGAATAAATTATGTTATGTTGTATACGTTATGAAGAATCTACCAGTTTTCGATATAGTACAACTCTGAGGAATAACATTAGCTCCATTAACGAAAATCAATTAGCGAATAAAGTATGGAGGAAATAGTGGTTGATATACAAAAACTAGTGTTTTGATCTGTAATACAAAAAGATCTCAGGATCCGATCTGAAAAAACAAGTGCACCGGAAAAAATAAACGAGCTCAGCGCCAAGTGGGACAGTCCAAACAAAAATCAAACAAATACAAAAATTACTTGCCATAAAATGAGTAGAAAGACAAATTTTCTAAAATATAAAACGGTCAAAATCCGTAGAGTCAGAAAATCGTAAATTCGATGTAATCGATGCCAAAAATAAAAACAATTTGTCGAATATTCATCCCTAAAAACATAATCATGTGAAACGATACCCAGGAAATGTGTAAAACAGATTTGTATCGAAAAACAAATGAATTAATTGGTGGACATTAATGTTAACCCCACTGAAAGAGAATCCAAATTTGAAGACATGTAAAAAATTATTAAATAAAATGTATTGAGAAAACTGACCGTAGAGGCTTTCTTCCAACAAGCATTAAACAATGAGAGGAGTGAGAAAGTAAATTCGAACCATACAATACCGCAAATAGAATGAACTAGACGGACGACAAATATCAGAAGAAATACCTAACTTGATGGTCGATCATTTTCACTATTCTGTGTAGAAATAACTCTAATTTAAGTTGTATTATCCTGGATCGCTTTAAACAAAAAATATTCACTGGCATGCTGTCACTAAAAGTATTTAGAAGTTAGACCTGGTAATTTCTACTTGTCTTCCGACTTGATCAATTATGAATATGTCATTAATGTTCAAAAAATCAATAAAAAACTCCAAAATATGAAATTAAATTGGTAATATATAATAAATTTGACATTCACATAATTTCTTCATGATTAAAAGCTATATAATTAATTGATTAGTCAAGGATTTATTTGATAAAACTTTGATCAATCTTACACGTTCAATAATGAAGAAATGACAAAGAGACTAAAATATATACATGACCACAAGAGGCAATAAGAACGTGTTTAATAAACTTTATTCTGCTGATAGTTTGCCATATTAAAGTATAAATTTTAGATAATTTAATTAAATAACTTATTTTTATTTGACTTTTTTAAACTTTATATTCATCGTGTTATTGATTAAAAGTTCATTTATGGCCCAATATTTTTTCCTCAGTTTAGCTACTTTATAAAAGATTTCTTGTCTTTTATCTTTTCTCGTTCCACAAGACTAGCGTCATTTTATTTAGTTATATTTTCGTCAGTGTATTTTAACAGTATTTGTAGAATTAAGTATATCCTCAAAGCCATACTTGTCTTACACGATCAGTATTTTCGATTTAACAAGCTTATTATAGTTTCTAAAAGTTTTAGAATCAAACATTTTTGGTACTTTAGAACCAACATCGATATAAACCAAAGATTTGTTTACTGTCCTTCGATTTTAGTGTGTGATTTTTTAACGATTGAAGTGAAAGGATTCTATTAAGATATTATAAAATAAGGTAGTCGGCCTATCCGATATGATGACGTCACCTTTAGCTACAATGTCTTTATAGATCTAAATTGAGAATACTCCACCCCGCATCAAAATATCCACGATGGGGTATCAACGAACGCGATTTGAACCCTTGGATTAACAGGTTTCTGAATAGTTCTTCACCGAACATCCATGCTAGCGAAAATTCGGATGAAATAGCGCGCCTTCGCTGTGGTAATAAATGGGTCTCTGTGCATGCTTATTTAAGACCTGGCAGGCAGTCATCACTTTCCCCTCTATGATCGCCTATTGACCGCCGGACAAATTAATTGGTTAACTGATCCGAATGTTGAGGTGGTGAATTAATTATGGTCTACTGTATCATAGTAATACTACACTAAATGGCTTCATTTATACTTTTACTCACTTTTTAACAGAACCGGGAGACATCAGAAAACAGTTTTTAGAAATAAGGAAGCATGATATATCTAATTTCTGTGTTCTAAACACATCTGGGTTAGATTCAAAAAATTGGATTGAGGAGGATCAAGGGAATTGATGGTAATATTTTTAATGGTATTGTTGGGGGTTTTATTGATACTGTTAATTTAACCCTAACGGTTATTAACCTTAGAATTCGTCCAAACCGTTCATAAAACACGGAGTAATATCTGGTGACTAGTCATAACGGAAAACCAACAGTTTGTGCATTAAATTTGAAAACTCAAAGAAATCGTTAATCGGCGAAATAAGTCGCACATGAATCTTTGAAAACACAAGTAGTCATGCTTTGTGAGTGTGTTGTAAAATGGGCAAATAACGAGTGTTGTCAAATGGAAGTTGTTGTTCCTACAAGACCTTTTTATGAACTGGCAGAATTAGAAACCTTATTTTAACCAGCCGAACAAAAAAGTTAAATAATTTGCGAAATATAATTTACTTTATAATAAATTATCAATTTGACGCCTATTCAGTTAACAATTTACCCATCATGTTTTCTTGACAATCAGAGGACACCTCCGATTTCTGCACAGAACCAAATAAACCTGTTGGATCTCTGGGAACATCTGTTTTTTGCTGTTAAGTACTTGATAGCCAGAGGTTTTCTTCGCTCGAAGAAACATATGTTAAATAAACAAATATTCACCTTTCCTCTTATAAGGAAAATAATAAACGATCCATTTGACCTCCTCTGTTTCCTTTTCAATTAAACTGAGTAGTCAGTTACGCCAATTGGATATATATGATTTTGTAGTTTGATGTTTTGGTTCTTAAACAGAGAATTAAGAATATAATAATATATTCACTCGATAAAGAATCTCATTCACATGGAACTTAACCACGTGTTTATTGGTTGAAGTAATGACATGCTTCTGTTTTTCCCCAGAAAAATTATGTATTTATTATGATAAGTTTCAAACTCCTTGTTCATCATCGCCACATACAACGTTTGAGGCTTCTCATCTCTATTCAAGAGGTAGCAACTATCTGAAGATCTTTCACGTTACAAAATTGACATCTGCTGCTTACAAAAGACAAAAAGTACCCTTGGATACGAAGGAACCTTTGGACACTACTGGATTATCTTACTCCCATTAGACAATCGTCATTATTATTATTATTATTATTTAAGCCAAAGAAACACCGTCTTAACCAATAACTAATATTCAGGTGATCCCAGCATCTCTCAATAATCGGGCCATTTTTTCTCGATGCTCCGACCGTGATCCCACGCATTTTCTACACGGACGGGAAGTCTTTTTTCTTTCCTCTTCTGAAATTGCCTCCAGTTGCCTCTATGATAGACTCGAGTGCTCTGGGGGCAATTTCTTTATCTGTATATTTTTCCAGTAATTTTTTTGCTCTTGACTGGATCTCTTGAATTTTTGTTAGGTTCGTTGCCGACAGGTTAGATCCCCATGCAGCACATGCATAGCCTATTGTTGGCTCGACATACTGCTTGTAGAGGGTCCCAATACCTGGCAGATAAATTCCTCCACAGTTCCAAAGGAAGGCCTATACAAAATTGATCTTCTTTGCACAGGTTGATATGATAGATTCTACATGGGCTGAGAAGCAGAGGAAAGTATCAAAAGTTACTCCCAGTATCTTCTGCGATTTCTTTTGTGATATAGGTACTCCATTTAACGTGACATCAATTGTTTGCGTTCCTATCTTTCTATTCTTAGTAAATAGAGTGACTACTGACTTTTCGGAACATGCATTTAATCGATTTTCACACAACCATCCAAATATGTTATTTAGTATTCTTTGTAGTCTTCTTTTAGCATGTTCGACATTTACGTCTCTAGATGCAACAACTATGTCATCGGCATAAGAAAGTAGCATGTCATTATTATTCATGACATGCTACTTGACATGTTATGCTTGGAGACCCTCGTCAATTTCCAATAAAAGAGTTTCTTCATTCGTAGGTTTTAAATCCTCAGGAACTTAGGCGATCATACACAGAGGATACTGCACTTTCCAAACATATTCGGGAGAACATAAGAATTTACAACAGTCTATTACACTTACATCGTTTGGAGTAACATTACGTTTATTGACGAATCTAGTCTAAGAATAATTCAAATCCTTTTATCTAACACAGAGCTCCTTGTGAGAGTTGAAATAACCTACTCAAGAAAATTTGAAACAAACACAGGCACTCCTCAAGGAGATTCCCTTTCTCCGCTACTATTCACAATATACATGGAGGCCGCTATGAGGGAATTGAGACCATTATACCAAGGAAAAATAGAAGAAGTGATTTATGCTGATGATGTCGGCCTAATTTCTGAAGACAAAGGACTTCTGGAGTATGTACTAGAAAAAGAACCAGATATACTTTGGAAATGGTTTCTCACCGTGAACAGAGAAAAAACAGAACGGACAGAGATAAGACGAATGAACAACTCACTCGAAAAAAATGGAGACACATAAAGAAACTTGGCTCTCTACTAGGAGATAGCGAAGACATCATACGGAGAAAAACATTGGCAAATGCGGCATTACAAAGGATGAAAAATTTTTGGCTAAACGGAAAGAGTATAACATAAAATAAAAGATTATGTTATACGACATCTTCATCAAACCAATTCTACTATACATCTCTGGGACCTGGGCCACCTCTAAAGAGGAATTGGAGAGGCTAGACTCATTTCACAGGAATCATCTAAGAAACATAACTGGAATGTCCTGGCCATCCAAAATTTCGCGGAATGAACTGTACAATAAGTGTGACTGTACACCATTAAGTCACGAGATCATTGAAAACTTTTTGGACGCGTCCTGAGGTTGGACCCGATGTCCCCTTTGAATATCGCAATGGAAGATTACCACTCCTCCTATGTAAAACGCTTTCGTGGAAGACCGAGAACTACCCTCCCAGTCGTTCTACAATCTGAAAGCCGTGAAGAAAACATTGGCATCTGGTGACGATCTGGACTCACTGAGGGACCTAGCAAAGAACATAAGAGCTTGGAGCAACCTAACTAATTCTCTTATATTTTTTGCTACACATGCGAGGCTATAAATATTATGGCTCTCGTGAAAGTGCTAATAATAATTATTATTTGGATGACTAGGAAATTTTGTCCACTTTGTTTAGAAGTATTGGGAAATACTGTTCCTTTAGCCGTCATTCATAAGTTGCCTGGCTGAACGCCTATCCATGTGGCGAAATTGGCAACCTGTTAGATGATGAAGCAGTGAGAGTAGCCACCTCGCCATGTATTGTCTTACGATTTGTGCGAATCAAAATGTCGCTGTGAACGTTTAATGGACCTATATTTCTACCATCCACTATATTGCAGGTTGAGCGCTGTCTGTTTCCCAAAGTATATCTGTCTCAACGTGATATTGAAAAACGTACTTTTAACCATTGCATTTCGAAGCAGACTGTTCTCTTGGGGCGATGACAAACGGTCTGATAGGATGACAGCATTCCCTTTTGGTAATAGTCGGAACCAGGTTTGGGACTCTAAGTTTTTTGATACGTACTCTCTGAAAAATTTGGTTGCTTCAGTCTCAGACACAGGTCTAAGCAAGCTGAAGATCAAAAGGGAAGGAAGCACCGAAGCATTTTGGAAGATCACTTTTCGTTGCTGCTGAGGCGATAGCAATTCTTGACCAATAGGCGGACGATCGTAATGATCCAATAAAGGCAGGATGGCTTCGAGAAGATTTTTCGATAGCTATTGTCAGAAGAAACAGTCTAGCAATCCAAAAACCTTAGATTTACTTTGTGGTATATTATAGTCATTTATTAAAGTCACAAGTCCGAAGAATATGTTCAAATTTAACTATTACGGATTATTCATATCACCAGAAACTATTCTCGATAGAAAATCATGAATTAACTGACGGAATTGTAAACACAGTTAACTTCACCTCAAAAGAAATAACCGACATTTAATATTCAAGACAAGAAGTTTACGATCAAATAGTGAATTAGCGAAATTTAACACACAGACCATTCTCATATAAATGGCAAACTCACAAGCTCTTATTCTTCCATAAAGTATATTTGTCAAAATTTCTCCAATTTTTGTACCTGATGAAATTCGACGCTTAAATTCCGTCATTTCTACAATCCACAAAAGAAATGGGGTCCAATAAGATTTATTTATCAAGAGTAGACCACTTAACCTTCGGGTCAATAAACCACATTGTTATCCGTTATTTAACATTAGAGACATAAGAATCTCGGTGGCTCAAGTAACTTCACTGTGAATTGAAGAAGTCAAAAAGCAGAAAGGAAATCTTTCGACCAGAAGGCATATATTGTTGTTCCCTTGCGATGAGGGGAAAGAACTCACTGCAATAAGAGCTGCAAAAGACAGCACTACAACTAGGATATCTGCTACAGATTTTCT
>RDEW01000146.1:26127-38583 GCA_011109175.1 Dicyema japonicum
ACAGAGTCTCAATTTTTCTGGAAACATTTGTAAACATTATCATTGGATTGAATATTTGTGCTTCTAAATCAACAAATATTACGCTTGTAGTAAACCATTTGAGAAAATTCTCAAATGGCACAAAACCATAGTCTTTGGTCTAATTCCTCATTTAAAAGGTTCACGAGTTAATTATTCGATCTTTTGTTTAACTGATATTTTACTTGTAATATCCGTCATACAGTACATGTGTAAAATGTTCTTGTGAACATGAAGCAATTGTATCAAGAATATCTTCATAGACGGATTTACCTCCTGTATCGTAAAAATCGAAAATCAATATATCTTGAGTTGTGTCACTTATTATGTTTGATAAAGCATTGCAGATGGAAATATATATTTGTGGCCAATTATCCTCTAAAGTCATAGTTCCTATTAAATTTACACAAAACATACCATAAATAGGTAATCAATCCACTATTCGAATTAATGAAATATTTAACGGATTCTTTGGTTTTTGCCATTGGACAAGATTTGGGTAACTTAAAATATGTGAATCTGATTTGAAGGGCTACAGTCCATATGTGGAGCAATTCCAATCTCTGAAACTTGGGTTTGAGAATGTGCCATGTTGGGAAAAGGGATTGGTTTAAGACTTATTTTATAAATTAATTTGGATTATTTCCTATATTGATTGCATTAATAATAGATTATTCTGAAAAGGACAGAAGGTACCTATTATCTCGGTATTATTATCCTCGATATTAGTTTCTTTTACTCTCTCCAATTCGATTCCAAACTCCACATACTGATGAGGTCTTTACCATCCTTTAGTGCTTTGTCTACTGGTCTCAAATATCCATTAATGACTTCGGGAAGCATATACGTGTACACCTCGGAATTTTCCCAAGATGTTTCAAAGAATTCTTCCATGATATTAATTGATCGCATATCACGTTCCGTTCTTAGAATATAACCAAACAGTTCCAGCGAAATTTTATGATCATGGTGCTCAGAGTTCTAAGGAGCATCTTTCGTACAATATTTCGATCAATACACACTTTAGCTACTTCGATCCAGAAAAGACAAAAGATGGTTCAAATGATAGGAGTCGATCTTTTATCCGTCGGTTTTCTATAATCACCCATTTCCAAATTGTAGGTAAGGATCGTTTTAAACGACTGCCTCAGATAATCTGAGTCGAATTGATGGACAGACTGGACGCTTTTGGATCCGTCCGTCCAAAAGCTATTGCATGATCATTATAGATAACAATTTCCATCTGGCAATGTTTTCAGAGTCTCCAAGAAGCGAGTAAGTTTTATGATCTTCCCACAGTTTTCGGTAGATTGTGTTTAATAGAAGGATCCTTATTTTTGGACCGAATCTAGATCCAGAAAATTTTTAAGCATGGGTTTTTCCAGACGTACAGTGTCTAATGCTGCGGTGAGATCAATTCCCATATTAACTCTCTTTGCTGAATTGAACAATGTCACCTATTAAGTACGATCAAGTAAAGGATCTATTGCAGGGTGTTTAGAGGGATGACAGGAAAAAAGTCTTCAACGGGTCCGGTTCGTTTATTTCCTTTTTGGACTGGTGTTAATCTGAAACTCCTTGTTAGCTATCATATGATTTAGCAATCTTGAAGGTTTCTATGCAAATTCTGCTTAACAGTTCTGAGGATATAATTCTATAGTGACCTCATCCGGTAAGATGATCTGTTCGAGTTTGGTTTCTTCTTGTATAAGTCAGATTTCTCTCTTTTCACAAAAAACAGTTGTTCATAGTGTGATGTGACGAGTTCTGTCTGTTAGGCAGCATTTCCAATTGTTTTTTTCATTTCTGTCTTGCAAAAGAAGCTTTTCTAAAAGAAACTTGATTAGTTGATTCTTTTTATTAGTCGAATACCCATAATTTTTCAGCTCTGTAAAAGAGTTCGACCTCTTTAATTTTGTTTTTCATGTTTGGTGGTGATGTTGCTTGTTTAAGAGTTTGATTTTCTATCGATTCGCTTCGTTCTTGTTTCAGTTTGGAAGAAGTTTGCGGATCCACATTATTTTCGGACCTAATATTTAAATCATTCTGTAGATTCAATAGGGTTGGCAGGTTTGGGTGACGCTGACTGCTGTAAAGTTTAAGTCTCCTAAGGTATTTGTCAGCTGCGGAAAGGATCCCTGTCACAGTTTCGAACCAAACCTTTCCCGGTAGAAGATCCGTTCCTATACTTCTGATTGACTCTGATACATACTCTAGATATTCTGTTTTCATTCTTGCTGACAAACCCAAGAGTTCATATACATTCTTGGTGATTTCTTGAAATGTCAACTACAATATGTTTGGATGTAACATCTCCTTAGATTCCGCGTGGATAATCTCATAGCCATGTTCAACAGTTAGACCAGATTTTTTATTGATTTTTGCAGAAACATTTCTCACTACACTGTTAACAGTGAGTCCACCATTAGACCTCGAGTAGCGGCAGAGATTTGTCATTTATTAGACGAACAATATAATTGATATAAATCTAATCGTATTTCCATCAAAAGTCGGGAGCCTTCCCACATTGTTTATGAAGTCCAGAATGTTAAAATTAGGTTTGGACAGGAACAAGTCAAAAACATCTAAGAAATATGCTAGAGCAGTGCCAGGATAGTTCTTGAGCACCCTTCCGTGTAATTCATATTCTTTTTGTACACAAACTTTCGCATTCCAATCGCCAGCAATAAAGAGGGATGAGGAAGACTTCAGGTGAGATACAATTTTGGCAAGTTTTTCGTAGAAAACGTCCAATTCCTTAGAAACACGGCCACTATGTATGCGAACACATTCACAAAAGTAATTAGCTGTCTAGATTTCCCTCAGCGTGCAATATGGATGAGGATTGAAACAAACTTAAAGTATGTTGAATTATAATAAAAGCTAACTATGCCCTATAATCCATATTTTAATGTGACGTGTGATGTTCTCATTGTATATAAGCATTCAGGTGAGAATATATTTTTGAATAATTATAATTCTCCGGCTCTTCAATATGAATCGTATTTTATTGATGGAAATGTATCATATCAAAGTTATCATAGGGATTTCCAACTATGTGGTACCTCATGATGTTCAGGATTGTGAGTAAATGCCCATTCCTGGGGTTGGTTAAAGTTTACAATTATAAATCAGCTAGATGAAGTTATATTTAATTTAATAACAGAAATCTCCATTGATTCTTTTCTTGGCAGTGACACAATTTCTGTCAGATGTATTTGTCACATTTAAGATGCTAGAACTTCATCTCACAATATAATCATGTCTGATGAGATTGGAGTAAAGAAGGATTCTCATGGAGATTAAATAGGTCGCTGTGCATATAATATGGATAAGTTTATTNTAACAGAAATCTCCATTGATTCTTTTCTTGGCAGTGACACAATTTCTGTCAGATGTATTTGTCACATTTTAGATGCTAGAACTTCATTTCACAATATAATCATGTCTGATGAGATTGGAGTAAAGAAGGATTCTCATGGAGATTAAATAGGTCGCTGTGCATATAATGTGGATAAGTTTATTTTATTGTTATACTAGGTGAGTGAAAAGAAATGTTCATTTACCAATTCAGGCACTTAAAGGAGTATCCAACTAAATTAAATTATGAACCAGTTTTATATTGACCCTGAAGATAAGCGTTCGAGAGTTGTGAGGATCCTTAATCCGTTGCATCTTACTTTGGTGCTATGGCTACTTATTATCTTTATATTAATTTTATTAAAACTTACATATTCTCATTAATTATTCCACAGGCCTGATTAGGTTAGTATTACATTATATCTAAAGCTCTAGGAAAGGAACAGCCACTCTCTGTGAGGTACTCTATTGACACACATATAATAATGCGTGATTATCAGTCATATGGAAGCTGATTGTGTTACTGAGGATGGACAAATAATAGAGGGAGGGAAATATATTGGTTGCCCGTGGCGTATTAGAAAGTGGACTATTAGAGCTGATGTATCATATATATTTAGAATTGTAGTGATTTTAATAATTTAAAGAGTGAATCTACCATCGAATGGTTAACCAATACGAGTTGCTCACTTCTACATCTCTTATTTTCTGAGAAATATAATATCGATTTTGATAAAGTGTCTGATGACTTCTTAAGTGAATTGGACAATTGAAATCATTCACATTTATTTGTACTTGATTGATATACTATGTGGATGTTGGGAATGTATGTCCAAATATTATATTGACTAATAAACTACAGGTCATACTTTAGTATATTTTAGCCATATGCCTTTCCAAGTGATAGTAAATGTGCCTCAAGTCATTTAATAACCTGGTTCAAATCGTCAAAGAGAGATGATTCGGAATTGAGAGGACAGAATAGTAAGGATTCATGTAAATTGTAGTGCTAAGTCAGGAGAACTTAATTTTATTACAAACAATTGCAAAATGAGGAAATCTTTACAGAATATGGGAAAAGACTTCCATTTCACCAACTACCAAAGGATGAAGAACAAACATTAAGAGTATTAATTTGAATTAAATTAGATTCTGTCGGTAAGCTTATCACAGAATTCACATTCTACTCGTAATAGAATAGATGGCAATTGTTTGTCGACGAGAGAATCTTTTTTAAATTAATACTGTACGGGATTTCAGAGATAGGAGGTGGATGTATAAGAGATTATTGAAGGTATGGAAAAATAAACTTTCGTATGCCAATAAGAATGGAGAGAGTAGATAAATTATTAAAAATAAATTATTAAAAATATCGGAATTTACATTTTAACTTATTTACGTAAAAATATTTTATCCGAAATTTAATCAATTTTAAATTTATAAAAATCAGTTTTGTTGTCAGATAACATAATTAATTGGATTCGCCTTTTCATTATTTATTTATTACTCAAGTATCACCAGGTTATAAGGAAGATAGTCCTCTACTAACTAGGTGATCCCTGACCGATAAAGAAGAGGACGAAGTGGACGACTGTCTTGTATTACCATTTTCATAAGCCGTTTTCTTTTAGCAAAATGTGTTTCCCTATCCTCTTATCGAACACACCAACCATNAGGAAGATACCAGGTTATAAGGAAGGTTATAAGGAAGATAGTCCTCTACTAACTAAGTGAACCCAGACCGATAAAGAAGAGGACGAAGTGGATGAGAATCTTGTATTACCATTTTTATAAGCCGTTTTCTTTTAGCAAAATGTGTTTCCCTATCCTCTTATCGAACACACCAACCATAAAAAAAGAGTCTGTCTGAGCTTTGAAGTCAGGGCCCTCTATGACCTTTTTGTTTATTTTATATTAACAATAAATAAATTTTATTAAAAAAATTAAAAAAAAGATTATTGAATTTATTCAAACTCAGAGGGAAAAAAGTTATTCAAATAAAAAATTATGATGATTGAAATAATTCTCATTTAATTCTGATCAATTATCAAGATGGATATAACCGCTCGTTCTTCTTCAAAGACTTAAGATAGATCGAAAACTTGAATTTTTGAAATTAAGANATAAAGCGATTAAGCAAGAAAAGGGTTATATCTTTATCGAAAACCTTTGAATCATCGATATTTGAGTTATTTGTAATTTTTATCACATATTTTAATCCTTTCTTTTATATTTTAAATTTTATTCTTAATTTGAATTACTTAATTCAACCTTATCAGTTTAATGTTATAAGATATAAATGTCTCAATAATATGCCATTACCTAAATATTTTCGGATTTGCTACAAAGTAACCTTATATCTCGGTTCTTTTCCTTGGGGATTTAACATCTCTACTTTACTCCGGGATTTTACTTTTCTATTTTCCTTCGGATTTGCTACAAAGTAACCTTATATCTCGGTTCTTTTCCTTGGGGATTTAACATCTCTACTTTACTCCGGGATTTTACTTTTCTATTTTCCTTGGGGATTTAACTTATCTCTATTTTGTTTCTCTTGAGACAAAACTTAGTAATTGTTAATGTTTTCAAGTGATAAATTTGTCTGTTCAACCCGGACAGTATCAACGCCCCGGGTTCTTATGACATACGACATTAATTAATTTTTGCAACTCCTGTTAATTATCTACAATGGGAGTCAAAGATCCATACATTTGGAGACCATCAGGAAAAGAGACCCTGCAGTTTTTTTCACAAGCCTACATCCTAGAACATCCATGCCATTCCCTATGCAAGCGGCAAAACAAACGGAAAATTATTATGACAACCAGTGACTTGTCTCGAATATTATCATACATTCCTTCCATCCCCAATGACAGGAGTCGTCTGAAACAGATACAAGATTTTGTTTTTACGAGAAGGATCCGAATCTCGGAAACAATAAAATATTACAGCGACCCCCTCTTCCAATAGACCAATCAAAATCCTCTATTTCAAGAGACGTGCGAGAAAAATTTGTTGTACAAACAATTCAATGAACCATCTGTCAGCTATGTCTGTACGTCATGGACAATCAATCTGTCCTGGACGAACAAACAAAGAATCTGGGACATTCAGGCCTTAACAGCCGCTACTATTTGTAATCTCAAGAAAATAGAAAAACTAATTCTCTAATCACTTGAAAACCTTATCGGACAACATGGAAAGGGATTTGCTAACCTGTGCAAGCATTGCAACTCTCAACAATACACAGCCACGACGTGTCTTATGAGAAGGGTATACATCACCGCTCTCCAATTCCTATTTTCGAAACCACCCCGCTTACAGAGAAGTTGTGTTGGATCCCAGAAATCGCACGAGGAGAAAATGAAAATTATGATTAAGGCCTTCGAGATCACTCAACTAATTTAGTGATTAAATTAACTACTTGTGCTCTTGGGTTAATAATAATAATCCCAATCCTGAAGCAAGAAATGTCTAATTAGCTTATGATGGATGAAATCTCTTTCTTTTAATAAATTTTATTGTAGAAATAAAATTTATTAAAATTTTAAATAAAAATTAATATCAGCGTTTTTCTACTTTGTGATGTACGAATGTAACGTATTCACTAATGAAGATGATATGTTTGAAGACTTTCCTCTTCAAGGTTTCTTATGTAACAGTATTTTAGAATGGAATTATTGCCAGGATGACTTCATTGCTAATGCATGGAGTTCAATTTGGATGAGAGTGAGTTCTACCAAAATTTAAAGTATACCACTTTATGTGAGTTTAGAAACGAAATTACAAAAATTTTGGTCAATAAGAATAATCAATAATTCTTAAATATTATCTTTTGTAAAAATATTTCAATTGTTTCATTTACTGTAAGTCCTCATTAACCCACAGTTTATCCACCCAATACTAACTCGTCAATTGCAACAGACCGGTCATCGTTATTCCCCCACATGTTCTCCTCAGTCTATAATTTCTCCTATAGAGTAATCGGTCTTAATTTTTGAGCACTTCTGATAATCAACTTCCTTCTAGATCTCAATGCTTTATGAATTAATTCTTCTGAATTTTGCTAATGTCGTCTAACTAAAATCGCCGTGCTTGTTTGCTAACCGAGAGATGTGCCTGGGAATGCGGAGACCAGATAGATTGTTTTGGCCTACACCCTCTCTCGTGAAGGAAGAATGCAAGTAATCTCACATAGATCTGACCTTGAAATTAGTTGTATGAATCACCGCATCAATCTGACACAAACCCAAAAGATGACGATGGCTTTCAAAGTTAAACCTGTGCAATCAAAAAAGAAAAAATTGGAGATAATAAAGAAATTGAGAATCATGGTAATACACCTTAAATCATAAAGATCTATGCATTGATTGCTACTCTCGAAATAATTGAGTCAGAAAAACGTCTACCTCATAATAATAAAAACAAAGGAGTATAAGTTAACAAATTTTAAATATATGAACATTTTTATGTTAATAATACAACAAATGATTAGTACATTTTTGCAGTATGAATCATGACTATAATGTGGGATCAATTACCCGCTGTAACCCGCTTAGACATGTACTTGTATCACCTTGGAAGCAACACTTATAATTACTCAATAACTTAAGAGATTCTATGTATTCCTGTAATTTCCTAAGTGAAAAGTGAATTCAATGACATATCGACAAATACATTTCCCCATTGTAAGTCAAGGAGCATGTCGGTTGATCATTTAGCAACTCGGTGCAGATCCATGCTCTGCCACGACTATGTGTGGAAACATAAAGAGGTAGTAAGGATTCTTCATCTTCTACTATGCAATAAGTATGGTATTCGTCACACCAGAAAGTTGCGGACTCATAATGTGCAATCTGTAGTAGAAAACACCAGGGTCCAAATTAAGGTAGACAGTGTTATCCGTACCTCAATGCTAGTCAAGCACTAAAACCGGAAATTGTGGTACACGATAAGGAGTCTGGCCATGTCCTTATCATAGAAGTTGGCATCACGTCTCGAGACCGTTTGCAGACTGTGGAGGTGGAGAAAAAAAGGAAGTATGACTTTCTAGCCAACGAGATGGGGCAGATGCTTGGTTGCAAGGTCCTCGTTATTCCTATAGTAATGACGTGGGAAGGAATTGCAAGAAAGTACCACAAGGGTTATCTGAAGCAGTTAGGGGTAGATAGGAAGCTCCAGGCCTATCTACAGTCCACTGTGTTAAAGCGGACCCTAGAAAGCTTGACACTGGAGTATAGGAGGCAGAGCCCTGAGATGCCATATAGGCAGAAGGTTTAATTTGACAATGGGCTCTCGGAGTTGTTTCAGCAACCAGAATCGAACCTGCCTGAGGAGGCTGCCGAACAGGCAGGCGAGGAAGGTGGTTGATTAATAAATATGTTAACTTTTTTATTGTTTGTTAAATAAAGGGGATTTAAAAATTAGTTTTTTTTAAATCTAATTATTTTGGTGATGTTATGACGTGCCTCGTTTCTTCTCTTTACAACAGTCAAGAAAAATGTATAGATAGAAGAAGATACAAGATAATATACTTCCACTAAAGCTTCTTACGTTCAATGATAGTAGAATATCCAAGCCTCAGTCAAGAAATACTCTTGTGATGACCTAGAAAATATAACGTTTTTATTGCTGTATGCAAGAGACGAAAATCGATGAAAACTATGGAAAATATCGACTAATGTGCCTACCCAGTGACTAACACTATTGTCCAGGAATCGCCATTCACAGAAAACTTCATCTGAATTCGTCGCATTTGGAGGATGAATGATAGTATCCGCTTAATACAGATCCATCTGCACAACCAATGTTCCCCTAAAAATACACTAACAATTATAAATGTATATACATCACACACAATGGGTTTGATTTTGAATTATTTCTGACATTGTCAACTCACTTTTATCCGTCTTTGATTCCTTTTAAATGTCCAGACTTGTTTTGGACAACCCATCGGACTGATATAAAATGTATTTTATATTTATTAGCCATCCATAGCTCACGTGAGCGTAAATTAATTCTATCAACACCCGACGACAAAATCAGTTTTTTCCGGTCCAGATTCAGACTGATTTATAGAGTTATGTAAATTGGTTAATTTTAGTGTATTTACGGAATCCTCTATTTTACCCATTGGTGGGATTTAAAGTAGAATATTTTATCAATTTAGCTAAAAAACATCGAGAACTCAGTTGTCCTTGTTTTTGGTATGCTTTTTCAACTTTTGAGCTATTTGCTGACGTTATCACAATCATTAATGCATTTAGAGGATTTGACCACCAAAATTCAAATTAATATGAAACTAACGGTTTGATACAAAAATAAAATTTAGAAATTCCAGGAAGGCTTTTTTGCGACGGCTGATTCGTTCTGGCTTCTGCAGGGACAAGGTGCTCTTTGCTAGTGAAATTGGGTATCTTCCTCATGAAAACAAGTTCATCTCCAGATAACAATTGAAATCTACCGTTGGGAGGTACTTAACGTTAATGGATGTGATGAATTAGAAGTACTAGGTTCGGTAGCATTCGACCCACGTGGAGGATGGGGTGGTGGTTTTCTTATCTGACTTTCACTTGGACGATACAAGAGTAAGAAAGCAGGGGAAACAGCTTAGATGTGTTCTACCTTGGACAGACTATTTTCTGGATATTCGAATCATCCGCCAGTTCTTTTTGTTTTGTGTGGTAATTTCATGGAAATGTACCATTATAACGTGGATTTTGAAAAACTTAAAGTGAGACATGTATGGGTTATTTTGAGAACATTTTGACGAGTTTGGTTCTCTACTATTAAAACACAAAAGGATTTTCGGAACCTTAACTTTCTTGGTTGTCCCCTGTCCATCTGATTCCATTTTTGGAGACATTCTTCTAATGTTTGCTGTATTATTATTCTGATTCCTGAAGAAATAGCTGAAGGTTTGAGATCTGTGAGTCTTTCCGTGATATTATTCTCCCTGAATCCTTGACGAATTCGACTGTTCTATTATTTAATTGTGGTTTTACGTTCCAATGTGGTCCGCAAAATGTCACGGGCTTCAGTTTCCTTACGGAATAGAGGATCCTTGATCGCGAATATACATTCTGTCGAAATTTTATGTGGTGACGATAATACTCGCACAATACCACGTGAGACCTATTACCCCATACATTTCTCTCATTTATTGGGATTTGATAACTCTTGTATTTTTATCTTCATCCTGATCTATTGGTGTTAGCAGATGGGCATGCAATGATTTTTGTGTCAATGCTGGTGAAGATGGCACAATTGTTATGAATCCTGTAGTTTTGATGGATCACTTTGTAGGGCTCTTATTGTAGCATTGTATTCTCGTTTAAAGTTTTTGACTGTGCTAATTGGAGTATTGAAAATAGTCAAAATGTTTAATTTTCTTTTTTGCAGAAAAAAATTGTAGGCATTTTTATGCTTAAAATATTGAATTCTTTGTTTTTTAATTGAAATATTTTATAAAATTAAAAACATTTATTTCGAACAAAAAACTAAAACTAAACATAAATGGATCTTGTCGACATAATCAACGGAGATCAATTGGAGAAGCCACTGAGTCTCACGTGCTTAGAAAAATTTTTTAGACACTAAGTGAAATACGATTTAGATTGCTGATTTTGAAAAATAGTGATTATTCAATAATCTTTAGCTAATCACTTAGTATTTTTAATCTACCTGATCGAAAAATTTCATTTCGTTGTGACTTCATCAAACCCTACTAGGCATTAGCTGCATTACTTGTCTCATGAGACGACATCCAAAAATGATATATCTCCTTCCTACTTTACCAGAGGGGTTTTAACAATNTTTAATCTACCTGATCGAAAAATTTCATTTCGTTGTGACTTCATCAAATCCTACTAGGCATTAGCTGCATTACTTGTCTCATTAGACGACATCCAAAAATAATCTATCTCCTTCTTACTTAACTAGAGGGTTTCCGACAATGGTAGATATTATAGGACTTGATTCCTGGAAAGGATAGGTCTCAGTCGGACAGTGGGTAATGGCTTGTTAAGTTTGACCACAGAGACATAATGATGGCAGATGATGCAATTGCAATATTCTGTACGTATGAAAAACTCTCGTACTAAATCATCATACAAAATTTTTTTAACGAAGAGTGAGTCATTTGGGATTCCAACAATTTTTTGGGCTTATCATGATGGAATTGATTGAAATAATTGGACTTCTACAAAATCCAAAGGAAAAATTTTGGAAAAAACGTATCAGAATATTGATCTCTCACAATTGAGGACTCACTCTCAAATAAAATCTTAATGCAACGATCAACGTTTACATTTAGTCAAATGCCTTTCATAGACCTTGGGAATTTAATAAATTTTTATTTATTAAAAAAACAAATAGTTAAAATTATTGATACAAATTACAGTAAAAATGTAAATTGCCAAAAATTAGACATTTTGAGCACAATTTCGTATGTTTAAAGAAAGTTTAATATAATAGCTTAATCCACGAATTAGGGGAGACTTCATCATATATTTATTATATTTTCTCTACAAGCACACCATGAATATCGTTAATCCCCGAATCAAGAAGATTAACGTTTTCGGCAAGGTCTTATTTATCTTTTCAAGAAAATCANTTTTATTTATTAAAAAAAACAAATAGTTAAAATTATTGATACAAATTACAGTAAAAATGTAAATTGCCAAAAATTAGACATTTTGAGCACAATTTCGTAGGTTTAAAGAAAGTTTAATATAATGGCTTAATCCACAATTAGGGGAGACTTCATCATATTTTTATTATATTTTCTCTACAAGCACACCATGAATATCGTTAATCCCCGAATCAAGAAGATTAACGTTTTCGGCAAGGACTTAGTTATCTTTTCTAGAAAATTAAAAATTTAAAAATATTCAATTAATAGCTAAAATAAACAGATACTTTAACCTTCGCACTGAACTCCGTTACCTCAGATGAAGTCTTGTCACAACATAATTCGTCTCATCTTTCCAGATGACCTGAAATTGTCTTAACCTGAACTTGAAAATTTCATTTTTTGAATTTTCAGTATAATATTTGATTTTGCCGATCTCTTTGATC
>RDEW01000147.1:0-18326 GCA_011109175.1 Dicyema japonicum
TCGTGAATAGTATTATTATTATTATAAGCAACTACATAAAATCATATCCATTTTTTCCTTTTCTGAGCTTCGTCTCTTGGAGACAGCAAACAGAGCATCATATTTTGCAAGGTCCAATCATATAAACTATAATTCTATTCGTGCCGCGTCTGAACAATCCTCTTAATTAGCCTTTCCCATCCCCTCCTGTCCGATGCCAAGTGCCGCAGACTACTAAGGTCTTCACCGTCCTTTAGTAGTCTGGTTACTGATCTCAGGTCACCATTAAGGACTTCCGGAAGAGTTATTCTTGGACGACCTCTGAACTTCTCCCCTGACGTATCGAAGTATTCTTCCATGACGACGTTTGCTGGCGTGTCTTGTTCCAATCTGAGAATATGGCCAAACAATCTCCAGCGAGCCTTCATGATCATGGTGCTCAGAGGTCCGGAACCGCATCTTCTATATAAATTTTCACTCCCTACACGCATTGGCCACTTTAGTCCCAAGAGAGACCGAAGTTGCCTTCTGTGAAAGGAGTCAAGGTTTTGTTCGTCCGTTTTCGAAATTCCCCACGTCCCAGAGTTGTATGTTAGTATGGGCCTCACGAACGCCTCATACAACCTGAGTCGGAGTGATGGCCCGACCGAGCATTTTCTTATCCAACATTTCATAAGTTTTTGCATAGTAACCGTAGATAACAATTTTCTTCTTGCAATGTCTTCGGAGTCTCCGAGAAGAGAGCCAAGCTTTACGGTCTTCCTCCAACATTCACTATTGCGTAGTTCCATCCGCTTAATTTCAACAATATCCGTTTTCTGAACATTCAGTGATAGACACCATTTGGCCAAACAGCCTGATGCAACCTCCAAGAGACGTAAGAGTGCTTCTTTGTCAGTCGAGATAAAGTCAACATCATCGGCATACACGATCTCCATAATATCATTGTTGTAATACTTCCGGAGGTCTTGCAGAGCCGATTCAAGGTATATAGCAAACAATACTGGGGAAAGGGAATCTCCTTGGGGTGTGCCCACTGTTGAAATAATTTCCCGTGACAAACATTTTCCAATACGCACTCGTAACCTCGTGTTTGATAAGAGTATCCGTATCAGAATAACCGAGTCCTTATCCAGGAAACTTTCAAGCACTTCAATGAGTTTTCCCCGACGGACAGTGTCGAAAGCTCTGGTCAGATCAATTCCAAGGATAGTCTTTGAGCTCCGGAATCTTTGTTGAATAGCACATTGCCATCTATGGCACCATACTACATCAGCCGTTGATCTCCCTGTCCTAAAACCACTCTGGCTCTGGGCCAAGTACCCGTCCACCGGCTCTTGGATCCGATTAAGAGTAATTAGGGCAAGGATCTTCCTTAAGGTGTTTAGAAGGATGACAGGGCGCAGGTTTTCAACTGGCCCAGGGGGTTTATTACCTTTTTGAACTGGTACTAGTATCCCCTTTCCAATTTCTGAAAAGTCCTTGTTTTCTATCATGTCATTCAGCAATTTTGAGAGTTTATCTGCAAGTTCTGGAGGGCCAAATTTTAGCAATTCAGATGGTATATTATCTGGTCCTGGAGAGCGCCCAGATTTAAGTTTCCTTATCGCCATGCAAACCTCCTCCGGTGAAATGATCCGTTCAAGTGTTGTGTTCTTAGGCGTGAAATCTGATTTTTCTCCTTTTACAAAGAACAGTTGTTCAATATGCGATGCTATGAACTCTGTCTGTTCTGCAACATTTCCTATTGTTTTTCCATTTCTGTCATGCAAAATAAGTTTCACTGATTGGCTCTTCCTCCGTATTAGTCGTATAGCCATGAATGTCGCAGCATTGTCTTTAAGGTTTTCTACCTCTCTGATCTTGCTTTCCAACTGACTAGTGTGATGTAGTCTGTTTAGGAGTTTGATTTTTCTCTCAATTTGCCTTCGTTCTTGTTTCAGTTTGCAAACAGTCTGAGGATCGACAGTATTTTCGGATCTAAGCCTTAAGTTCTTCTGCAAATTCAATAGGGCTGACACTTCCGGGTGACGCTGACTGCTATGGGGTTTAAGTTCCCCCAATGTTTGTCAGCAGCGGAAATGATCCCTCTCATAGTTTCGAGCCATGCCTTTCCTGGTGAAAGATCCGATGCCGTATTATTAATTGAATCCGATACACATTCTTTATAGTCTGCTTGTACTTTTGGTGAAGAGCCCAAGAGTTCAGTCATATACCTTCTTGATCGCGTGGAATCTCCACCACGATGTGTTTGGAAGAAGCATCTTCTATTAGTTATCCCGTAGAGGAACTCCTCCGCAGTTGGACCAAGTCTTAAGCTGAATCTTGCTGACACAATTTTGTGATCACTGTTAACAGTTAGTCCTCCATAAGATCTCGAGTCCCGTAAGAGAGATTTGTCTTTTACTCGACACAGAATATAATCGATCTGATTATAAATCCTTATCAGATTTCCGGTGGTCGATAGTCTAGTGCCCATCCACGTTGTCTTGTGGCGTGCGGAATGTTGGAATTGAGTATTGCACAGGAATAAATCAAAGGATTCGCAGAAATATGCCAGAGCAGTACCAGAATAGTTCCTGATCCCCCTTCCATGTGGTCCAATAAAACGTTCGTGTCCTTGATGTACCCCAGCTTTAGCATTCCAATCACCAGCGATAAAGAGGAACGATGAAAACTTCAGAGAAGATACGACCTCGACAAGTTCTTCGTAGAAAACGTCCAATTCCTCTGGGTTTTTGGAAACACGGCCACTATGTGGGGCGTACACGTTCACAATGGAAATTAGTTGCCTGGACTTCCCTTTGGGTCCAATAAGAAATTGAATAACACATATCCTGTCATCAATTTTCCAATATCGATGTAATCTGGGGAGCAAATTCTTGTGAACAGCGAAACCCTGTCCATAGTGTTTACAGTACGATGGAAGGAGGATTAGTCTGTAGTCTCCAAGGTTTTCATCGAGTCCTTTTCTGAGCTTCGTCTCTTGGAGACAGCAAACAGAGCATCCATATTTTGCAAGGTCCAGACATAGTTGGTGCCTCTTCGACCAGTCATTAAGGCCCCTGGCATTGAAGGTAAGGGTAGAAAACCAGAAAGGATTATTCAATTGCGTATTTAGACACGTGTGCAATAGAGTGCCTTAATAATAATATTAATAATTTTCATATTCGGTCTCTCCTAGGACTGAAATGTCCAAAGCAATAAGGAATGCAGTGTTATACAAAAGATGTCTCACGATACCTATCAGCATGTCATTCGCGGAGGCAAGCTAGAATCTGTTTGGCCATTTCCTGAGAATGGACCCTAGCAAACCAGAAAATGTCATCAATGAGTATAATTTTGCGAGATCTGGAGATAAATCCTGTTGAAATCCACGTATAACTCTTCCTGTAATATTTAACGATGATCTGAGGCTGCTGAAGAAATCACTGAAAGACTACAAAGACCTTGGAGTTCTGAGGAGTTTTGCGACAAATATAGTAGTATGGAATAGGCTAGTAACTAGGATCACCCGAGCGCGACACGTATTGGATTATATACTACAGAGTTTCTCAACCTATTGCTTGTATAATTTATCGACCCCATAATAACTATAGTAATGTTATAATTTATTAAAAAATTGTTAATGAGACCCTTGACATTGGTGAAGGTTTACCAGATGCTTTATATTTGGGATTCTTTTAGTTTCCCATAATTTCGTGAATAGTAGTTTGATAATATTAGACCCCCAAAAGTGAGAAATTGATTCGTTTTTAAATAGAGTCAAGTTTTTGGTCATTTTAATTTAATTAGTTATTGTATTTAATCTTCCTGATGATAACCACGGATTTATCGTCACATCGACAATACTCCAATTAATTAATGCTATATTATCTGTACCTCACATAAGCCATTAAAACAGATTGATTATCAAATAACTGATTCATCAAGTTGTGGTGAAAATTTTGTTTTTCCGGGGAAATAAATTATGAATGTTCGAGATTTTTTTTGCGGAACTATACTATTTTATAGTCGATGCCGAAATGCGGAGACAATTTCTCTGCTCAAATTACAATGGATTCGATCAAATTAGAACCAATAAGAACAAAAACCAACATGAAGGAATTTATAGTTTTAATTTTGATCTGTTATTTGGGGGACAATAAGGGAGAAGGACCTAATGAAAAGATCATATCCGTTCTACAAAATATAATCTTGGATTAATGAAAACTTTTTAGGCATTGTAACCCCAAAATTAATTGAAAATATCGAAGGAAACTAAGAGTGACCATGCATTTAGTCCTTAACGATGACTTTTTGAAGATAAAGATGAAATTGTTGACTCAGTAAAAACCAATAACTCCTCGTAAGAAAGATAGAGCAGTCATGAGATTAGATTTCCCCGTTAGTTGATGTTTCTTTCCTCCAATTCGCGTGGTATCATGTAGTTTCCATATCTTAGGTGATGTCCAATGCCTGGGTGCTACCAAAAGTAACTTTCCCACTTCAATAGGTCTCCCATTAAGGGATTTCCAGAACTGAAAAGAACTGGAAGTTCTCAACGGTGATTATGGGTGATTCGTCTCTCTTGAACTTGCGACCGTTGGAGCTGATTAGTCGTTGATCTATTCACTTAATCTTACGGCGATGTACGGAATAAATAAGCTAATATACGAAAATTGAATCCCAGGTAAATGACCAAAGTTGGAGACATTCAGGACTGAGTAAAGAATGGAAATTGGAGGAACATAACAGAAATTGTATGTCTTAAGCTAAAAGGAGAATGTAACTTAATTGCGTAAGACATAACCTCTCTAGAACAGCTTGACTGCAATTGTGATCTTTAGAATGAATCCTCTAAGCATAAATGGAGATCGGTTCATAGATAACCAAACTGAGGTTAAGATGAATTTTAGGAATAGCAACCATTAACCAATATGTTTACAGAGTTTTAAATTATAACTACACATTTACACCAACCAAAGGAGAATTTTCAAAATTCAAGTAGAAAACATCATCCAAAAAAGTGCTTTATTAATTTACACTAAGATAATTGGATATATAGCACGTCGTGTGTGTATATCAGAGATCTCGTACTTGGTGTAGTCGGAGACGGAAACCGGCCACTAGAACATTAAACAATAGAAAGCTCAAAATTGATCCTTGTGGAACTCCTCTCTTCAATAATATCAAATTCGAAAAATAGCGTCCCCATCCAACATAGGATTTTCTTTAATCTAGGTACACTTTCACCCAATTCACTAGTTCCTTTGGGTTTCCCGTCCGAGATAACTCGTTAACACTGTCAAATGCTTTTGATATATCGAGACATGTGACATTCAGGAGACATTTGGATTCTCTGGCTTTGCATAACTCAGAGTTGAGATGAAATAAGGAATCACCGCATGATTGTCCTGGGCGAAAACCAAATTGCTCATTTCTGAAGTAGTGTTCTTTTTCCAGCTGATTTGTAAGCCTCCAAAAGACAATTTTTTCCATAATTTTTGAAATTGACCGAATCAAGCTGATTGGACGGTAGCTAGCAGGATCATTCTTCGGTCTTCCTGTCTTCACTACCATCCGTACAATAGTCTTCTTCCATTCGTGTGGAATATGACCAATTGTGATGCATGCGTTGAACATATCTTTGAGAAATTCAAATAAAATTTCTAGGCTTTCTGTTAACATCCTAGCTTTGATGAAATCACTGCCCGGAGCTTTATTCTTGACAGTTCATATTGAGATCTCTATAAATGCTGCTTTCTTTGACAAATGGTTCGTAACAAGTCTTCTCCGCAAAGACATCATCGTCCACTTTAAATATCTTTTTAAGTTGTGTCTAAAAAAAACTAGAGGTATTTCTTCTTCAGCATAGTAGGTACCATCCGGTTTCTTGAGCACAATCTTGTTTGCGATTGACTCTGGGTTCCTCATTCTTCGGTGTACCTACCAGAAATAGGGATTGTGTTTGTTTAGCTTCCTTAGTTGAGAGTTCCACTTATTCTCATTCCAACTTTTGAATTGTTCCGACAACTGCTTTTGTAGTTCGTCGCTTTTGTGAGACAAAGCTAAGCGGTCGTGTGGATCTACGTATCTCCTCAGTTTAGTCCTTAGATTATTTCTTTTCAATACAGTCTTCTTGATGTGCCATAGAATAGGGACAACATTATCGTTTCTTGAGTATATTTTTCTAGCAAAGTTACCCAGATAGATTAATATCAGATCCGTTACTCGTTTAATCAATTTCCAGACGAGTCTTGGGCTCAGTATGCACTAACATCGATTCCTTTACAATGATCATCCTATAGTGATTCCAGTTTAGATTCTTGGTATCGTAACCGACAAAAACTCTAGGTTCATTAATCATTTTCATATCCACGAATATTAGCAAAGCAATGTGGTCACTACCAATATCCGAAAGAGTACTTGGTACGTCGGCGTATTCTGAAATAGCAGGGGAAATCAAGAAGACACCAAGCTTGTCATTTTCGTAGGGAGAGATATGGTTATCCTCTTTCGAACTTTACTTGTAGGCCTTTAGATAGCTTCATCAGGAGCTTGCCATCCATGTTACTCTTCTTGCAGCCAAAGGATGTGCTCTTGGAGTTGAGATCACCTCCCAGTATGGCCATCGGGTTTTCACTGAAGAACTGGAAGATATCTCCGGTACATTCCCTCAAGGATTTGGAATACATACCGCCAATTGCGAGCCATCCGTCGACACAACGAACATCAATGGCGACAAACTCACAACAAATTGATGAAACAATTCTAAGATTTCTTGTTTTTAGATTACACCCTGGTACATTCCCTCAAGGATTTGGAATACATACCGCCAATTGCGAGCCAACCGTCGACACAACGAACATCAATGGCGACAAACTCACAACAAATTGATGAAACAATTCTCGGATTCCTTGTCTTTAGATGACACCGACAAAAAATTGATGTCCCAGTCCCTGGTATAGCCCCTTCTTTCCAATATAAAGATATCGATTCGAAACCCGGGAGTACCGTATTCTCACTTAACTTCATTTTCGTTTCTTTGACAAATATTGTGACCGGCCGTTAAAGCCGTTAGAAATCAATAATAAATAATAATAAAGCCTTTTCACGATAGCCATAGTATTTTATAGCTCCGCATAGGCAGGACACACACTTTATTTAAGTAAAGAACAGTTAATTTTAACTAATCGTAGAACCAAGGAATGATCTTCACTTTTTTTTTCTTTTTCTTGTGTGAGTGTCCTTTCTAGACAATCCAGTTCCGCAGTGAGTATTCACTGATGACGGCGTCATTCATCAAACCATTTCTGCATCGTAGATGCGTGGAACCCTCCACCAGGTGAACAGCAGCGAGATTCGAACCCGTAGCCTAAGCCACTTAAGCCCGACACCTAACCACTAAGCCACCCGGCTAAATCAATAATTTTTTAATGAAAAATAAATCAATAAATTAATTAATTCCTATCTTTATAATTAGTAATTTTAATAATTTTATTTCTCACAAATTTTCATTTTTTTAACGGCTAACTCCGCATAGGCAGGACACACTTTATTTAAGTAAAGGACAGTTTATTTTAACTAATCGTAGAACCAAGGAATGATCTTCATTTCTATTTTATTTTTCTTGTGTGTGGGTCCTTTTTTTATTATCCAGCTCCGCAGTGAGAGTCCACTGATGACGGAGTCACTCTTCAAGCCTTTTAGCATCGTAGATGAGTGGAACCTTCCACCAGGTGAACAGCAACGAGAATTGAATTCGTAACCTAAGTCACTTTAGCTCGACACCTAGAGTAGTAATAGATTTTTGTTCACGCTTGTTTTTGCTTTTTGTTATGAAGGTTGTCTATTTTACTCTGTTACAAAAGCAAGAAATAATAACCTTATCTGAGATACCAAATTTTTCCATCCAATTTGCTGAAGGAGAGACGAAATTTCATAAGAACTGCGTCATTATTCAGACTAAAANTTCTTCATATCAAAAACGTTTTTCTTATTCCATATTGACGGCAGAGATGTAGGTGTAAACATCTGATCACTTCATTATGCTGCCTGAGATATGAGGTATTCAACATTCTCCCACACCTAGTTGCTAGGTGATCGACGGTCTTCTTTGCTGAGTTACAATGTCGCACTTATCTCTGTTATCAAAAAATGTTACGATCCTGGAGTAGACACAGCCTTCCCTCGGTTATAGAGGAGTGATTTCCATGCACTAGCCATCCAGAGGATTCAGCAATATTCACTTCTGTGTCTTTTAAACACTGAAATAAAATAGAGTGCAGCGGTTTCTTCTCAATTTTTTACAATAGATATTCTGTATTTCCATCAATTTCGACAAGTCCTTCACAATTTCAATGTTGTACTTTCGGTAAATGAATTCTACGATAGTGGCCACGTGTGTTTTCTTTGAATTAATTACCCGTAGTGTTCCCGCTCTTCTTAGGGAATAATTTTCCTTATGTTCCAATTACCATAAAATTGGAGGAGCATTCGTTTTGCTTTGCTACTGACAGTCTCGAGGCCTCTTCCAAATTTATTTCTTGGTAGATAAAGTCTTTCTTTGTTTGCCAATTAAAGTTTAGCCGTATCTTACATTTTGTGACAAGTTTCTGAATAAACTTGAAAATTCATCATGAAGACCAGAATTTTATTAAATTAATTAAAATTATTCCAAAGACCAAGGGTAACCAAACTAACTAAATCCTTGATCCTGACTCGTTCCAGCGTTCCAGAACTTGTCTCCAGGTAACTACATTGTCCCCCGGGGAATAGTTGGATCCTCTTGATGTCGGCCAGGCATTGGGCGTTTTCTCAGTAAGGTATATCCATCGGAGGGAAGGAAAATAATTACTGATTGATTCTATTGGGAAAAAGCCACTTCACTCTATTTTGTTTAATAGTTACGGAGATGCAAACGTTGATCTGGAGGGATCTTCGGAGTGGTTAACCAGTGGAAATAATAGCCCAAGATTGGAGGGCATGTATTGTTTGCTTCAAGACAGGAATTTGTTTTTTGATACCAACAATTTAGTTTGAAGTCATTACAAGACTAAGAAATCAGTAGATCATTTACACATTGTAGCAGAATACTCAATAGTGATGAGGATAAAGGGTGTGTGTAACTGTGTAAAGAACCAAGAATCAGCCTAAAAAACCCAATCTACCCTAAAAACACAGAGCCATTCATATTAAAGTTCAAGGATTAATACCTTCAGCAAAATGAGAGAACAAAAAACTAAATTCCTTTTATTTTCCACAGTTTTTATTAATCATATATTTCTTCCAAATGATCAATCCTTAAGAAAGAACAATCCACGTGGTTAATTTTATTAATTAGAAATCGCTAAGTAAATAAAATTTACTATAATCAAAAAATTGGTGAGAAAAATGAGACGTATTATAACAGTCCAGTTTCTGTTCCTCTATATAAAAGTGGGGCTCTTCTAGGGGACAGGAGGTGTAATGAATGTAAGGATTTGGCTCATATTATTCTCCAAGGTAGGGACAGTAGTTAGGGTTTTCACTTAAACATTGTTGATCAGGAAAACAGGGGATCAAGTCGAAAGTTTGGCTCTGGGCGAGATTATTCTCAATTTCTGTCCTTCTATGTGCTGAGAGTCTTTTAGCTAATTCGATTTTATTTTCACAAAGACTCAAATCAAGATTTCTCAGCACATTCTTGATGTCTGTGAGCTTCCAGTTCATCGTCAAGTCTCTCACGTATATAGTTTCAATTCCATTAGCATTCTCATCATTAAAACCTTAAATGTATTAGGACTATGAAACTACTAATATTTTGCCGTTTCCGCTTCTTTGAATTACCAATGGAGGAATATTAGTATACTTTAGTGTCCTCCCGCTTTGTTTGTAAATATATTGCCTTATTGCGGACGAGTTTGCATTTTTCAGAGTCCATTTATGAGTGAATGAGCTCCACGTTGATCAACATTAAAATTTATATTACAAATTTTGGCGATAATTTTGTGAACAAGTAGTCAAAATTAAATTTTTCCCAGTTAAATAAAAATTAAATATTATCACGATAAAAAGTAAAATTAAATGATTTAATTCTAGAGGATTGATTCCTGAAATGCTGATGACAAAATAATTTTTACCGAGCATAACATTATTAAAAGTAGCTAAAGGAACATGAACTATTCCAGGATTCATTATCTACAGTTCTGGCTGTATCTAAGACTCTATTGGTTTATCTGTATTAAGCAGTCACTTGGCTAAAAGGCACACAATTTTTCTTATAAATCTAACTCTCAAAATTTTCCAACACCGATGGACCTTTGACGAACTCAAAAAATGTCAATATGCTAAGGTTGCGTAATCAAACCAAGAGAACTTTGAAGGATAATCGTTTTAAGAGGCCAGGTGGCAAGTAGAATCTCCACTCAATAGACGATAAATCAAATATCTTTGAGCTTTATTTTTTGCTGTTGGGAGCCTATTTTGAAGATTTGCTTCAAAACTTTCGTGCTGTCGTGTCTATGATCTGTCTTCCGAACTGAAACCAGTACAGCTCTGTGTGGGCGTCCGCGGCTGGTGCGAATCGGCCATTCATGTCCCTCATTCCTTTATGAATTATTGTAAAGAGGATAACCATGGGATTATTGTGAAGCTGGAACGCCTTCGATTCAGTGAGAAGGGAACATCTTCTGAAAACTATTTTGAGGAAAGCCCCAAGAATTATTCACATTACGAACCTCGCATACAGAACTCCAACCAATCTCGTAATTAGTGATGGACTCATTAAATCATCGACTGAGATCCAACAAGGTGATCCTCTTGGTTCTCTTTTTTTGCTTTAAAAGTGGATGAGGCTGCCCGTTCTTGTGTGACGGCTTTCAATTGTTGGTATTTGGACGATGATAAAATCGGTGGCTCAACCGAGAAGGTCATGAAAGTCTTAGAATAATTCTTCCGATTCTTAACAGTTATGGACTCGATATTAATGCTAGTAATCTGGGACTCTCGTATGACGAATCTTTAAATCATGATGCAGGATTATGTCTTTTCTTCCGACGTGTTATTACCGATTTGAAACATCTTATAGTATTGGGCTCTCCGTTTCCAAAGAGATTATCTTTTGTATTCTATATTGAAAACTTTCGGAGATTAGTGGAGTCACTGTTAATCTTCTTGAACTTGATCCACTACTGCGTTTTTTCTATTCAAGAATTATCTTTTCCTTCCAACGCTTTTTTGACTTCAACATTCATATCGCCAAGTCTCTTGAAGAAATTGTGAATATTAATTTCGATAAAATTGGATTAAAGCAAGTTTTTTTACTTTTGGAAGTTTCCTTACCATCCTTCATGCCCTCTTTATCTTACAACGCGTTTCTCATTTGGACCATTCTTCCAGATTTCTGCAAGTCGGCCCTGGACGGCAAAATTGATGATAATTTGAAGAGCTGGTCGGTAAGATTCTTAGAGAGACCACTCAACCGTGATGTAAACTCAAATTATTATTATTAACCCAATAACACCAATAGTTAATTACTAAATTAATTAAGTGATCTCGAACTTGTGGGATCCAATGCAACTTATCTGAGGTGGTTTGGGGAATAGAAATTAAAAAGGGGTGATGTATACCCTTCTCATAAGACACGTCGTGGCTGTGAATTGTTTAGAAAGGATTGTAAATCCCTTTCTATTTTGTCGGATAAGGTCTTAATTAAAAGTGGCGTCATGTGGTCTACTAGTTATGAAAGCTCTGGAGGCGCTCATGGTGTACATAATGAAGCGCGAAAAAAGACCATAGCACCTTCCCATACGATGAAGGACTCTTCGGAAAACGGCATTTTCCCTTTCTTAATTTGGAAAGAAGGTCCTAATTCCTCAACTATTACATTTAAATTAATAATTAAACCAAAATTTTTTATTAAACTTTAATATTTAAATTAATCTATTTTTTATCAATGTGGATTATTGGAATTAACAAAGTCCTGAGACGAACGCTTACAGTCTACGAGAATACTCAGCCGATTCCTCCCTGGAACTACAAAAAATACGGATACAAGTGGATAAACTCATTGATCGACAAATCAGCCAAGCGGATCAACGAGAACAGCAAAGTCGTCATTGTTTGCGGCAATATTGGCATCGGAAAGGCCCAGTTCTCAGAGAAGCTAGCCAAAAAATTTAATCTTTGTTACTTTGAAGACGTAAATCACGACGAAGACGGTTTCAAGCTACCAAATGGTCTCGACCTCCGCCAGTTTGACGAACAGCTCCCGCATCATCTCCAAACATACGCTCTTAAGGATTGGTTTACAGACATGAATCCTGGAATCAAGGCCTCAAAGATCCAAATGAACCTCTACGATCTGCGATTTCGTCAGTATGCTAACGCCTTGGCCCATTTGTTCAACACAGGGCAGGGAGTCCTTATAGAGCGGTCCATTTGGACTGACAAAACAGTCGCCCATGCCCTCCATAGCTGCGGACTCATCAGCTCGGATGGTAACTCTGTTTTGTGTATCCGAGCTATTAAATACTACAATCTTATCTCCGATCAGACTCTCTGCAGCATGTTGCATCCCCATCTCACTATTTTCCTAGACTGCTCTCCTGAGTGCGCGTTGGAGTTCGCCAGGAAAAACAGACCGGTAAAGACCCTTTATATTGTTAGGAGGTTGAAGCTGGGAGTCCTCTTCTGAGTTTAGAACTTTTCCAGAGGATCCATACCAACTATTTGGAGACAACTCTGCCTCTTATGGAGTTAAATTTGGATGAACTCTTGTTTAGGAAGTATGGACAAGTTCTGAAGGTGGACTGGGTCGATTTGCTGGAGCAGGAGGATATGGACTTTGAGATAAAGATGGTTAGGGGATTATGAGACGACAGGTGGCCAGTGATGTGATGAAAATTGACCTGGATAGCTTTGACAACTCAGATCTGCACAAATTTAGGGATTGGAGGAACATGGACGAGGGTTTGCTGAAGGCTAACCGATTATTGTACACGGATCCCAATTTTACACGACTTTCTCTGATAAAGGAGATACCCTGGGACTGTGAGGAGTTGAGGCCGAACGAATATGATTATGATTTGTGGTATAATGTGATCAGTATGGTTGGTTTTTTTGTTGACTGCAGCATCCACAGTTTTGGAGATCTAAGAAATATTTGGAGTACCCGACCGGGCTGAAGTCGTTTTTTAGATGGGAAATGTAATTTTGACTAATCGATCTAATTATTTAATAATTATTAACAGCTTTATTTTTACCACCATCTCTTCGACTCGTGGAATGCTATAATTCACAAAAATCTTTATGGAATAACAACTTACGCAGATGTGGAGTTGATCACTTTTTTTGATGATAGATTAAGAGGGGGACTTTTTGTAGAGTTAATAGTTTTAAGTAGATTAATCGCCCGGATTTACACGAGTGTTGCACTATGATTATTAGGACGATTTTTGAATTTATAAATTAAAAATTTTGACCATCTCTGACACATTTATAAAGAAGATTTTTTTAAATATGAAAAAGCTAATCGAAAACTTTATTGTATAGATTCGTGCTTCTCAAAGAACCCCCGTCAAGTAGGACATACACGCAAGAAAACAAAAAAGTAAGACGATTCCTTGGTTCTCTTTCTAATTATAATAACTGTTCTTTACTTAAATAAAGTGTGTGTTCTGCCTAAGCGGAGCCATAGCTGATATGACTCTGCGGAAAGTGCAATAGTGCATATTTCAGGGCAAATGTTATTATATATTATTACACATACTCAAACGGTGTGCCGAGAGACCATGCCAGGTGTGCCAATACATTAATTTTTTAATTTTTTGTATATAAAAATTTTTATTCTATTTTAAAAATGTCAACCTATCATTTTAGTTACAATTGATTTGTCGAAACTTGGTTTCTTTCTTATGGTTGATAACAAGTCTAAACTCATATTTTACGTGATATAAATTCTTACTTGTCTCTGGGATTTTATTGTTGTAATAAAAAAAACAAATTCTAAAATGTCTTATTTGTGATGATACTTTATTGAACCATTCCATGGTACCAAGTGAATTGCTCCGCCACTTCAATACTAAACATCCAGAAGTCAACGGTACACCAATTGAATATTTTAACAAGCAAAATAAAATGACGAGTGCCTTTGGAGAAACTATCAAATTATCCTATAACTATATTAAATATAGTTATATTGTTACATAATTAATTGCTTCTCAAGTTAAATCACATACATTTGGCGAAAATTTGATCATTCATGCCCGGAAAATGATTGCATTTTATTCGGTGATAGTTTTGAAAAGCAAATATTTAAAATTCTATTGTCGGTTATCACCGTTTCTAAACGGATAGCTAATATGCCAGAAGACATTGAAAATAATATTTTTTTAATAGATGAATCTACTGATATTAAGGGAAATACTCAGTTATTAGTTTTTATTCGAATTGAATACACGGGATACATAATTGAACAATATCTTTTCTGTAAACCGCATACAGAGAAAACGTGTGGCCAGGACATTTATTATTATTATTATTATAAGCAACTACATAGAATCATATAAACTATAATTCTATTCGTGCCGCGTCTGAACAATCCTCTTAATTAGCCTTTCCCATCCCCTCCTGTCCGATGCCAAGTGCCGCAGACTACTAATTATTATTATTATAAGCAACTACATAGAATCATATAAACTATAATTCTATTCGTGCCGCGTCTGAACAATCCTCTTAATTAGCCTTTCCCATCCCCTCCTGTCCGATGCCAAGTGCCGCAGACTACTAAGATCTTCACCGTCCTTTAGTTGTCTGGTTACTGATCTCAGGTCACCATTAAGGACTTCCGGAAGAGTTATTCTTGGACGACCTCTGAACTTCTCCCCTGACGTATCGAAGTATTCTTCCATGACGACGTTTGCTGGCGTGTCTTGTTCCAATCTGAGAATATGGCCAAACAATCTCCAGCGAGCCTTCATGATCATGGTGCTCAGAGGTCCGGAACCGCATCTTCTATATAAATTTTCACTCCCTACACGCATTGGCCACTTTAGTCCCAAGAGAGACCGAAGTTGCCTTCTGTGAAAGGAGTCAAGGTTTTGTTCGTCCGTTTTCGAAATTCCCCACGTCCCAGAGTTGTATGTTAGTATGGGCCTCACGAACGCCTCATACAACCTGAGTCGGAGTGATGGCCCGACCGAGCATTTTCTTATCCAACATTTCATAAGTTTTTGCATAGTAACCGTAGATAACAATTTTCTTCTTGCAATGTCTTCGGAGTTTATATGATTCTATGTAGTTGCTTATAATAATAATAATATCAAAGTTAAACACTTAATTAATCGAGCCAACTATAAGTTATGGATGTGNACAACCTGAGTCGGAGTGATGGCCCGACCGAGCATTTTCTTATCCAACATTTCATAAGTTTTTGCATAGTAACCGTAGATAACAATTTTCTTCTTGCAATGTCTTCGGAGTTTATATGATTCTATGTAGTTGCTTATAATAATAATATCAAAGTTAAAAACTTAATTTATCGAGCCAACTATAAGTTATGGATGTGTAGCTTGGGGAACAAAACTTGCCAAAACAAACATGGATAAGATCAACTCCGCCTAATCCAATATGACCAAAACAATCTCTCGAATCACAGGACTACCAATAAGGGCAACTTCATTTGAGGTTCTTGTGAGGAATTCCGGCGGAATATTCACCCAAAATGGAAAACCACCACAAGAACGGTGTTATCGAAAATGTGTCGATTCCCGAGAGCAACACCGGGAAAAAATGAGAATATTGCTGAGAGATGCCGGGATCACCTGATGGCGTTTTCCTTTTAATTAGTTTCCCTGGTGATTTTTGGCTTATTAATAATAAGGTTTTGACGTAGAAAATCGAAAATCTCAATCTCAAATTTTTAATGCCTCCAGATTTGCCATCAGTGCAGTTGAAAAACCAAAAAATCTGTAGTGATGAACCTCAACAATTTAATTTGTTGAAATGATCAGGTGTTTTGCAGGACCCTGATAGAGAAGGTAGACATTGAAGGAACATGATGGATTTTCCTAATTCGTCTCAGTTATATTAGTTTCTATTAGACTTTGAATATCCAAATACAAAACACATACTTTATTGTAAAAATAAGATTATAGTAGGAAGACCATTCACAACACTGTCTTTCCAGGACTATGCCCTAAACAATATCGACCTCATTAACCATATAAATAAAATTGTATGAGATATTTTAAAATCTGATAATTAATGTAATGTTAATATAAAATGTTATTATTTTACTTTAATAAGTTTGTTTAGTGGTAATTTTGGTTGCACAAAGACAGGTCTACTATTACTTACTTGTAATCCCCAATTAGGTGGGATCCTCCAATCTTAATCATCATTAAGTCATACCAATTGAGTCTAAATAGTAATATTGGGCTATTGCTTTTGTAAGAAGACATAAGAACTGACTAGAACATACTGATGAGTAAAGACCACGTGGATCTTTACTGAATGTACTAACAATCTCAGTTTCAATCCTTTCACACAACTCCTACAATAGCAGATACCCCCACCTTTGATATCCGACCACCGAATATTCTATTCCGTAGTCTCCGATCCCTTATTCTGGAAATACAGGAAGAGAGGGAGAACTCAGTCCTCTCAGACCGTCTTTCCAGTTTTTCAATAATATCATTTTGTCTCTCCTCAGGGAGACTTATAAATTCATTCCAAAGCTATAGTAATATCCAGTATTACATGTAATAACTCATCATTGTGCATCATTTCTTCAAATGGGGAGGTCACGTGCGTTATCATTTCGTCATTGATTATGTNTGACACAATTTTGTGATCACTGTTAACAGTCAGTCCTCCATAAGATCTCGAGTCCCGTAAGAGAGATTTGTCTTTTACTCGACACAGGGTATAATCGATCTGATTATAAATCCTTATCAGATTTCCGGTGGTCGATAGTCTAGTGCCCATCCACGTTGTCTTGTGGCGTGCGGAATGTTAGAATTGTTTCCCAAATGTGCTTAATTTTGGCTTTTAGATCATTCATGTTTTGCGGGGGATTTTTATTCAATTTGTTTTTCATGAATATCCATAGATGTTCGATATGGTTTAAATCAGGCAACGGTGGCGCCCAATCCAATAATTTAACGTTTTTCTCATCTAAGAAATTTTTTGTGAGCTTCGATGTATGAGGAGGAACCAAATCCTGTTGGAAAATGAAGTCTTTTAAAGACATTTTTGCTGTAGATTCCCATAGATTATTCGATAATATGTTTATATAACATGCGGAGTTCATCTTACCATTCAGAAATACTAAATTTCGTACTCCGTAATAGCTGAAACAACCCCACACCATAAGTTTCCCTCCTCCAAATTTTACAATTGGAGATAAATGCGATTTTTTCAGCTGTGTGTTATTTTTCCTATAACACAATTCTCTTTTTTTATATTAAAGATTCCAAAGCAGCATTCGTCGCTAAAAATAGTCGACTTCCATGACGCTGTAATTACTGCGATAAACGTTTTAGATAGAACAAAACGTTTTTAATATTTTTTCAGACAAATATAGTTTTTTTGGCACACTCTTGAATAAATTTCTTTATCCTTCAGATAATTGCCGATTGTTCTTTTTGAAACAAATGTTCCTGTTAAAGAATTGAGATCTTTTGACAAGTCAGAGGCAGATTTTTTCGGATTTTCCGAAACAAGCGATAATAATGTATTCAATTGTTCTTTATTTAATATTCTAGGTCTTCCAGGTCGTGAGAGCCTTTGTGTTATGTCATATTTTTTGTATTTGCGTATTAATTNATCGAAATCTCCATCTAAAAAATGGACATCCTGGTCGAGAAAAACTGCTTTTTCTTTTTAAAGATACTGTTTATGGATCTTGTAGAAGTGAATTTATGTCTGTTCTCAAATCATGCTGCCAATGTCAAGCGAGAAAGCTCATGAACACCAGGCCGGCAATTAAGCCCATAAGAGCCTATAGCGTGAGAGAAAGATATCACTATTTAGTCTTATATTAGATATATTTTTGATCTAATTGATTTGCGTCATTATGCCTATGAGAACGGAAATCACGCGTGGCTTTTGGTTGGCCTTGATTCATTCTCGAAGTTTTGTTGGACGTCACCATTATTATCAAAATCGCCTATGGAGGTGTCCAGCGCAATAAATAAAATAATATTAATGTTTGGAAAACCGTTAATTTTTCACAGGGACAATGGGAAGGAATTCGTCAACGAAAAAATTTCCCGATTATGTGAGAAGTACAAGATAAAGCACACGAGGGGTCGTGCAAGGTGCCCTTGTGTGCAGGGGCAGATAAAAAGACTAAACAAATCCTTGAAATATATATTGTCCTC
>RDEW01000149.1:0-39383 GCA_011109175.1 Dicyema japonicum
GCAATCTATGAAAATGAAAACTCAATTTATAATAATGAAACAAGCAATTATAAAAAAAAAATTAATGACAATTAATGAAAAAATTTATAAATAATAATGANTTTACTTTCAAAAAAGATGAGTCGACCTCTTCAAGAGATCGGTCCCTTAGAAAATTAAAATTCTAAAAAAGGGAACCGAATTTATTGGAACGTCAATCAAGAATTTATACTGAAATAAACAGAAATATTGAAGAAAATGATAGTAAGATATTTTTTATACAGTCCGGTCTGTGTTTAAACAATATGATGGGTGTATCAACTCAAATTTGGACTCGCTCTACGTGCAGTATATTCAACCGTCTCTAACTTACGGTGTGCTGCATGAGGAACCAACCTATCATACAGGAATAAAGAAAAAATCAATACTTTCCAAAAAATTGCCATTAAGGCTTTGCAAAGGTTTTCTTGGACACCTCTAAACCCTACACTTTTTGAGGAAATAGTGAGGAAAACCGGAGCCTTACTACCCTCCAAAAAAGTTAGAAACCCCGCCCAATTCGGAAATGCGTTGGAACCCAGGAAGAACACCGAGCAAGAATGAGATGGCTACTCGAGGCGGCCGGAATCACCTGACGGCTATGTAGTTATTTAATTTGTTGGTGATTTTTGGTTTTTAATAATAATAATTGTCATTTATCAGTAATGATGATGAGTACTAGTTTGACTTTGAGAGGGTGAATTTGCAGTCTTATAAAAGAATGAATAGGAAGATTGGAGTGCATCGATCAAAATACTTGAAATAATAGTTAATTATCACTTGTTAATTGATAACAATTGGCCTTAGTTAACTTTGATGTAATTATTTTTATTTTTGACGATTTATTTATTTATTTATTTTAATAACCCCGGGAACACCGAGAAAGAAAGACAAAAGAGTCAGACAGTTAGGTGATCCCAGTCCTCGCAATCACTTGTGCCATTCGACGTCTGTGATCCTCCATCGTCCCCACTACTTTCCGGAAGAGCCTTCTCTCGGTTTTGCAGAGGAATCCGATCGGGGAGGGGAATTTCTTATCCAATCGGTTTTCTCTTGCCATGGGAAGGATTAGGCGAAGCGGATTTCCATCTTCCTCACAGAGGCGAAGAAATCCGGAGCCACGACTACGGATCTTAGCTTCCATGAGTAGTGGGTCGACTGTTGATCCATTACGTGAGGAAAGCATAGTGATTGTTTTCCGGTATATCGAGTTGATTCTTTGGACCAAAGACTCCGATAGCCCGAATCTCCATGCAACGGAGGCATACTCAATGGCAGGCGCGATTGTTTGTTGGTAGAGTGTAGAAACGGAAAAGTCCATGTTCCTCGTGGTCCTCCGAACAAGGGCGCGTATAACGTTAACTTTCTGGAGGCCCCTGGTGATCATGTCTGTTGCGTGGGAGTTGAATTTGAGAAGGGTGTCGTACTTGACTCCAAGGACAATGGGGGACTTTGTCACTGGAATCCTAGTGGGACCAATGAAAAGACTCGGTTCATCCTTGGAACGACGGTCCGACGTGAATGTGGAACAGATAGACTTGGTTGCAGAAATCGTTAGTCGATTGCCAGCAATCCAATCGTGGAGAATGTTCAATTTTGTCTGAGTTTTAAGGGATGCGACTTGAGTCGAGCGGTTCCGTATTGCAATGACTACGTCGTCTGCGTAGGATAATAACAGGGAATCTTCGTCTCCATCATTAGGTAGGTCGTGTAGGAAAAGGTTGAATAGAATTGGTGAAAGTGGAGACCCCTGGGGTACCCCGTTCGGTAGTAATCGTGATCTAGATCTGAGATCACCACTGACTACTCTTCCACGTCTTCCAGACAAAAAGTTGGCCAGCCATAATTTCACATTCGGACGAATATTAGTAGAAAAAATTTTTCCAACCAAGATTTTCCTCGAAACAGTGTCAAAGGCTTTGTTGATGTCAATAGAAACCAAGATTGTGCGTTTGTGAGGCGGAGGATGGGTGTTAAAACCGTCGGCAATGAACTGCGATAAAGTTGCCAAGTATGTAGCGGTGGACCTACCGCGGAGGAAACCATGTTGAAATATAGGACGCGGAAGATACGGAATAATGACTGATAATACAAGTTTCTCCATAATTTTTGACAGTGTGCTGGTAACGGAAATAGGCCTGTAGGATGCAGGTTCTGTCTCTGGTTTCCCAGCCTTCAATATCGGTCTGATGATAGAATTCTTCCAAATCTTAGGAATAATATTATAGTTAATGGACAGATTGTATATATGCGTGAGGTAGCCAATTGCGTAGTGGCTTAGGTGTTTTAGGTGAATAGAAGATACTTTGTCAGGCCCGCACGCCCGTGAGCTCTTTAATCTGGTGATCACATCCAAGACTTGGTCATCTGTGAATAGTTCGTGATAAGGTTCCTTCTTCGGTTTATGGGCACGCACCTTAATGTCCAGGTGTTTCGAGAATGGTTTGAAGCTAATTCCAGCGTAATGTTTCATAAGGATGTTAGGATGTAGGTGGCATAAGTGTTCAGGAGAAGACTTTCCGGTTCCGTCTGCATCATCCAGCTCCGACTTGACTTGTTTAAGAGTTTTCCAGAAGTGTCGGGATGTACTTTTCCTGTCGAGGTGGTTAACTAGATGCTGCCATCTCTTGTCCTTGTGTTCTTTTATGCTCTGACAGATTCTTTTATTCAGTTGTCTGAGGGCTGTCAAAGACTTCATGTCCAACAGATGGCATCTCTTCAGCCGGTCTCTTTGTTTTATAAGACTTATTGTATAAGAGCTGAGGGTAGGAATAAACTTCTTGTATGACGATATAGGAATAAAAATATGGTCAGCTTTCTGAATGGCAGCGCTGATAATTTCTGCGGCCTCGTCAATAGAGCGTATTGGGAAGGATAATCTCCCGGCCAAGAATTTATCCACAAGGTTACTGAAACCAGACCAGTCAACCTTCGTATAATCCTTGAATCTTTTTGATTCCGCCGACCGTCTCCTGTATCGTCGAAGACCTCTCAATTTTAGAAGGATTGGATTGTGGTCACTGGGAAGCCGTAAAAGACGTTCCAGGAAATGAGTCCAGCCAGAGAAGGTGAGCATAATGTTAAGTCGGGGGATGTGCAGCTATCAGTCATCCTTAATGGGGTCCTCGTATGTGAGTTAGGGTTGTTCAGTATAATCAGGTCAGGAAGATAATTTGCAATGAGTTCTCCTCGGTTATCAGAGGATTGGGAAGTGAGCCAAACGGGATGTCGTGCATTAAGATCCCCACATAACAGTAGATTTTTCAATGTTGAAATGCGTGATAAATCAGGGGTGTAAGATGACGGACACGATCCTTGTGGAGGAATATATATATTAGCCAAATGGATCCAAAAGGATGGGAATAACTCGATTTTGACAGTAATCTGCTCCAAAGTCTTGTCGGAGCCAAGAAGCTCCGAGGTTCGTTGGGTTGTATCCATAAAAAGAATATCGTTCTTTATAATAGTAAGTAGTCCTCCTCCGCGTCCTCCCTGACGATCTTTACGGATCACTGTGTATCCGGGAAAAGAGGGTGTTGGTATGGAGGGAGATAGCTTGGACTCCTGTATTAAAGCGAGGTCAGCCTCATTTTCGCGGAGGAGTGCCCGGAGTTCAAAGATTTTCTTCCTGATCCCATTCGTATTCAGTTGTATAATTGTAAAACCTCTCCATGGACCAGGATTGGTTTCGACGTCCCCACATAGAAGAATCAAAAGTCTGGATAAATGGGGACACCAGACAGGGTCGAAGACACAGAGAGATGAAAGGACCACCAGACGGTGGGGAGAAGCTGTTGGCTCTTTTCGTTCCATTTTGGAATGGGTGACACCGTTTCTGGTGAGCCACATGACACCACGCTAACATTTTTGACGATGATTGACAGTGATGGATCACTCTCAGCGCTCGCGACATAATATCTTTGATTATCAGAATTTTAATGTGTCAACGCTATATTTTAGCGTATTTCAGAAAGATAGTTTGGAGTATGAAATTTTGAAAAATGCATCGCAAAATATAAGCTATTTAATAAGAATCACAATTGTCAAACGTTGGAAAAGCTCTATAACAGCCGTCAAAACATATCCAGGGGCAGACTGTGGAACAAACCATCAGCTACTTGTCGCAAAATTTAGGACGAAATTCAAAGAAATTCGATGTCTCAAACATACCACCAGAATACTCAATGGAAGTTAAGCACAATATTGGATTACTGGATTTGAACAGAAGGATGCCTGACGAATAATGGAGTGATATGCAGTTGGTTATCAGGAAGGCTGCAATAAAACATGTCAAATACAAAACGCTCTCTGTCAACACCCTAAACATAGCTGAGGCTCGTAAAGCTGCTAAAGTCTCTGGGAATATAGACGAGACAAGAAAACTTAACTCTGAATTCTAAAAGGCAGCCAGGAAGGATAAAGAAGACTACTTAAGGTTACGCTGCAAAAAATTGGAAGATGACTGTAGAGAGGTCACACAAGGAATGCGTATTTACGACTAAAAAGATTATGAGCCCCCTTATGATAATCAAGGACAAGGATGGTGTTGAATTGCTAGGCCAACAGAACATCCGAAATCGTTGGAGAGAATATACGGAATGGATATATCCAGAAACTGTGTGCTCATCCATTTATGTTGATGAATCAACGTTGGGTGAGGGACATAAAATCCTTGAGGAGGAATGCGTGTGGGCTACATGGCAATTAACGGGGAACAAGGCACCGGGGATTGACATATCTCAAGTGAATTGTTGAAGGCTATACAGCTATCACCAGTCTATGTCAAAAAATTGGGAAACTGGTATTTGGCCACGTGAGTGGAAAAGATCTATATTTATTCTAATACCGAAAAAAAGGGGATAGCAAGGACTGTTAAAACTATCGTACAATAGCCTTAATTCCCCACGTCAGCAAAATACTTCTAAAGATAATACAACATCGTCTAATGGCAAATGCCGAAATGATTCTACCGGATGTCCAAGCAAGATTCAGGAAAAAACGAGGCACACGTGACCATATAGCAAATGTCTGGTGGATTATGGAGAAGGCCCATGAATTCCAAAAGAATGTATACATGTGCTTCATTGACTATCGTTACCATATTAATCTTATATTACATTTTGGTTCAAAATTGGTAAAGGAGTAAGATAGGGATATCTCCCATCCTATTCAATATTTATGCCGAAATGATCATGACTAAATTGGATACTGTATCAAATAACGGGATAAAAATTGGAGGCAAGAACATTAATAATTTGCGCTATGCTGACGATACAACGATGCAAGTACTGAACGTATTTTTCTTTTTATGTTGATTCCGGATGGACTCTGTTTCCGTAAAAGTGAAACTGGATACACTTAATTAGTTGTTTACTTTAACTTCTTTCTCCATGTATCCGGGGTTAACAAATTAATAATAAGAAGGATCAGAAGGTTATGCTTAAAACTGGAATGATTGTGAGTTCTTTTAGAGCATGGGTCCTTGATTGATTATTATTAATAGCACTGTCCGCGGAACCAGAAAAGTTAACTAATTTGAGATTCCACTTTTGCCATGCATGTCTGGACACGCGCTGTGAGTCGTTTCCATCCTCCCCTGTTTTTCGCAACCGCCCTCAGATCATCCAGATCCTCTCCTGTTTTCAGTTTTCTTCCTATGCAAGTGAGTTCTTTGTCGAGCGTCGACGGAAAAGTTGTTCTGTGTCGACCTCGATACGTTATTTTGTTTAATACAGAAAAGTATGATTCCATGGCCTGATTGACCGGTGCCATTTCCGAAGCTCTTAGGATATGTCCAAAGAGCTGCCATTTCGCAGAAGTAACTTTATTACCAATCTTTGTTGTTTGAGTAATTCTATATAGCTCGTCATTGGTTATCTGTTTTGGCCAGTAGACTCCCAGAAGTCGTAGTTGTTTTCTATGGAAAGAGTTGAGGTTTTTCAGTTCTTTGGTGGTTAGGCCCCAGGTCCCCGCGTTATAAAGTAGAATTGGTTCAATAAAAAAGTTGTACAACCGAATTTGAAGGCGAGTGCCTATGTACTTTCGTCGCATCCAGATCGCCCACAATTTTTTGAAAGAAGCAATCGCCAGAACTTTCCTGTGAATAACGTCCTCCGAGTTTTTGAAGACACATTTGTTGTCATTCCTATGTAAATCATATTTAATATATGTATCTTATTTTTTATGTTCATGGATGTTGGTCATCGTTTTTTCCACGGCATGTAACATATTGGATGGGCAAAGGGGGTCGACGCAAGTACCATCCCATACCAAAGGTTTCCGAATGGGAAAATTGAGATTCCGTCAAACAGTTTTCCGTCTCCTCTGTCCAAACCAACAGGTTCAAGTTTGGAGGGGTATCCAGCAGACTCTACGGCTCGCTTAACAATTCCTTTGATCGCCTCATGCCTTGGGGATCGTCCTTCACTTCTTCGACGAGAGAATATGTTGTCCATAACAGTCGACGGTACCTGCCACACCGGCATTTGTGAGTCTGTCAAATCTTTAGTCCAAGTCTGTTGGAGATCCCGATGAGGACGTAGTTCAATTTTTATGGAATAGAGAGGTATGTGCGTCCAGCATCTCCAGACGTCTGAATGTTGTTTTTAGTTGTTCTATTGTTCTGAGATTTTTACTGATTCCAGTATCTGTAAAAAGGGAATCCAAATATTTTCAGTTGTTCTGCTTTGGTTTCTCTGGCTTTTGGAATGATCTCTCTTAACATCGCTAAGATCGAGTCCCATTCAGGCTGCGAAAATCCAAAATTGGAAATTCACACTTCGAGGTGTTTAGAGTTAGGCATAGGGATTCCATTTGGACTATCAGATTTTTTAACTCGCGATAGATATAAGGGCAGCTTTGGGGATCCTAATCAGGAGTCTTCGTGTGTGTGTCAGGTTTGAGATCAATTCAAGTACTTCCAGATGACCCAATGGAACATGTTCAGAAGGGCCTCCTAGAGATGCTTGAAAACGATGAGTTTCAGTAGAACTAGGATATATTTTTATAGACATTAACTTTAACCTCTCTCTGGTTATAACGTTACTCGTCCAATAGTCAATACTTAGTATATTGTTGCTTAATAAGGGAAAGTGAATCTCTTAGGTAAATCTGCGGGTGGTTTTCTTCACGATTGGGTGATCCACATGAACACCATCTTTTTGGTCAGGAGAGTTTAGTTCTCATTTATAGTTCATTCGGACATTTCCGGTGTGGACATCATGTTGCATACTTACAGGAGGAAATTGAACAGCCGGACTCTTCACTGTGTTTTTATGTAAGGCTTCTATTATTCTATTATTCTACAACTTTTCCAGCCCAACAGATCTATTTGACTGAACTTTGGAAACACCCATTTTGGTTGTTATTTCCTATTAACCACCGTTTTCCTTCATTTAAAGAGATAGTACGTCAATGTTACCGTCGAAAAGTAATTGCAATCTAAGTACATTAATAATCAATACAATTCTTTTAGTACAGTCAATTGAGATTTTATGTTCTTAAGCCTCCTACTGATAACATTTTATTATTTTTCGTACTTTCATGATTATAAGTAAAGAAATTGAAATATTTGTTAATTATGTCAAGATCACTCAAACAAATCAGACACACGTTGTCGAGAGAACAGCAACGAACAATAGCAATTCCATGACATTGCCGGAACCCATAGTTGTATGTTAAAGAGTGTCTATTGTGGAAAATGTTTAATATCAATTTTAATAATTACATTGGAAATATTTTTGTTTCGTCTTAATATTAGCATGACTGGTTATTCTACCTCCGGGGGACTGGTTTATATTGTCGGACACAAAAAGCATTTCTTTGAGGCTAGAATGTGAAAACCACAACAATGGGGAGTATTTATACTTTTTTATCGATAAAGAAAATCATTCAAATATATGGGATGCTGCATGAAGAGAAGCAAAATAATCGGACCCGATCGCCAGAAGAGATCACCTTTTCCACGGAAATCCTAATTATGAGTCTTAGCGTGTATGTCAGATTTGAAATAGTGTCTGGTGGTCCAAAAGCACTTGTTCGAAGGCAAGTGTGGAGTTGTTTGAGTGGTACGTCCTGGAGGAAGACATGATTGGGAATGCCAATCAATAATAGACTCTTTAGTCATTCCATAACAGACAAAGTTAGCCTAATTCCTAATTGTACCAGTATAGTCCATATAAAATTTCATAAGAGGCTTACAACAATCTACCTAACTGACCCAGGGAAATATACCAGATCCCTCTAATATAGTCCGAAATAATAATAACCCCCAAAACCAAACCCCAATTATTATTAGCAAATCCTAACTAAAAGAATTGCAGATAAATCCCGATCTCTACAAATAAGTACTCAACCAACCAAATAACCGTAAACAGATCTCACTCCATTAAATCCAAATTTCGGATATTTCTCATCCATAAATACCTTAATCTACAAATCAGACAAGAGCACTACCGTATAACCATGTTTTTTGATCAAATCGGCCAATCCATCCTGCAAGGACAGACATTCTTTGCTGAAAAGACGGTTGGCAATAATTCTGATTACCTTATGCAGTATAAAGTTGAGAATTCTCTCTTCTAAATCAAAACTGAAAATTTTCCGGATCCGATTCAGATTAAGGAAAATATGGTAGGGATTGAATAAATATCTGATTTTTTTCATAAATGATTTTCCAAAATTTTTTTTGGTACTAATTTCAATTCTCTTGGGAATAGAATTGTTCGTCTCAGGGAAAAATTTTTGAAATTTGTCGTAGAGTGCATGGATTAGCAGATTTTTAACTTTCCCAAACTCGGTGTCTTCAGTCTCATTTTCAGACCCACAGATCATCCCCGGAAGCTATAATAAAATGTTAAAAAACGTCATTAAAGGTAGCAAGCGTAAATATTTGATAAATAATTCTCTCAGTAGACAGGACACATTTTTTGTTGTCTCCACAAAATTTTTTAGGCAAATAGTTGATGATTGTGTACTAAAATTAGTGTTGTTTTACTTGATGCTCAGCATGTTTTAAGTAAACAGAAAGCGCTGAGATAACTTTTTTACATGGATCGAATGAAATTACAATGTGTAATTGGGTCAACCAAATCAATACAACAAAAGACAGCATATTATTGAATTTAATTAATAGTCTATTTAATATTTAATTATTTTATTGTTTAATTTAACAATTAAAATTATATAAAATAAATTTGGATTGATCCAGTATTATTATTTACCTCAAGATACAAATAGAAAATATCCACCTATCGTAATAATTGTGGAGTTTAGAAGGATTATTTTTTATAAACTCAACAATTTTATCTAGAATGAGTTTGCGTGGATTCAATCGCTAAAATAAGAATAGGGAAAATATCATTTGGATCATTTAATATGTCACGAGCCTAGGGTGTTCCCGAGCCTAGGTGGTTACACTTCGGTTATTTTTCGATAAAGATTGAAAATTAATTTATCGTTTGAGATAAATAAAAGAAATTAAATTTTTTTTATTAAATAGAAACAGCATAGGGAATTAGTGTCTATTTGAAGAAAAGCAACCGAAGGCCGCATAGGGCATTAGTGTCTATCAGGGATGTAGTTTCATGAGAGAAATAACTAATGTTCTATCTATGTTTATTTCTCGTGATATACTTATTATTTCTCTATTAAAGTTATTTTTTAACTTCTATTAGTAGAAAATATAATTATTTAATTTATTAATTAAGAAAATAATAATTAAATTTACTAATTTAAAGAACGCTTTAAATTATATTAACTTTTATTATTGAATATTTTTGTTCGATATTTTCCATTTTCGGATATTTTCCAAGTTGGACCTAGTACTCACACCAATTGATCCCTACATTCGAATTGGGATCTACATGGGACTTTTTTAACCACATCATCGGTCCCTGCTGGACGGTTTGGGACCACCGTTGAATAACATACTGGGGAAAGGACTTACAAAGAGAGAACTATCTAGAGATGGCCGTACTGGCTTTGTACCTACAACGTTCTGGAGATAAATTAGTAATTGGATGGATAGCAAGGCCAACCGGCGTACTGGTAGGTAACTATTCCATAACTTGTTGTTTAATTCATTTTTGTTTGTCGATCGTTCGGATGATTGGAAAGAAAGGAAAATCTAGATCTAATCCAGAAAATTATAGACCAATTAGTCTTATTTGTTCAACTTCAAAAATTATGGAAAAAATTGTCTTCAATAGATTATCAAAAATAGTTGAGGAAAACAATTTTCAGTGGGGGTTCCGTAAAAATAGAGGAACTGAAGACTGCATCCGGGAACTTAGGAAGTCAATTCAATAAGTAAGAAAGAATACCTTACTGCAACGTGTTTGGACATATCCAAGGCTTTTGACAGTGTCTGGCATGAAGGACTTCTCGAGACATTGTCAAAGGCGAACATTGGAAAGTCGGCGCTCATGTGGATTAGAGACTTCCTTATGTGAAGAGAGTCTTATATTCGTTTGGGAAATATGCTCTCTAAAAAGATAAAACTAAGTAGAGGTGTTCCACAAGGTTCAATTTTGAGTCCCCTCCTCTTCAACTGTATAATGAGCGAGGTGCCAAAACCGGAACACATCAATACCAAAATGATAATTTACGCAGACGACATTCTAATTTTGGACACTAGTATAATAAATCAATATCATGGAAAAGAACATTAGCTCATATGTTGAAAATCGAAGATTGGTGTCGGAATAATGGATTGACATTATCAAGAGAAAAAAGTTCTGTAACCTGGATAGCGAGAAATAGGAAGAATCAATATGTTGATACAGGGAATGTTAAATTCTCGAAAAACCTGATATACCTTGGAGTATGCATTAACAAAAAAGGATCGTTTAAAGAGCACATCAAAATACGAAGAGAGAAAGCTACGGGAATGCTCAAGTCCCTACTCCGCCTTTCATTTGTCTCCAGATACTTTTATGTTTGTCTACAAAACGTGTATTGAACCTTTCCTAATATATGGATATCAAGGTTGGTTTAAAACAGAGGAGGAATCAGTCCTACTAACTAAATTAGAAAAGACAAGAAGGTATGCAATTAAACTCGCACATGGATTGAAATTAGCATCTGTAATTGATGACGAATACGAAAGAAAAACGAGAAGAATCGGTGATTTATTATATTGATTGTGGAAACTCGCATTGTAATTGGGGCTTTTTACGGAGAAGAGACATACGGTGTCTCATGAGAGTGCCCCGATATAGACGACCCCAAATCTTGGCTTTCCTCTTTAGTTAATGGCTCTTTCCTTGTTTAGTAGTTAAGGTTTTGCGAATAAATTATGTTATGTTACTTGTTTGTTCGAATGGGGTCAATAGCCCTGGGTTTTCCAAACTCCTGATATTTTCCAAGTTGGACCAATACCCACACCAATTGATCCCTACATTCGAATTGGATCTACACGGGACTTTGTTAATTACATCATTGGTCTCTGCAGGACGGTTTGGGACCACCGTGAAATAACATACTGAGGATAGGACCTACAAAGGAGAACTAACTGGAGATGGCCGTACTGGCTTTGTACTACAACGTTCTGGAAATAAATTAGTAATTGGATGGATATCAAGGATAAATGGTACCCGGATGAAAAACTCCAGGCAAACCGGCGGACTGGTAGTTACCTATTCCATAACTTGTTTCAATTCATTTCAATTTTTTTCTTGTTTGTTGTTCTTGGGTCCTATTAAATTGGTCGCCATAATTGTTTAGTTCATGAGTTATTCTAAGTCCATAAGTGTGACCACCTAGGCTCGTGACATAATATCAGGCAGATACATCACAAAATGTAATATGATTAATATGGTAGGATAATCCGTCTCCTTTTTAAATAAACAACAATTTTTCAATATAAATTTTATTAGACCACAATACCCTATTAAATGTTTGGAGTTTGAACATTTAGCTATATTTTCTACGATTTTTAATAAGGGGAATTGATATAAAATCGCAATCAGGTGGAAATATGCAATTATTAATTATTAAAGCACTTTCACGAAAGCCATAATGATTATAGCCCCGCATGTGCAACACTCAAAGAAACAATATTTATAGTTAGTCTTTTCCATTTTCCTCTGTCGAATGCGAGTGATCTCAATTCGTCCAGGTCGTCTCCCGTCTTTAATTTTTTCTCACACGATTTAAGTCTTTGTTTAGGGCTGTCGGAAGTGTCGATCTAGGTCGTCCGCGGAAGGGTTTTTCGCATCTGTCAAAGTAATCTTCCATCGCTTTGTTAGCGGGTGCGTCCGGGTTCATTCTTAGTACATGCCCAAATAGCCTCCACCGGGCATCTATCACATCCTTGCTGATGTAAGAACACATACACTTGTTGTAGATACCAGTGGTTGATATTCTACGTGGCCACTCCATTCCGAGTAAGCTTCTTAGTTGCCTTCTATGGAACGAATCCAGTTTCAATAGTTCGTTGAAGGAACTTCCCCATGTCCCAGCGTTATACAGTAGGATCGGTTTCACAAACGCGTTGTAAAGCCTGCATCTGATGTCAATTCCAAGTCCTTTGGCCCTTAGCCATCCTTTCTTCAGTTTAGCCATTGCCGCATTTGCCAGTGTTTTCCTCCTCAGTACATCTTCAGCGTCTCCTAGTAGAGAGCCGAGCTTATTAGTACGTCTCCATCTTTCTTGAGTAATATCGTCTTCTCTTTTGATTTCCGTAATTTCAGTTTTGTTAACATTTACGCTGAGAAACCATTTCTCAAGCTCCGCAGGTGCATTTTCTAGCAGGTGTTGGAGTGCGGTCACATCCCGTGATACAAAATCCACATCATCCGCATAAGATGTCTCTTCTATGTCTCCTATATAGCATTTACGGAGGTCGCGGAGTGCAGATTCAAGGTATATGGTGAATAGTAAAGGGGAGAGGGAATCACCCTGGGGTTTCCCAATCGTTGTTTTGAAACTGCGGGAAGTTGCTCCTTCTGTCCTCACAGATAGTCTTGTGTTCGCAACGATTCGATTCATCCAATATTTGCTCAAGCACATTCATCAGTTTCTGTCTGTTTATTGAGTCGAAAGCTCTGGAGAGATCTATTCCCAACACGGTTGTTGCGCTCTTGAATCTTTGGTGCGTTGCGCAGCGCCATCTGTGGCTCCATACAATGTCTGCCGTAGACCTCCCTTCTCGGAACCCACTTTGAATTGCTGGTAGGTATAGATTTGCCATACCCTTTATCCGGCTTAGTGCAATGTTTGCCAGCACCTTGCGTATCGAATTCAGAAGTATTATCGGGCGGAGATTTTCTACTGGTCCTTTTGATTTGTTCGGTTTTTGTATGGATATTAATAATCCATTTCCAAGTCCTAGATCGGTATTAGTTTCAAAGACGGCATTTAGGGTTTTTGCAATTGTGTCGCTAAGTTTTTTTGGCTCATATTTTAGGAGCTCAGGGCTTATGTTGTCCGGCCCAGCACTCTTGTTGTTCTTCAGTTTATTTATCGCTAATTCCACCTCTTCCACTGTGATTGGGATTTTTAGCGCCTTTGCTTCTCCTTGGAAAGGGGGAAAGTCATTATTTTCTTTATTCAACAGTGTTTCGAAGTGTCGTGCAATCAATTCTGCTTTTTCTTTCGGGTTACCCACGAATTTTCCATCTTTGTCTTTGATGTGAAGGATGTTTTGTCCTTTCTTTGTCCGCAGCAGCCGCAAAGCCGCATACATCCTTGAATTGTCTTTTAGACATTCCACATCTTTTAATAGGGATGTAATAATTTCCCGTGAATGTTTTCTGTTCATCTTTTTGATTTTCCACTTTAGTTCCCTTTGTTGGATATTAAGCTCTTTTTTTTACTCTCGTCTGACGTGTTTGCCGCTTTTAGTCGTAGCTCTCTGCAATGCTTTGCCATATTTGGCACGTTCGGGTGGTGATCCAATTTTAGGGCGTGATGATTTCGGACTCCAAGGCATATTTTGGCCGACTTGGAGATTGCCTGTTTTGTTTGATCCCACAGAGTTCGTACTGATGATTCCGGTGCGGTTTTCACCATAAGAGTCTCGATTTGTTCGTGATATTTAGCTCTACAAGTTGGCTCTAACCACAATTTTTCTGTCTGAAAGTATATATTGGGTCTTTGTCTCGCCTTCTTCGCGTTTTCAATGTATTTTTTCCCAGTCAGGTGCTTTTTTACACAAAGTTTTGCAATGACGATCCTGTGGTCGCTGTCGGTTGTTGTTCCCTGGTAGGAACGTGCATCATTTATCAGGTGTTTATCAGACTTTCGGCAGATAATGTAGTCGATTTGATTATATATATTCACGGTCTCTCCGACAGAGTTTTTTCTTTGTCCGTGCCACGTCGTCTTGTGGCAAGCTGAGTGCGTAAAGGCCGTGTTGCACAGGAAAAGGCTATTCGCCTCGCAGAAGTTTACCAGAGAGGCTCCAGATGCATTTCTCCTTCCGCGCCCGTGTCTTCCAATAGAGGATTCTTCGGGCCCCATTCGCATTCCGGCCTTTGCATTCATATCTCCCGCAACAAAGACAAGAGACGAGGAAGCATTGTTAGAGTATGTGCTTGATAGTTCTGAGTAGAATTCCTCGAGTTCACTGGGGTTCTTGATTACTCGTCCACAGTGTGGTGCATAGACATTTATGACGGTTAGTAGACTCTTGGACGGGCATAGTTCATTTAGTTTGACTTGTAGGACACATATTCGGTCGTTGACTCTCCAAAAGCGATGTAATTTTTTGAGGTAATCCACGTGTAGGGCAAATCCCATGCCGTAGTGCTTGCATTCAGTTGGGAAGAGAATCAGTCGGTAGTTGTTCCATGTCTCATCGCGTCCATTTTCGATTTTCGTCTCTTGTAGGCAGCCAATAGATATTTTGTATTTCTCGAGATCGTCACAAAGTACTTTCCTTGTCCAATCTTTCGATATTCCACGTACGTTGAACGTCATTAGCCTGAGTTCTCGATTGTATGATGAGTGTTTTTCAGACATTTTTCTTAACCGTTGTACAGAGAAGAAACGAGGCACGTCACCACCTCACCAAAAAAATCTTCCTTCCAACTAGGGGTTGGTGTAAGGAACGAATGCGAGGCGGCCGTGCATGCTCACTATTTGTATGTACGAAATATGCAATATGTTTGAAAAATAAAATATATAATAAATTCCACTATATTCGAGAAACAAATTCATATTCTTTCATTTTAGTCTAACAAAATATATTTTAAATACCTAAAAGAGCTTTTGGACCTCAATGATATGGACTCCTTCTTGCTCTTCTTGTCGGATCTAAGGAAAACCAGGAAGATTCCAATCAAGATCCCAACACCCGTCCGGATCCCCGCGGTACATGCCTGGCCTCTGTAATTGACGATGCTCTCACGTCCGACGACCAAGAGGTCTATCTAATACTCTTCAGTTTCGCCCCGCTGACACTTGGAATTCCATTTTTGATTTAAAAGAAGATCAACAAAACACATAGAAAGAACGACACTTGGGAACTCCCTTTCCTTGAAAATGAAGAACATTCAGGTTTTCATTCTCTCACCAAGACGTAAGTCCTGAAACCATAACACCTTGAAGCCAATCCTGCGTTTTCTTTGAGTGGCCCGGACATACTTGGAAAGAGTAAATCGTAAATTATTTGAAGGCGACGTCCAAGCGGTGTTGCGCATCGTTGCCAGCGACGATACCGTCATGACCAAGACGCCCGAAGCGCTCGAACTACTCAGACAAAAACATCAATGTCCCCCGTCAGATTACCGCCCATCCATGCTTCCGGGAAATGTTCCAAGAACGACCGTCACTGAAAGCGAAGCGCGGTGCGGCATTTCGTCGTTTACGGCGAGTAGCAATGGAGATCTCGATGGCTTGCGGCCATGTCACATCAAGAATCTTACGGCTAGGACTACTGCAGAAGCTGACTGCAACCCTGTCAAATCAATTACAAAACTGGATATGGGTATTGTGAACGGAGATATTCCTTTTCACAGAAGGGAGTTTTTTTTCAGTGCCAAATCTACTCGCCTTCAAAAAACCTGAAGACGGGATCCGCTCCATCGCGGTTGGTAACTATTTCAGAAGACTGACAGCAAATATCATATGCAGTATTGTCTGTCTAAGAATATCTGAAGAATTTTCTTCCTTCCAACTAGGGGTTGGTGTAAGGAACGAATGCGAGGCGGCCGTGCATGCTCACTATTTGTATGTACGAATAATTATTTTCCACCCATATCAGTTGAACTCTATGATTGGGTGAGGAATCCTTTTGCTGAGTACGAAATAACTGGAAACGAGCTATCATTAAAAGAGGAATAGCATGCGTTTGTTTCAAGTGACAGAACGTTAAAAATGGAATATTTACAGCTTTATATTGATTCGTTTTGGCTGATTGTCAAAAAAGAATATCCTATTCTGGCAAACAAAGCTTTAAGAGTTTTGGTCCAGTTTTCAACGACCTATCTCCGTGAAGGTTGATTTTCTGCATTAACAAATACACGCGAACATACTGTATGTGGAAGAAGACCTGCGTTTATCCATGTCAAGGAGAAGGCCAAATATTACAAAGCTATGCAAGAGACATCAGACTCAACCATCTTACTGACTAGCACTTTTTTATATTAGTAAAATACTGATAATTGTTAAAAACTTATAAGGGGTAAGTATAAAATGAAAAATGTCGATGGGGTTCCGTGCTCTCAAAAAGGTTGGGAACCACTGATTTAGAGTAACATCTTTCAGCTACGTATACAGTAACGAAAAGGTTGTTTATCAACAAAAGAATTACTAGCACATATCGTTCAAAATCACCCATCAACCCCATTAGATCCAAGCGAAACAAATTGGGATGGACATTACACATTTGACAACTACCAGATAATATTAGTAAAACATCATAAATCATTCATTAACAATTTTATAGACTTTACCAATTTATCTGGATTACTGATTTTAATGACACACATTGACTCAACCACCAATCCAGAATCTTCAAATCTTCCAAATCTAAATGTCAGATGTTCTGGATCAGTCGATTTGATGGTCTAAATTTCATAATCTCCAGCTTCCAAAAGCTGTTAGAAACGTTATACTTAATGAGCACAGCAGAAATACTTTTTAACACGACAGATTAGATCATAGTTTTTATTGATGCATTTTAGAATCAATTGATAACTTTAAAATAACCAACCACCTATTGCGTGTCACCTGTAATCCTTATACCTGTAAATTTTTACTCAGAGGAAGTCTAACTAAATCACTGGGCATGAAATCAAATTTTATGATATTTTAACAAATTTGTTAAAACTTTTAGAAATTATGGAATATGTGCAATTTTTATAGTGACATAAATATAAGTTGTGGATAATCCGAGATATTAAACAAAAAAATAAATTAAAACAAAAGAATACAATTATTTAGTTAAATGGCCGGAAAATTATATACAAATTGGTCGGAAAATTGGATTAACAAATAGCTGAAGATTCGTCATAAAAAGGCGAAAATTGTCAAAATTTCAATGTTTCTGTTACTAATTATAAGACTTATATCGAACTGTAGTTTTTTGTGTAAAAAAAGATGAAAACCTGGAAATCAAGACAGCAAATGTTAAGGAAAAAACAAATCAAATGCACAGTCTTATGTGTTCAAAAGGTTATACGCTTATCAGCTGTTCATATACTGGAAATCCGTTGGGATTAGATAGAGATGGTAGTATTTGTACTGGAGTCGGAAAAGATTTTTCTGTAATCTTGATATGTAAAAAAGATGAAAATCGAATGTGTCCCAATCCTACAGTACAAGACTGAGATGATATCCAAGTTAACAACCCAAGACATGGATACTATTACCTGTCCTAGCGGATATTATTTGAAAAGTTGTGGGGCAGTATTAGAGTAANTACAAAGACTGAGATGATATCCAAGTTAACAACCCAAGACATGGATACTATTACCTGTCCTAGCGGATATTATTTGAAAAGTTGTGGGGCAGTATTAGAGTAAATAATATATTAAACCAAGTTTTAAAAAATTCAAAGTCTCATTTGCTTCACCAAAATGTACTATTAAGCAAATCAAAAAATCCGATTACAATGAGGGAATTTACCAGGCAATTTGTACGAGTAAGTATTTTGATGAATTATGATAGAAACTGTCTTTAAGAAATTCGTTAATACTTTATTCAAGGATGGTAATGGAATTTATACTTCGTCTTATGTTTGTCCAAAAGGATCCATGATATTCTCGTGTAATTGCGAAGATGAAAATATGTGCGAGTCAACAGAAATCTACAAAAACAAATGCATTGTCAAATATACTGGCAATTCTAAAAATGTCAAAGTATAAAATGACTAATTCAAGGGGTACACTCTCTGTTCGGAAAATTCTGATGTTAAAAAAGGCCAGAAATGATCAGGACATTAACTTTGTCGCCTCATGCTCTATAAAGATTGGGTAGATTGTAATATTGAGAAATAGACCAAATTCGGATGAGACTTACAAACAAATAAAGGACCGGCTAACATCAGACTGCACTCTCAATCCTCCATGTAAAGACTGCCAAGTCAAACCAATCAAATTTAGTAAATATAACCTTAATTCTAGCTTCCAAATCAATGGTGATAATCGCACCTAACAATGCTCCAGCCACGTGTCCCAAAAACCGGATATTAACTAACTGTCAGGCTCTTCATTCACCCAGCCGAGTTGAAAACAACAAATGTTACGCAAATAATGTCAAATCAGGAAATAGTCTAACACAAGTGATTCTATGTAGCATTTCAGGCTGTTGCCACGTGTATTAAAAAACCATGCAATTCGGATATCATCTATAAACGATTTACTCCTCATAATAATAAAAAATATGGGAGATATGCTGCCCAATGTGACAAAGGTGAAAAGATGTTAAACTGTATGATTGAGGATGTAAAGTTTGTTTATGGTTATTATTAAGACATCCTGTATCTATATTTTATAAACAAACTGATATAAACAAATGCACCATTGATGGTAACAGTTTTGAAGATTATAGAAGTTTGTCAAAAAGATAAACCAAAGTTACAGTTTTTATTACAAATTTTTAGTAACCCCAAAGGGACGGTTTTTAATCTATCAAGTCAAGTCGTTTATCATTCAAAGGCTGGAATATCGAATAAAGTGGTTGTCACGTGTCCAAAGGATTATTCTTTAACCAAATGTAATCCAGTCTATTCCGGGTATAGCTACATCAGTGGTAACAATTGCTATGCCTATGCTTCTAACGATAATGCATACAGCCAGGTCTTTCCCTTTACTTATTTTTAGGTGGAAGGCACATGTGTCAAAAATAACAATATTACGCCTACTTCCAAGCCCAAAAATGGAGTTGATCAATATTTCTCAAGCATAACAGACGTGAGGGGAAGTAAAGGAGAAGTTTCAGAAAATTCATGTCCTCCTGGTTTCAAAGTTATAAGCTGTGAATGCTCTGATAATTCCGATTGTTATGGAACAAGATTGGTAGAAGATGGAAGCACATGTTTCTCAGAATCAGATAGTAGGGACAATCAGGTTACTAAGTTAGTGGTATTATAGGTCGTTATGAAATGCGGAAAGTTCAAAGACTCAACTCGTAATATAAAATATGAGACAGAAACTATGCCTTATCAGAAGGTTGAGAACTCGTTATATAGAGAAAATAAGACTATCATCTCATGCATGTATTCCTCAATGTGTAAAGATTCCAAACACAAAAACCAAGTCTTTTTAAGGAATAATAGATGTGAATTTAAAAATGAACCCAACTTAATTGGAACTCTCACATATGCTATCCTTAATTAGAAGGACTAACTAATTACTAACAACATTAATGTCTAATTTTTGGTTAATAAAACTTATAATTTAGTTTTGAATATAATTTCACTACTACAAAAGGCTTAAAGCTAACAAACACTCTTTTCTTTGAAAGACCAAATCAAATAATCTAACTACTGGAGAAATAATCCTTATTAATATTTCTATGTGACTTGTTTTTTCTAAATGATTTAATTTCGAGGCCAAAGAACCATTAGTTTTGTGATTAAATGGTTTAACTGATTTAATAGATGATTTAATAACATAATTAGTCACTTAAGCGAATAACAAAATATTACAAAACATTTACATATCAAGTTGTAGACATGGTGGTTTCTTGCAAAAATGTTTCATTCGATTTATCTAGGAAAGTTACTAAATAATAACAAAAGACTATGCCCAAGACGAAAGATGTTTTTAATACTGAACATTTCTTTCTGAAATTATAGTTGACCAAGTTCAAAATGTGGACCGAAAACAATGTGCTGTGGAAGTCGTTGAGTCTGAAAAATACAGATTTAAGAGGATAACCCGTATTGGTTGGCTTCTGATTACAAACTCTTTTAACCTCTACCAATTTTAAGTACTTGCTCTCCTCATGTCGAGTGAATCACTTTATGGTTTCCAGTAGAGGAAACAGATGGCTGAAGTTTTAAAATGATTTGAGGAGTCCCGATGCCAAATTGAAAAAGTAGTCACAACTGGAGGGAACCTTCGTATTCCTACCAGTAAATTTCCCAGAAATATGCTTAGATAGGATATGTTGATTGGAATTAATGCAGCAATCAATGAATATATTGATTCTTTGCCTAATTGGATATCACTGATATCATATGCAGTCACTTATGAGGCTCTTCCAATTAGAAAAACACTAAAAGTAGTTGGGAAGAGTCAATGAAAAGCAAACTCACTAAATTTATGCAACAAATGGAGTAAATTCAAACGAATAGTGAAATGAACTGGAAGAAGTAATGTGACAAAGAAATACGCAATTATTTATGCTCATATGGCTTAAAAAATCGAAGAGGGGAGAATTCGAGATGGTCACCTCATTGAGAAAAATTGAGAGTTTATGAATCGAGAAAGAGGTAATGTTAGGGACTGATAAAAAATATTTCTTTGTTTTAGGTATTTTCGCCTAGGTTTGCTAGAAACGCCAAGACTTTCCAACTTCTGATCTAAACATGTTGACATTATGGCGATTGACGGCTATTTTAAAACATTTCAATCAATACAAATACCATTCCAATAAGTGAAAAAATTCAATTATTGGACTTGACCTGAAAGCCATTAAACAGCAGACTTTACTATTTCTTACCGCTCTATCTCCGTTACATATATCACGATGAGGATAGACGACCATAAGTGAAGCAATATCAACCAGAAAAAGCAACATTCACACCAAACGAAATTTTCTATCACAAATAATTGATTTTTCAGGTAAAATTGTGTGAAAATATTTTTGACATCATTTAATGAAAATTAATTTGTATTTGAGAACCTTTAAAAATAATTTAGCTGATTATGTTGCATGCAAATCAGATTACTCATAGAAATATTACCATGGATCATGTACCGTCTTAATGGAATATTTAATATATTGGTCGAGGTGGTGACGACACCTCTATTCCACTATGTCTTATTCGTATTCCTTACCGACTTCTCCGTTCACTTTGGGATCTTTCAATTGCAGAGGACTAAAACAACCCTACAAGAAACACCAACTGGTATGCGATCTAGCCAAATATGACGTCTCTGTATGCTGTCTACAAGAGACAAAAACGACCCTACAATGTACAGAAATGTTTGGAAAATTCCACCTTTTTATTATGGTCTCGGATTTGCAGTTCATCAAGACCTGATTCACTACGTTACAAGAGTGTGGACATCATCTGATATTATAATGGAAATGGCGGACGACCTGGACTACCTAAGAGAACTAGTGCGCAACAGAAAATCATGGTCGAAGCTGACGGAGAGGATGATTCGGAATACGGCACAAGGGGAACTTAACTAATTTTATGTTTTCTCGGGAATGCTTTTTAATAATAATTAATAATAAAATCAATGCTAAAATCAATAATCGAGAGAAATTTAACTACTTGTGGTTAAATTAATTTCACAAAATCCCACTTATTGGTAGGATTCAGGAACGAGGTGGACGCCTCAGCTTTTGAAGCTTAGGTGAATGATAAAGTACCTTTTGGGCCCGTGGCACATAACATGTCTCGGGTAATCCCCAAGGAAACTCACTCAGTAGTGCTAGTCTTCGGGGATGATGATGTACTAGATCACATCAAGGAGGTCTACCCCACGGAGCAAAAGATCGAGCGCTTCAAGAATGAGGGCAGGAGGCGCCGGACCATGAAGGTATGGCTTCGATCATGAGCAGAGGCAGAAAGGATCTGCCTAGTGAAGGTACGAATTGGTTACTTTAGGTTCGGTGTGGCCCGAGAGCACCGGTAGCAATCTAGTACTACAATGCCATGGATTCGGTCACACCAGCCACCGATGCACTTATAAAGAGAAGTGCCTAAATTGCGGGGGCCCATCCCAATCCAAAGTCAGGTCTTTCAAGTGCGTGAACTGTCGAAAAGAAAAACACAAGACGAGCCACTCGAAATGCCCTTTGTTTCATAAAGCTACAGAGAAAGTACTACAGGGGAAAAGACAGGTGCCATCCTCTGGAGTGGCCAGCGATGTAAGCGCTGTCCACCGTGTAGTAATCGCTACTACAGCAGCTCTACAGCACCCACACCAGTTACATTGTGATCAACAGTTTTTTTTGCTAAGTTACAATGTCCGACATAATTTTTTTATTATCAAAGAATTTAACCATCCTTAATCAGACATAGATTTCTCTCAGTTAAAGAGGAGTGATTTCCATCTACCCATGCAAAGATTCAGTAATAATTTACTTATGTGTCTTTCAAACATTGACAAATAGAACTTAGCAGGATTTTAAATACAAAATAGGTAAAAGCTATGATTCCACGACATAGGATCTCTTAGTTATAAATAAGCTACCTAGTGTTTATGGACGACTTAATAATATTGTCCAGGTAATAAAACTCAACGGTTATGGTGATGAATAAGTAAATTTTTTATTTGAAGCCGCTGGACAGAATTAAATGTCGAAAAATCTGCAACTAGTGTGTCACTAGAAGCGAATTTGCTTGAGAGAATCGATATAGATTGGATTCTTTCTCGAACTCGATGATGCTCAGCTCGGCGCAGTCTGCTGGATCGACAGCCGATCCGGCCGAGAAAATCAAGATTAAAAAATATGGCGAAATTGGAAACCGCTACCGTTTTGTACCGGTAGCAATCGAGACGTCTGGTGCGGCTGGAAGTATTACAGCCTCTTTCCTAAAGGAAATTGGGGGAAAATTGGCCCACCGCAAGAAAGACGTGCGGGAAGAGGTCTGGCTCAGGCAAAAAATTGGTATCGCAGTTGTTCGCGGAAACGCTTACTCCGTGATGTCAGCAGCCGCTCTCCCCATAGTTAATAAATAATATTTTATTGTTAATAAATTTTTCACATAAAAAAAAATCCCACGATAAAAGAAATAAAATCCTTCCAATGTCACACAAGTCCGTAAAAACCTACATAAAGTGTATAAAAAGTCCATTCCTTGCAATTTTGTAAACCACTCCAGTGGAGTGGGGAAACCAAATGATCTTTTTTCTGTCACCATGGCACTGGATCACATGAAGCCACTCTATTAGAAAAGGGGAAAAGGTAGAACAGAAGAAAAAGGAGAAATAAACAATCAAGTAAACACCACGGGAACCCGAATTAATTTACCACGTAACATTCCATAAAAAACACCATAAATTTTACTAAAAATACAATTGATATATAAAAACTATATTTTAGTTTAAATGAATTTAAATATTAAATAAATTATTTCCATAACAACAAGTGAGAATGAATAAACGAACCAATGCTCAAAATACTAAGAAAAAAGTTGGACCTAAACTTGAACTGTCCGATGAACAAAAACAGGAAATAAGAGAAGCATTCGACCTGTTCGACAGTGAGGGATCGGGGACAATCGACGCCAAGGAATTGAAGGTAATTTCCCTCTTATATAAAACAGGTTGCCATGAGGGCGCTTGGATTCGAACCAACGAAAGAGGAGATACGGAAACTCGTATCCGAGATCGAGAAGGATTCTTCTGATCGAATTGACTTTGCTGGATTTCTCACCGTGATGACAAAAAAGATGGTTGAACGAGACCCACGTGAAGAAATATTAAAGGCTTTTAAGCTGTTTGACGATGATGAAACTGGCAAAATTTCATTTAAGAACCTAAAAAGAGTAGCACGTGAATTGGGAGAGAATCTGACTGATGAAGAACTGCAGGTGTGAGTCGATAATATTATTAGGAAATGATTGATGAGGCAGACAAGGACGGAGATGGGGAAATAAATGAGGATGAGTTTATTAGAATTATTAGAAAGACCAGTCTTTATTGATTGGCTCATTACCATCTGTTTTATTATTGATATTTTGGTTTCATTTTTGGGGGTAATTAGTCTAATAAGACTATATAGAGACTATTAATCTGGTTCAGATGACCCATGCAGCAGTAACTTATGGAAGTATAGATTGGTAGTAGAGATGATCTATGTTGGTGGAACTATCTCTTGTAGTATCCAAGTAGCGTTTTTACAAAGTTTAATTTTCGCTGGGATAGGAGATTATATTGCTCACATGTTTGCTGAAGGTCATTAGTGGGTCATATGTGACCCCCAGTATTTTGGTTGAATTTGTGGAGGGGATTGTTATTCTATTTAGGGTCAATGAAGGCGTCGAGTTAGTCAATCTTCTTTTGGAAGTAAAGATCATAGAGCTTGTATGTAGTTGGTTCTTCGTAAACCAACAGTTCAGGTTATCCAGTGAATCTTGTAAGCGGGTGCCCGCTGTGTGGATGCACTGGTCTCTTGTTCCCAGGATTAAGTCATCGGCGTAAGCAAGGAATAGGACATCGTCGCAGCTGTAGGAAGGCATGTCGCTCATGAATAGATTGAATAGACTGGGAGAGAGGGGGATCCTTGCGGGACCCCGTTCGGTAGAAATTTACTGATTAAAGATGTGGAATGGGAGATTACTCTTCGTCCGTTGAGGAAGTTAGCGAGCCAAATTTTTAGGTTGTTGGGAATGTTAGAGCCATAAATTTTCAATGGACATTCTACCTATGAACGTGATGATGACAGGGTAATTGTCACTGGTAGTATGATAAGTAAGTTATTATAAAGAAAAAGCAATGTAAATTAAGTGATGGGGGAAGTAACATGAAACGGTAGGGCATGCCAACCGACTTCTACCCTGACAGTCTCCCCAAAAAAATCCGTAAACACAGGGTCATCTCTGAAGATATGTGCCAGATACTTTAGTGCGATTTTTGAAACCTCGAATAAGATTTTCGATAGTTCCGCCAACCTTGTACATTTTTCTTTCCAACCATGGGGGAATTGGCATACGAGGACTTATCCCGTAAGCAAGCTTTAGAGCAAAATTTCGCGTTTTCTCAAATTTCTTGAGGATAGAGTCTATCTTTTTACGAATCGTACCATCCTTCTAAACCGTATAACATTGCAGGTAGTATTGCAGTTTTGAAGACATAAACAAAGGTCTCCGGCTCCAGCTTTAATATTCTAATACAGTTAAGAGCGCTCGTAGCTTTTTTCTTTCGTATTTTAGCATGTTCCATAAAATTACCTCCCTCGTCAATTAGGAGGCCAAGGTATTTCTTAGTCTTCTTCCGAGGTATGTCTTGTAACAAGCTCTTTAGGTTAGCCATCCTCCTGCTTCTAGTTATCCTCACATACAGACTTTCATGTGCCACCGAAAGGAAGTTTTCATTGCACCACTCTTCACTCTGGTCCATGTACGTCTTCAATCGTTTCTCAGACACCAAAGAGTTTTAAGAAACATCATAAATTATGACGTCATCAGCTTATATCAAAATTTCTATACGTGGGTTTTCTGGAGAAGGCAATTCACTCATTACAATGTTAAATAATAGAGGACTGAGCACTAAACCCTGAGGTACACCTCTTATCAACCAAATTTCACGAGATTCATAGTTTAAAAAATTAACAATTGACCGAGAGCAAACTTTGTATCAAAAATAGAGTTCCTTTTCAATACCACATGTCGCAAGACAAATAAGAAGACCAAGATGCCACATAGTGCCGAAATCTGTGGATATATCAAGGCAGACTGCGGTCAAACACCCTTTAGCTTACAAAGCCTTCACAATTGAGGCGTTAACACTGTACAATCTCCACAAGACCGATTTTTTCGAAATGCCTACTGATGGTCTATTAGTATATCATTACGTTCTATATTTTCAGAAAGTCTGTTGAATACAATTCTTTCCATAACTCTTGAGATCGTTTGTATAAGGCTTATGGGCCTATAACTGGTTGTTAAGTACCCAGGTTTCCCAGATTTACGTATCATCCTGACCTTCCTCAATTTCCAATGCGAAGGTATATGATCGAACCTGATACTGCACGTATAGAGACATCCCAGATATTCATATAGTACCTGGACTGCTTCCTTGATTAAACGAATAGCGATCTTGTACTTTCCAGGAGCATTGTCTTTAGTGCATTTTACCGCATTTTCAAACTTTCCAGCATTTATAGGGCTGTGACGCAGACGTAAAAAACTAATTACTTTTTCCAGCTTTTCTTTTAGAGAACTGAGGGCCAAACGAGACAGTCGCTCATATGGTTAACCTGCTGTATTTTCGAGAGTTCATCCCCAAACAGGTTAGGAATTCTTCTAAAGATACAGGAGACCCATCATGACATTGCAACAGTGGAATTTTTCTTCTGGATTTGCGTCCGGCTACTTTATTATAGACTTTCCAAAAGTTTGGATTTTTCGATACAATTCGCTGCACTGAGTTAACCGAATTTATTTTTCTTAACTTTTTCTAATCTGTGAATTTCTTGCATGATCATCATAATTTCTAGCTCCATGAGCCTACGGTCATGGGATCAGGACATCGACGTAATTTGTTTTTCAAGCATTGTTTCCTTTTCAACAGGACTATAACATTTTTTGGTGTCAATGGAGAATTCTTGTTAACCGAATAGACTTTATTCGCATATGTTTTGAGGTACGATTTAAAAAAAACAACTAGAGAGTCACTCGAACTCTCAAGATCAACTTGGAAGACTCCGGATTACAAAAATTCCCAAAACGTTCCAATGCTTTTTCGGTAATGGTCCCAGCTTAATAGAGCAGACTTGACCTCTAAAGGAGCTAGGTTGAGTGTATAAAGGATTGGTAGATGATTACTACCAACATCACCAAGCATAATCGGTGTTCTAAAAATTGATGAACAGATTCCGATATTAACGCCATTCCCAAATAATCCCAGTCACTTGGAGAATAGTGATTCGGGGTCGAGGACATCACAACAGAATACCCGGAAGACACAGACATATCTTTCAAAACAAGACCGTCTCTGTTCGTCCCCAAACATCCAAACGAGGTATCTTTCGAGTTTAAGTTCCCCAAAAGAATCGAGAACAATGCATTTTCATCATGAAAAAAATTCTCGATAAGATATACGAAGATGATTTTTTAGAATACATTCATCCAATTTTCATCCACATATTTTTCACTCGTACTTCCAGGGAAACAAACTCACACAATTCTTGGGATATGATCTTCAGGTTACGTACTAACCCTTAGATTTAGTCTGTAGAACAAAGATGTACCCGTTCCTGCAACTGAGCCAGTGATGATGACGAGGTTATTGTCACTGGTAGTGTCGTATGATACTGACCAATTGATTAGAGCGGCAATTTTTGGAAAAGCAAGTGTCAGGTCAGTTCTGTCGTTTGTTCTGTAGGGGGTTCTTGTGTTGAATATGGGATTGTTTAATATCACAAAACAGATTTTTATTAATTAAATTAAAATCCAAAGACCACTGTTAAACAAAAAAAAACTAAACTAAGGCTCTCGACGAATTGGATTGGATCAAGGCTCTCATCTTTGCTATTAGTTGTTAGTTAAGTAACCCCAGCCTCACTAACTTGTAGGAGGCCAGCAGCATTTAAGTAGTACGCAGCAGATGTTGGTCGTAGATCGGTCAGTTCTGGCATTGTGGAGAAATGTTGTGCCAATTCATGACATTGTAATAAGTGATTTGTTGTCAGCACGTGGAAATTGCAAAAAGGGCAGAGTACATCATAAGCTGGTAGATATGGGTGGTGCCCACATCGTAGACGAGCCAGGTTTACTTGCACGTCCCTTGAAAGAGAGGATTCTGATTGGTCTATGGAGAAGGGGGTCGCTGTAATATTTTATTGTCTCCGATTCTTCGGATGTTTCTCGTAGAAACAAAATCGTGTATCTGTTTCAGACGACTCCTGTCATCTTTGCTATAAAAATGTATATAAGAAAGGTTGTTTGTTGACGATGAATTAAAACATTTACATAAAATATATAAATAATAAAATTAAATATTTAAAAATTAGACTTTTTGTTATGTCGAAATATTTACGTAACAAGGATTCATCAAAGTATAAAGATCGTAGATTTGAGGTAAAAGTTTAAATGAGTGAACTAGGGATCACTTAATGAGTTGGAGAATATGCTAGAAACTTCTACCACTCTCTATGTTGGCAATTTATCGTTTAAAACCACTGAAGGACAAGTGTTTGAACTATTTTCTAGGATTGGAACTGTTAAACGAGTAATAATGGGTCTTGATCGAATAAAGAAGATTCCTTGTGGCTTCTGCTTTGTTGAGTAATGAAATCACTCATTCATAGGTTTTATTGCAGAGAGGATGCCGAGGACTCAATCAGGTACCTCAACGGACTATTTCTTGACGAACGTATTATCAGAGTTGACATTGATGCTGGATTTACTGAGGGAAGACAATATGGAAGAGGAAAGACTGGAGGACAGGTCAGAGATGAGTTTAGAACTGACTTTGATGAGGGAAGAGGAGGTTATGGAAAGAATCATAAATAATACTTTTTGATATGGTTTTACTTTTATTAGTTTATTGATAACATTCTGTATTTATATCACTGAGGGTTGCTTCTGGCTGCCCGTGTTGATCTATTTTCCATGGTCAATGGGTTAAATAATAGATAAAAGGAGATGAGTTCACGTAATTCTTGGGATCGTCCTCTTCAAAAAAGTGTGTCCATGTCCTGAAGGTTTGAGCAGTGGATCTGTAAGCAATGCACTTGATTGCATAAATACTAATATTCTTTATTCAGAATTAGCTAACTTCCTTTCTGTCTGGGACGCACTGTGGCTATGTCAAAAGTGGTAGTTGAATCCATCCGCTATAAACTTAGTTACCTTGTTTAGGTGGATTGAGGTTGTTGCTGCGGAAGCCTTACTGAGCTTTAGACAAATTAGGTGTTGGTCTTTCAATTGAAAATATATCTCTCGAAGATTTTTGACGCAACGCATAGGAGTAAAATTGATCGCTAGGATCCTAGGCTACCAGGGTCCTCGATGGATTTTAAAGTCGGGATAATTGTCGATTGTTTTTCAAAGCATTAACACAAATCCTAAATTCAGGGACACTTGGTAGATATCCTTAAGGACCTGCATTCCATTTGGCCCAAAATTTTTAGATGATACAGTAGACACTCATTATTTCGAAAACTTCAATAATTCGAAATTTTTTATGAGTTAGCAAAATTTAACAGTGTCTTTACAAACAAACTTCAATAAATCAAAATTTTATAATCCGGAAGACAATTATTAAAAATTTCGGATTAATTTATTTTTTTTTTCATACATTCAAATGAATTTACATTTAACTTTAAGATCTAACATGGTTAGAACGAGGACAGAAGTTTCTATTGCATGGAAAAGTAATATTTGTGAAATAAAAACTAAATCAAAAATGAATCTCAGATAATTATCCCATATTTGTGAAAATAAAATGAACCTTTATTTGGGAATTTCTAAACTTTCAGAAATTCTAAAAACGGTGAAATCGGAAAACTGCGAAACTACGATTAACAAGATAACCAAAAGGTAAACATAATTGATAATTCACTTGTTGAATAAATAAAATTAATGGTTTTATTATTGAAGATATCATAAGCTAAAGAATTTGGTGAAAAGCTTGAATCAATGATTTTGAATATAGTAAAGCTGCACAGATTTAAAAGAAGATTTAAACTAAAACTTCTTTACGGAGGAGCTAACAGTTTAACACAAGATAAATTAATTTGAATAGACAAATATGATTAATTAAAAGTAGTTGACCATGATGTATTGCTAAATGGACGAAACTAGACTCTTTTTCAATCTTACCCTTCTAGACAATTTCATCTAAATATAGAAAAGCCATAAAGCAATCAAAAGTGAGGATTACTATAGCTTTTTGTGCTAATGAAACTGGAACAATAAAAAATAATCCTTTTTATTGGCCATAATAAAATACCAAGATTTTTAAAAGATTTTGACTCTGAAAATAATTGTACTATGCAAATAAAAGGGTTTGAATGACAACAGAATTTTTAATATTTTCATCAGTAGTGATGAATTAAAATGTTACAGAAAAAGTTCTTTTTACTGATTGATAATGCTCCACGTTTTAACCTTCAAAAACACAACTGCACATCTTCACCCATGGATAATCAAGAACTTTAAGCATTATTTAGAAAAATGCTTATTTTGGATTATATAGCCTTGATTTGGAAAAAGATTTTTTTGTAACTTTACGGAAAGCCATCATTATGGTTTTTCACAAACGAAGTAAAAGAAGAAAATTGTTTTTAAAAAACTGATGCAATTAAATGTCTTGATTATTAAGATATAGTGCAAGATCCTGTTTTGAATGAGTATCGAAAGAACTGAACTAGCTAATGATAAGAAATAACTCACATAGAAGTGCTCGACGCGGATGAAATGATCAATGTAAAGATTATAATGCCGACGAGTGAATTATTATTATTTAAGTGCTTCACGAGAGCCATACTAATTATAGCTCTGCATGAGTAGCAAAAGAAACAAGGTTAGATATCATCCTTTTTTATGCTCCCCTGTTCCTAGCCAAGGCTCTCATGTTGTCCTGGTCGTCGGCATATTTTAGATTTCTTTTGATATTGACTTTTTGTGAAACTATAAAACTATTGGCAGTTTTATGATTTCTTTTAAACTTTTCGCAAGCTCAGGAACATCTGGATGAATAGCCTTCAGGTGCATTTTACTATTCTCCCTTTTGCCAAGACATGCCTCAGCAGCTTTGTTGATGGTGTCCTTTGTGCGTTTACAGGCGTCTTCTAACGAGGTATCCACCAATATGTCCTGCATATGAGTGAATGTATTGTTGATATCTCTCAGTAGTCTCCGGTTGGGAAATCAGCCTTTCAGTCGCAAAGTCGCCTCTGACTTTCTAAAATTCGTGATTTTTGTCATTCTTGTATTTGATGGCATGTTTTTTCAGAGTGAAGGTCGCATAACCATTTTGTGGTCGCTGACAGTCGTCGAGCCTTCATATGAACGTACGTTTACTAGGTGTTTGTCTTTAGCCCGCATATGACATAATCTATTTGGTTGTATATTGGGACCTGCTTTCCCTTTGAGTTACTTCGCTTCCCCATCCACATAGTTTGTGGCAGGATGCGTAAATGCAGTGTTGCACAGGAAAAGGTTGTTTGCCATACAAAAGTGACCAAGTATTGTCCCGGGTAGGTTTCTTATTCCACGTCCATGTTCTCCCAAGAAAACATCATCCGGGTTATTCTTCATCCCGATTTTCGCTTTCAAATCTCCAGCAATGAGTATTAGTGATAACGACTCATATTCTTTGTACGTCCGTAACAGTGTTGAATAGAAGTCGTCTAGTTCTGTCGGATCTTTCGCTACTCTCCCGCTGTGTGGGGCATAAACATTTATAATTGTCAGAAAGCTCTTCGAAGGAAATAAGTCGTTTAGCCGGATTTGTATAACACAGATCCTGTCATTCACACTCCATATACGGTGGACTGCACTTGTCAACTTTGAGTGGATGGCAAATCCAAGTCCATAATATTTTGAGTCGCTCGGTAGACATATTATTCGATATTCGCCATAGATCTCATCAAGGCTACAAGTAACTTTCGTCTCTTGTAGGCACCCAATAGATACGTAGTATCTCTCCAGCTCGTCACAGAGAATCTTTCTCCACCAGGTCGTAGATAAGCCTCTAGCATTGAACGGAGCTTTAGAAGAGATGCATTACCTTTGTACCCCCTTGCTTTTTAGACATTTTCCTCAACTGTTATCCAATCACCTCAACACGAGTGAATAATTGATGGTAAAATGGAGAGATTATTATTATATATAAAAACATAAATATTAAATACATTGAAAGTAACATATTTATTGGTTCCCATTCAAAATGGCCTCCAATTAATTTTTTCAGGTTTTGGATACACTCAATCCCATAAATGTTGACCAATTCCCATAAATGTTGACCCAATTCCCATAAATGTTGTCTTCCATTGATGTCCATTATATATATAAATAATACACAAGTAAATCTATATTTTAAAATTTTAATTTTTAGATTTGTTATCAACTAATACAGATATGAGAAGTCGCAAGGTTTTTCTGAACGAAAGTCTATTTATCACTTCGATCAGTAAAAAGAGTTTGAATAGGTGTATACAAAAGTGTTACAACATTTATTTACCCCCTTATTCAACTGACTTGAAACCCAATTGAAAACTTTTTTTCTTGTGTGAAATCTCGCCTAAATGTAATTAGACCAAGAGTAACTGTAAGAGGAGAATTGCTAACAACTATCGATTTGTTATGAGTGGTCTCGAAACCGAGAATTTGTCCTCATATTACATTTTTTGGAAAGGGTAAATGGAATTAATAACAGATTAATTGAATAAAATACTTTTTTCCTAAATTATTTATTAGTATAATATATATAACTTGGACATCATTTATGGGAATTGGACAACATTTATGGGAATTGGGTCAACATTTATGGGATTCAGTGTAAGTTCATCAATAAACATCACGAGATATTTTAGCAAGGTCCTCGACATCTTTAGGTAAAAAAGTCATCTTTTTTAAATCTTATAAAAATTAATTTTAAGGGGTCTTAAATAAATGTTATTAGAATACATATTCTACTAAATTGAATATATATTCTATCGGATCCATTTTAAGTAACATTTGTTCTTAAACAAATCTCAAGATATTCTCAGATAAAGCGATATATTTAGTTTTTCTAAGAATTTTTTCTCCATTTTGTGATCTTAATAATTTTATCATTATGCCTTCTTCTTTTATTAATTTCTTTCAAAATTTCTTGGAGTCTTGTTTAGTGTCCAAATGTTTGGTTAACGAGAAACGGCATGCAATAGTGAATCAATTGATTAATTAAATTATTCAAAAGTTTTATTATAAAAGAAATTAAAAGAGATAATAACTCATTAAATTTAGTTATAATAAATATAATTAATTTTTATTCTGGAGTCACTTAGTATCTAAAAATCATAGGGTTTGGAGGACCTTGGTAAATGTTCCACTTACCCATAAAACCCGTTAAAATCAATTTTTATAAGATTAAAAAAAGATGAATTTTTTACCTAAAAATGTCGAGGACCTTGTTAAAATCAATTTTTATAAGATTTAAAAAAGATGACTTTTTAACCTAAAGATGTCGTTTAGCTAAAATCTCGTGATGTTTATTGATGAACTTATCCAAAACCTGAAAAAATTAATTGGAGGCTATTTTGAATGGACACGTATTTATTCCCTTCACAATCCTAAAGGCATCCAATTTTTTTAGTTCCAAATTTTTTTAGTTCGGATTTATGAGGGTTTACTGTATATTCCGTCTGGACCTTTTGAGTGGGAGTCAGCAAGAACATAAAAACCAAAAAGTAGAACTATGATCCGTTAATGAATCGGATGCATCGGGGAATTTAATGCAGATATGAGAAAAGGTACCCGTGTTGTAGCTGTCCAGGAAGTTTCCACGTTAATAACCTTCTCGTAGAGAAAACTGTAACAAACCTATCTTCTGACTTTGAGTGTTTTGATTTTATCCAAAAATCTATTAGAATTTTAGAAATTATAAAGTTTTAACTCTTTTACAAAAAATGCTGCCTTGGTAGATATTAAGATATCATTCAAAAACCTCCTAGGTAATTGATTTTTAGATAAATACATTAAACTTCACTACCTTTATCCATTCTACCAACTTCTCTTCAAAGTTTTTGAAACTTTGGTTTATGTGCAGCTTTAAAAGACGGCTAATATTTTTTTTTAATCTTGGGACGCAACTTGCATAGACACGTTCTCAAGCACGAACATTTTTAAATCGGTTCTGACACCTGAAGCAGCTGCTTCGACTGCGGAGAACCTAAAAATCAAAAAATATTCTTGCCTCGGGGATCGCAACCGATTTACTCCTGTTGCGACCGAATCATCGGGAGCCGTTGGTCCAATGACGGCTGGGTTCTTGCGATAACTCGGAGGATTGCTTGCCAGAAAGAAAAGGGATCAACGAGAAGAATTATGGCTAAGACAAAAAATAGGAATAGGCATACTCCGAGGGAACTCGTTCGCAATCCACGCAGTAGGCTTCCTCAACTGACATTTGTTTAATTGTTAAAAAAAAAACCTTCTGAAAAAAAATCACTGAAGAAAACCTCAATGAATATTTGAACAATATTAACAGATAAATATTTTTAAAACAATTTTTAAATTACATTTAAGAATCACAGTTGCAGGAACATTTCCATACACTGATCCAGTGAAATTAGGTTGATTGAAAGATCCTTCTTGATGCCATCCTGTCTGTTGAGAATAGAAGATTACATAATAATTAAAGAATGAAGAGAAAGAATCGACCAAGGACGAGAATTTGGAAAATCTGTTTTTGTCGACCTCTTTAATTATTTAGAAATGTATAGCTAAGTTGTTAACCATTTTTACCTATAATTCCAAAAGCGTAACGTTATTCCTTACGTGATCATTTGTTGAACATCTTCTATACACTCTCTGGAATATCAAAATATCAACGTTCCGTTACTCTGATAATCCTTTTTTTGGATATTCTTGATTTTCTTCATATTTTTCCAAGATATGGATGGTCCCCACGAGTCACATCCATATAATAAACATTGCTCGATGTACTGTTTGTACACGTTCATCATACTGGGTGATTACCACTCTTCCATATTCCTGATTAACTTTTCAATTTGATATATTATATTAAAATATATTAGCATAAAAAAGAATAACGACCTGTGAAATTTAAAAGATCTAAATTTATTTGTGTATATTAATGTTAAAATAATAATTTGAAATCTATACGGAGTCGTGACAAAATGAACTGGTCTCTAGTTAAAAGAATATATTTGGATGTGAGCCAAGAAACTGACATTTCATAGCTGCGATTATTTAATCAATTAGTGAATATTTTAATCAATTAAACCAGTGACCCAATTTAAACAATTAAGAATCATAATTAGTTTTACTAAATGAATGGTTCGGTGAAGAATGATTTTTTACGAGATTTCATTTTCAAATAAATATTAGCAATGATGACAGTAAGCTGTATAAATACCACCAATGACAACACTAGTGCGACAACTCCACACACGATTCCAATTATTTGATGTTTCGTCAGTTTTTTAACGGATTTACTTTCAGACGATAATAGTTCTTTAAAACTTATTTTATCTAAATTTATTCAGTTTACTAACCATCTGTAATATTATGATGTTTAATCGTGGTTTTTTGCTCTTTACTCTCAGAAGATGATTGTGTTTCAAAGCATCCTTCATCTAAAATTTAGTCTGATTTATTACCATCTCCAATAAATTCAAAAATCAAATCATCACGGAAAAATTGTAATTTTAAAGATGAAATTTCGATAGACACATTTTTATAGTTTTGTGAGATGGATCCACAGTGATTATATCCGCCCATTTTACTTTGTTTAAATTGCTTTTTAAGTGAAACACATTTTTTTAATTTATATCCAACACAAACAGAAAATCTATTAATACGATATTCATTCCAAAATTGTTTATATGCCGTAATATATATTGTAGAATGATCAGCATGCAATATATATTTATTGTCACTATAATTATGTTTTAAGACATTATAGTGATAATCACTGAAATGTTCATCTGTTATCTAATTATCATTGAAACCGTGTACAATATTTTTATTGTCAATATATGATATTTTGATATTTCCACTTAATACTGCTCGGATTCTATCTTGGTTAAATAAAAACCAAATAGGTGTATTTGGGTCATTATTTGGGTTACATTCATTAGCTAAATAAATTTTAATAAAAACCTTTTCCAGTAAATAATAAAAATAACCTTTATCATGATATTGCAACTTGATTGAATAAATTTTAACAGATATACTATTCGAAAAGCTAATATGAGCATAACCACATCGGTAGTAATCCCCATATTTAGTTTTAGGAATCTTTGTGATATTAGTATATCGCTTGCCAGCTTAAGTAAAACAAAAAACGTACCATAATCAATTTCTGTTACTAAGTCAATAGTATAAAACTCATTGTAGAAATATGGAATAAGTTTAAATTTTATGCTAGTGAAAGAAAACAAATCCGCACCATTTGTTTCCCATACATCTATATGTTTTGCGTATTTTAACTTTGATAAACTATATTCCTAAAGTTAACAAAATAAATACTTGAGAAGGATTCTTATAAACTACATATGAATCAATTAATATATATCTCTTATCACATTTTATTTTGACTATTTTGCTAAACAGAATAATTATGATATAATGAATAGTTCTGATCATGTAATCTTAATTTTATTAGGTCAAATTTTATTTTATTTAAATTTTTATCTTAATTGTTTAATATTATTATAAATTAAATATCTATGATAAAGGATAATTCATTACCATTTTTTATAAAATTATCTTTAATAATTGAAATATAGTTATCATTATCAATTTCTCTCCTTAACTATTCCTCCATTACTCGACAACGTGAGAATTTTGAACAATAATTCCAGCTTCATTACTATGCGGCTCCGAATCCTATCGTTTCTACTAATCAGTTATATAAGTCTGCAAAACACGTAAATTTGAGAAAAACCCAAGTTCTTTAAATTTTTATTAATGAGTAACGATGGGATTTAGAAAAACTGTGGTGCTATGAAAGAACATTACAAAAACCTCTCATTCTTGTCGAGGTCTCTTAATTGATGGTTTAACTCATTTTTTCTTGATGTTTCCTTTTTCGATGTTAGATAATAATAATGTTGTTAGTGCTTTCACTCACGATTGGCTGTGAGTTATATTCCTACACTTCCACCTACATTAACAAGGATTCCTTTCTGTTTTTTGCTTTCTCTGATTGTTAAGCATCAATTTGGATCCACGTGAATCGAAAAACACCCAGTTTTACTAGGGCTTCTAAAAAAAGATCGCTAGCTTTCTTACTACAGTGGATTGGTTTGCTCATTGGCAGATATTGAGTGACTTTTCCCGATTTGGTTACATATCACCTGTCAAACAACCTGTCACCTGTCATTTAATCAATATTAATTTTTTATGATAACAATTATACTGGGCTAATTTGAAGAAAGAGCATAGAGTAAAAGGTTATATAGACGATGCCCTGACTGCGCGGCTATTCCCTTTCAGGATCGCGAGCGAGATTCGCTTGAATAGTCAGCTGCGCTCACAAGGTTTTTTCGTGCAACGATCTGATTTCCTAGACGACTCAAGAATTTCAGCGTCTCAGATGCAAGGGGACTAGAAGTCTCAACGGCGAGTGGAAAAAACAAAAATAATTGGGTAAGACAGCGTACTATTCTCGTTTGTGTCAGAACAGGCTCAGAGGCACTCTAGAGTAGGTTGCAACAGGCAAATGTGTCGTTACAGGTAACGTCCCAGACAAATTGTTTTTTGGCTTCAAAAGGAAGGATTCTAATCTCATCTGGTTTCCCGTTTCGTCTGCAAAGGCCGACAGTTTCGAGCATGGAGAAATGTCTAGCGGCGTCAAAAGCTTGCCTAACGAGTTCGTTCATGGCCATGTGTCTGAGAAATATGCCAGCACTTTTACTGCAGGAGAGAGGGTGTAAACCAAAACAATCAATCTTGTCTCCGCATCGGAACTGATGTAGAAAACAGACTATTAATCACAGACGCAATGAGATCCCAATACAGACGCGTCCATCATCCAGGAAGGTACCCAGAAACATGCATGAAAAATGTCATTAAATTTCGCGCGACTTTATTCCCAAATTTAATTTGCAGATTAAGACCGTATTTCGAATGGACGCCAATCACTTTAGGCACAAAACGATCATCCATATTCTAATTGACAAATAAACATAATCTCAAATCCCTCATTTGGTACATCATTTTTTATAAATAATAAATATCGATTTTTATCGGAAGGTTTTTAACAGATCTTCAACAAAATTAAAATGTGGGCACCATTAGTGTCCTAGATCAACGATTTACTTTTTTGAAACCATATGGGAACAGAGTGCAATGTCCAGCAAGGTTCGCTGATCTGAGTTCCTACTTGTCTTGGAAGGATCATTTATGATTGTCAGTTGATCCGTTCAGTATTGCTCCAGATGGCACATAAGTCTCAGTTGGATGCGTTTGTGACTTTTTACTAGATTTTTTATGGTGGAAATACAACTTGTGTATGCGTTTCAGTCGATAAAGTGAAAAAATATAATGCTAAAAGATGATCAAAATCTTTGATAGAAGAGAGAGGCAAAGAGACGTAAAAGGATTAGTATCACATTACTCATAAAGAGCTTTTGCAAACAGTAGTAGTTGGGCTAAAAGAATGATATATTTATGTGATGATTTAAAGTTAATCCTTACTTTGTAAAATTAAAGTGGATAGAAAGTTTGCTCCTAAGTATGTCCTTTGGGGCACAATGTACGAGTATTTTTTGTGCACTAACGGGAAAGAAGATAATACTAAGAGTTGTTTAAATCTTTACTGAAGGTGAGAAAGCAAAGAGACGTAAGAGGATTAAAATTTCTCTTTTAGCAATAACATGAATAACAAATAATAAACCTAAACAAATATTTAACGCTCATATTTTTTTGTTTTATTAACATCAATTATTATGGTTAATAGAAATTTGGTGCCAAAGTTAGTGTGGTGCTATTTAGCTACATGAATTGAAGAATATTTTGTTGATTCTTCTCTTCTTCCTTTTTGGTCCATGGAGCTTGAATTGTTAGCGTGCGTCGTTCGGTTCACCATCACTGGTGTTGCCAGATATAATCCTAAATTATATCCAAAAAGGACCATTAGTCAACAACCATCCAAAAGAGTTCCCTCTGGACGGCACTTCCCTCAAGACCGAGCATTCTAAGACTGTTGCGGGATCACCTTAGTTTTTTCATTCTGGCATTGACGGTGTTTTTTGGTTTAATGAATTTAAAATTTAAAAAAAATAAAAGTTTAATAGAACAATGGAGTAAATGGTGAATAAAAAAGCATTCCAAATAAACAATATTTTATCAGAAAGTTTTTGGCAATGTTTAATTCCCTTTAGTTACA
>RDEW01000015.1:21377-95370 GCA_011109175.1 Dicyema japonicum
AGAACTCGGAGGATTGCTTGCCAGAAAGAAAAGGGATCAACGAGAAGGGTTATGGCTAAGACAAAAGATTGGAATAGCCATACTCCGAGGGAACTCGTTCGCAATCCACGCAGCAGGCTTCCTCAACTGACATTTGTTTAATTGTTAAAAAATTATTTTGTTTAAAAAAATTATACACACTATTTGTAAAATTTGAAATAACTAAAATTTCTATTATTATTATAAAGCACAACGTCTTGCCAAAATTTCTATTGTTAACTTAAATTTTACTATCGTCAAATCAGTTTTTCTTTTATTACGGGTTTTTATGGGATCAGGGAAGAACAAGGAACCATGTCGTGGGCAGCAGGACGAGACTTGAATCCGGGTCCTACATGGACCCGAAATTTCTTACTTTGTTTAGAATTTCAGGTCTCTTAGACTACCAAGTTCGCCACAGAAAAAACAAAGGCTTCATCCATCATAAAGCAAAGTTCACACTCCTACATCCCACCTTATAATTATGAGTTAAGTAATTAATTGTTTAACTTTAAAGCAATCATTCGAAATCTTTACTATGACTTGATCATGCATTCGAGATCTTTCTGAAGAGAATGGGCGTCATAAAGCGAAGTTCACACTCCTACATCCCACCTTATAATTATGAGTTAAGTAATTAATTGTTTAACTTTAAAGCAATCATTCGAAATCTTTACTATGACTTGATCATGCATTCGAGATCTTTCTGAAGAGAATGAGCGCTCAAGTGATACCTCCGAAGCATCTGTATGTTCCTCGAGTTTATTGAAAGAGCGATGGATCGCAAGAAGAACATTGAAAAAAGTCGAGAAGGTTACTAAGAGATGCTGAAATCACTTAGTGGGCGTATTTCCTCCATAATTTAGTGGTTATTTTTTGGTTTTTAAATAAAATACATAAATGCCCAAGCACGTGCACTTGAAATACCACAACATCATCCTTTCCATTTTTTTCTGTGTAAGCAAATTACCATAGTCCATTTAAGACCTCTCCTTCTATTAGACGCCTCTGCATGTATTCGTCCAGAACCATTGGTATTGTAGTCTTAGGTCTTTAACGGAATCAAGAAGCGTAGAAAGAGTCTTCGTGGCCACGTTAACTGGTTTTGATTAGTAAGACATTACTAGAGAGGTGTCAATCACTCAATCAACATGTTTTATTAAAAATCGACGTATCCTCNAAATTACCATAGTCCATTTAAGATTTCTCCTTCTATTAGACGCCTCTCCATGTTTTCGTCCAGGACCATTGGTATTGTAGTCTTAGGTTTTTAACGGAATTGAGAAGCGTAGGAAGAGTATTCGTGGCCACGTTAACTTGTTTTGATTAGTAAGACATACTAGAGAGGTGTCAACCACTCAATCAACATGTTTGATCAAAAATCGACGTATCCTCGGACCTTCCCCTTTTAGAGGAGTCACCAGTATGTGATTTCACCTTCTTCTATCTCTTATTTAGATTAATGGTTGTATCCTCACAAACTGAGTCGTCAGCTTCAATAACCGAATAACTGAAATATACTGAACTTTTCCATCAACCAATGACCTCCTATATTTAGAAGTATGTGGTCACCAGGAAAGACATATAGTCAAACAGTTATGCGAGTTCAATTCACGGAATTAGCGGCACCGTCTTACGTCTGTTGTCTTTCATTATACCTTCCTCTAACCAGAAGCGCATCCACTCTTACTCACAAGGTGTTGACTCCTCCATTTGAACACTCGTGTAATTACGAGAAATAATAATGAGACACGTTGGGAATCATGCTATAAATTTAGGGTNCATATTAAAGCAATCTTTAATAAATCTAATATGCGGTATTTATTCACTTTATTAAAATATAACACACTTGATAATTTTTTGGGGGACCAATAACTTTATTGGTGAGATCTGTTATCATATATCCACAATAGCAGCACTAATTGGGAGAAAAAGAGTGAGGCAGTGTTCAAGAGGAAAAGAAAATGTATTAAACAGTCATAGAGGTTTATATGCAAAAACCCAAAGAACTATAACCCTAGCTGCAGACTTTTTTTCCTAATTTAAATAGATATTAAAGATTTGCTTATAAATTAGACGCATAATTAAATACTGATTATTTTTATGCATTTATTTACCAGCGAGGTTTATATGCAAAAACCCAAAGAACTATAACCCTAGCTGCAGACTTTTTTTCCTAATTTAAATAGATATTAAAGATTTGCTTATAAATTAGACGCATAATTAAATACTGATTATTTTTATGCATTTATTTACCAGCATAGAAGAAGCTATTTCATTAAATACATAAATCTCGCGTGGTCCCACTAGAAAAGCATGTTTGCTAATTTAAATTATACACACTATTTGTGAAATTTAAAATAACTTAAATTTTTTTTGTTAACTTAAATTTTACTTTCTTCTAATCAGTTTCCCTTTTATTACGGGTTTTTATGGGGTGGCTTAGTGGTTAGGTGTCGGGCTTAAGTGGCTTAGGCTACGGGTTCGAATCTCGCTGCTGTTCACCTGGTGGAAGGTTCCACGCATCTACGATGCGGAAAAGGTTTGACGAGTGACGCCGTCATCAGTGAATACTCACTGCGGAACTGGATTGTCTAGAAAGGACACTCACACAAGAAAAAGAAAAAAAAAGAAGTGAAGATCATTCCTTGGTTCTACGATTAGTTAAAATTAACTGTTCTTTACTTAAATAAAGTGTGTGTCCTGCCTATGCGGAGCTAATACCACGGCTCCGTGAAAAAGGCTGTTATTATTATTATTATGGGTTTTTATGGGCTCAGAGAGGAACAAGGAACCATGCTGTGGGCAGCAGGAAAGGACTTGAATCCGAGTCCTACGTGGACCCAAAACTTCTTATTTTGTTTAGAATTTCAGGTTTCTTAGACCACCGAGTTCGGCACAAGAAAGAAGACAAGGGCTTCATCTATCATGATGCGTAGTTCACATTCCACCTAATAATTAATTCGAAATCTTTACTATGACTTGATCATGCAATTCGACATCTTTCTGAAGTGAATGGGCGCTCAAGTGATACCCCCGAAGCATCTCTGTGTCCCTCGAGTTAATTGAAAGTGCGTTGGATTGCGGGAGGAGCATTGAGAAAAGTCGAGAAGGCTACAAAGAGATGCTGGAATCACCTAGTGGGCGTATTTCCTCCCTAATTTAGTTGTTATTTTTTGGTTTTTAAATAAAATACATAAATGTCCAAACACGTGCACTTGAAATATCACAACGTCATCCTTTCTATTTTTTCTGGGTAAGCAAATTACCATAGTCCATTTAAGATTTCTCCTTCTATTAGACGCCTCTGTATGTATTCGTCCAGAACCATTGGTATTGTAGTCTTAGGTCTTTAACGGAATCGAGAAGCGTAGGAAGAGTCTTCGTGGCCACGTTAACTGGTTTTGATTAGTAAGACATACTAGTCATGTGTCAACCACTCAATCTACATGCTTGATTAAAATCGACCTTCCCATTTTAGAAGGGTCACCAGTATGTGATTTCACCTCCTTCTGTCTCTTATTCAGATTAATGGTTGTATCCTCACAAACTGAGTCGTCAGCTTCAATAACCGAATAACTGAAATATACTGAACTTTTCCATCAACCAATGACCTCTTATATTTAGAAGTATGTGGTCACCAGGAAAGACATATAGTCAAACAGTTATGCGAGTTCAATTCACGGAATTAGCGGCACCGTCTTACGTCTGTTGTCTTTCATTATACCTTCCTCTAACCAGAAGCGCATCCACTCTTACTCACAAGGTGTTGACTCCTCCATTTGAACACTCGTGTAACTACGAGAAATGATAATGAGACACGTTGGGAATCATGCTATAAATTTAGGGTTGCCATCATAAAATATAAATTCTGATAATCAAAGACATTTAAATTGACATATTCAAGGTCAAAAAATGTAACCGTCTTCCCATGCGTAACCAGTAGATTATTATTATTATTAAAAAGCACTCCCGAGAAAACATAAAATTAGTTAAGTTTCCCTTGAGCTGTTTTCCTAATCATCCTCTCCGTCAGCCTCGACCATGATCCTCTGTTGCGCGCTAGTTCTTTTAGGTAGTCTAGGTCATCTACAAAACCGATGTTCAGTGACGGTTATCCATAATTTCTGGAGGGTAAAATTCATTAAAATCGGATATCTACTGATGTAATCCTAACTACGTGAGAGATTGCATTGAAGTTATAAAATTATGCATTTTTTACACAAAGATTCTGAAATATCAAAAAATGTCCCTTAAAGATTTGGTGAAAGTATTAAATGACTGCCTACTTTTTTTAGAAATAATCTGGTTCTTGACACGTAAGCATGAGAAAACGGGGATATCATCTATTCAGGGTTTATTCATTGCTTCAGGGTCACCAGGTTAAAGAGAAAGAAGAGTCCTCAAAAAGTGACTACAGTTACAACGGTCAGAATGAGACGCATCAAATGACTGCTTACTATTTCTGGAAATAATCTGGTTCTTGACACGTAAGCATGAGAAAACAGGGATATCATCTATTTATGGTTTATTCATTGCTTCAGGGTCACCAGGTTAATGAGAAAGAAGAGTCCTCAAAAAGTGACTACAGTTACAACGGTCAGAATGAGACTCACCACGTCCATCCATGTCCTCAATGAGGACCCCTCCAATGGAGTAGGGGAGATTAAAGCCAGTAACAAAATCTTGTAAAAGATCAAAGATAATAATTAACATTAGATTTAAAATCAATAAAATTAAAACAAATTAATTAAAATAAATTAAAATAAAAAACCCGCGTTGTTACATGTTTGAAGTGGTCCTCTCAAAATCCGCATTAATAAAGAAGATATTAGATTCTCTCAAAGATCTAATAGAGGAGGCCTCATTCGACTGTTCACTAGACGGGATAACTCTACAAGCAATGGACAGCTCCCACGTGGGACTTGCTTCACTTTTACTCAGCCCCGCAGCATTTAATGACTATCGATGCGACAAGAACCTCTCAATTGGCCTCAAGATCTCCGAGTAACTTAACTGATAATCCCAAGAGTCTCCAAGGTCTTCCGTTGCATAAACAGTGACGACAAACTCACTCTCAGGTCAGAGGACGACCCGAATTCTCTAGTAATTACCGCTGATGATGGTTTTCTTAATTATTTATTCACAGATGAAAAGGACAGCTCTTCCAGCTATGAGATCTCTCTCATAAACATCGACCAAGAGCACCTCAGCATCCCTGTTCTTAGTCCTGATTATTGTAGGAAATCGAATACGATGCCGTGATAGTCATGGGAGCCTCAAAATTCCAGCGAATCTGTAAGGACTTCATGCAGTTCTGTGATGAGGTCACAATTCGATGTGAGCGGAAAACAGTGACCTTCACATGTGGTGGAGACACCGTGAAAGCGGAGGTGAAACTTTCTCAGACTTCCCATGTGGACAAGGATGATAATGTTAGTGTTGATGTGGACAGCCCTGTGACGGTGAACTTCTCTTTGAAATTTTTGGCCTTGTTTGCACGTGCGGCGACTCTATCTGGTGAAGTGACGATATCAGTGTCGAATAGTAACCCCCTATGTGTTGAATATGACATTTCTGGAGAGAATTCAGGGGATCGTAGTGTCCTCAAATACTTTCTGGCCCCAAAAGTGGACGATGTTTTGTAGTTAATTAGGACTTTTGTACCTACATTTTATTTGATTTTGGATAGCCTTTATGAAATTTTATTTTTTAAGCGTAGTTTTGGCGAGTATTCGACGTGAAGTAGGATTTTATGGCTGTTAAAATTGTCTTTTAAAAATCACGTATTTGTCTTTGAACAGAGTGTTGTTTTGACACTTAGATGATTATACTTTACTGAGAGGAGGTTTTCACGTCAATGTGGTGCTTTAAATATACTTGTCCTTGCTCAATTTAGATTTGTGCGTGTTATTAACGGCAGTTTGTTAATCGTAGCACGTGCTGTCTACTAAAATGCATATGTGTAACAATTTAGCTTTTCGAACTTTAAAGTATCACTTTAACATACTCAAGCACATTCATCCACTGTCGTGTCTGTTTTAGCGTTCGAATGCTAAGGAATTTGATTTTGAGAATATTTAGATTATCGAATCTGGGTTTGAATTCACCTCACGACGACGTGCCTTGTATATTTGATCTCTTATTTTATATTTTTTAATAATTGAGACTGATTTAACTATTAAGAGATTATAGGATGTCTTATTTGAGATGCTAATTTTTCTAGTCACATCGGATTGACCCTAATAAATGTTCGAATATAGGGTTTCTCAATCAATATCAGAATTGTACAGTAAACGTACAATTCTATTTCTTTATCTTGTATTCATTGCTGGTGATTGGAATGCCAGAGCTAGAAAGACAAGACCTTGTGATTGCTCATAAGATCTCACGGCAGTAATCGACAAAACTTACCTACCGAATCACTTGTTCAATTCTGCTCGGCTTATTCATCACAAATGCAGCATTTAAACATTCTGTACGACAACCTGGGTCAAAATATTCAATCTAATAGATTTTATGCAGAATTCAGAACAATCTAGTGGCTGATTCGAGATCATACGAAAGCATGGAGACAGTTAGTAGTCACAAACTCGTATTGCACGTCTGGCGCTACGCATAAAAAATAAAGAACTGACTCAGAAAGATATGACAGATATTTTGCGCCATAATGACGGTAAGAAAATGGAATACAGAAAATCACTAAAAATGCACGTGACCGGATTGATCTGAACGATACGATTGAAAAGATATGGACGGAAACCTATGCTCCAATCAAGGGAACTGAATCCGTGATTTTAGGGCAAATTCCAAACCATCGTCATAAAATTAGTAATCAAGAGATCTCTATGGTCTCTTTTGAACAAAAATATTGAGACTCACAAAAGAGAAGCTTATAAATTTTTGACTTGTGAGATATAAGTCGACCATTATGACATAGGAAAGACATAATTAATTGCTTGTTCAGTACTCGATGTTATTTCATGGTCAGGATTCCAAAAAAAACCTTCGTAGGTACGGAAACAGGGATCACTTCCTACCAGCTTAACTGTGTGTAATATATGACCAGGATGCAGAGTTAATATCATAAGAACGGGGCCCCTTAATGACACTTCCAAAGTTTCCTAATTATGGTACTCTGGTTCACTTTAGAAAAGAATTTCTGATATGACTATGAAATTGACAATGTTCTTTTTTGCCATCTGTTTATTAGTGATGTCGTGCCACACCACGTGGGCTAACAATATCCATGTTATTGGTTTTTCAATATTGATAAGTATTATTTCAACTTATCCTTAGTGAGTTTTATGGCTTAAACCATTCTTTCTACGTTCATTATAATTGCAATCCCCACCTCTACCAGTTATTTTCCATAGTTATGGTCACATCCCTATTACTAGGAAATAAAGATCACTAACATTGTTCATAATATTTACCAAGAACGTATGTTCGAACAATTTTTAAGTGAAAATACAAGACTTGTTTTTACGAAAAATCAGATGAGTCATTGACCTAAACCCATCCGTTGTCGAGTTGATAATTCTATCAGGTGATTGGTTACTGTAACCAAAAATGGATTGAATGTACGTTCTATTTGGTGGCTCGATTGTGAAAGCTTCCAAGTGAGACTTATAAGACTTCGAAATGACAGTGTCCCACGTAAGGATGACTTTGACTGGATCACCAACAGTTATTGTCAAATAATAATATAAACTTAGAAAATGCCTGCAACCGAATATTCTAAATGCAGTTATTCTTGAGTATAACTTCCATGGGAATATTCGATGTGAGCCATTTTTCAATTTATCCTTACTATTTTGTTTACACCGTTTAACGACATTTTGTTCCCCATAAAGTTCAGTGTATTCAATGGGGAATTGAATTAATATATGTGATGGAGGAAATGAGACAATTTTTTGCTACATGCTATAGTTTATTGACATGGAATCGTTAAGCTAACTAAACACATTGGCTGCTCTCAAATGCAAACGTATTCCCTCTTACGAATTGTAAGGAAATGTGCTCAGTAAGCAAGCTCCTCTCTCGAGCATCTTTTTACTTCTTGTGATGAGCCATTCAATAGGGTTCAGCGTGGTTAGTGATCGGTTCCCAATGACTCCTGGCTTTGACGGCGATTTGTTCCAAAATGAACTCTCTATCGATACTCTAGTATTTATTTTTTTTAAAAATCGTGGCTCTTTCTGAGGTTGATTCTAAGGCTAATTGCCGTCAATGCAAAGTCAAAAGAGAAGCCATCTACGCAGGCGACGTCCCAGGTAAAGTATCTACCGCTCTCCATGGAAAGAGAGGTCTTTTGTTGACTTACGCCAGTCTGAGAGGCTCCAGTTGGATCAAGAATTCGGCGGCATTCAGTCACTACGCAATAACTAAGTTGATGGCTCTGTTCCTTGGACTCCTTCCAGTCCTCATTCGGTAGAAAAGAAAGTGAAGACATTTAGCATCGATCATTATGGCATCAAATCTTAGGAGGACGCAAATCGCTATTCTGTTAGAGTCGTCGTCCAATAGCATACCAAGGAGGGGGGGATGAATGGGATAGGTTTTAGCCATGCGCTACTCGTTTGTTGGAGACGTACCAGACGATGTTGGTAAACTTTTTTTTAACTTAAAAATAGTTTTGAAACATAACGGTTCATCCCAATCGCGTTTTTTATCTTTTGGGATCCCAGACTTAGACAATTTCTTGAGCCATGTGTGCTACTTGTTCACTTTGTGATCAGTTTATGTGAGGCAGGATCTGCCACACGAGATCGACTATTCTGTCCGTCGACAAAAGACAGAATAGTCGTGAATGCGAGTTTCAATTGTGAGCAAATCACACTCTTTCCAAAACGATGGATAATTTTCATAAAATCAAGCCAGTTTCATTAAGTATTTCTTACAGCTACCTTAGCTTTTTATCAATGATTTTTAAGATGTCCGCAAAACAAGTGGCTCTCTGTAAAAAAAGTAAATGAGGAGTAAGGTGGAAATTCCGAGAAAAAGTATTGCTTTGAGAGAATCACGATCGATTAGGTTAAACGGAAATAGTGGACAGATGCATATTTCTCTTCAGGAAAGTCGACATTTTCCGGTGATATAACGAAGTTCTTAGTAAATCGCGTTTTCGGCTTCGGTGACAGAGATATTGGGAAATATGTCGAAATCATACATATAATAAATAGCATCACGACTCAGGGCTATCATGGAAACCCTCAAATAGAGTAAGATCCTTTTTGGATTCTAGAGATCAAAAAACGCTTTTTTGGATTTGAAGAATGCCCAAATAAATTCTCCGACAAGGTAGTGGTGTGGGAATCGATTCCACAGCTAATCGACCTAAACGTTCGGGTTAACCAACCGTAAAGCCTAGATTTTTCGTTAGTAATATGTCATTGTGGATTTAATTATGTCGCTATCCCATTGTGGTCGAAACAACTGGAGGAATAAGTGGGAAATCGCTTCGCTTCCTAAGAAACTTGAAGCTACACTAAAAAGCCACGACGCACGTGAGACTCGGTGGCTTCTCCAGTTAATATCTGTTGCAATCGTGAGAGTCAACGCAACGTCGATAATGTCAGGAGGTCCACTTTGAATGGATTTCTGTGTTAATTAATTGTTACTTTTAAAATGTGTTACTTAATAGATTATGGTAAAACAATTATAAATAAATAAATTTAAAATGAAATAAGTTTATTTTAATCAAACATTAATTAACCATATTAATTGATTAGTTCGAATTAATTTGAAAAACAAATAACACTAACTTTGCACGGATGTGTGCAATTCCATGCAACCGTGCAAGTTGATTCTTTTTGTATGGCATAATTCCAGTTCATTGGCTTGTTATCCCAAGAATCGAAGAGACAGCTTAGAATACTCTCATCCCCCTCGCATTTAATAGAAGGAATCTCATTCACGACAACCCCTGATGTTCTAACCACAACTTTGCTCTCAAACCCACGCGCTACAGCACACGTGGCAGTTACCTTGAAGGAACAATAAATATATACTCTTATTTTAAAATCGGTAGAAAGGGAAAAACAGCTTTGTCTATTAATATGGACTCCTGGACATCCTTCGAACGGAAAACACGTGCAGTCAATAATAAAGGAATTTTTGGGACAATCAACTACGGATTGAGTTCCCGTGTTACCAACAGCTGTGGAAAATGCTTTAAAGCTCTCCCACAACATTGTTTGGTGAAACTCTGTATTCCGTTCGTCTAAAGTAAATTATGAATAAATTCAACCAAAACTGATTTTTTGGCAATAAATCGAAGAAACATAACTTTCAGCAGCTATTTCGTGAATTTTGTAGGTAAATCGATTCAGTTTACATTTCCCGTTAATTAAGTACGGAATGGAAATTTTATTACTAAAATAAACAAATTGATTACCTAAAATTAGTCATGCATGATATAGGAAAGGTATTTTCAGGGCACGTGGGAAATATATGATTGTCGTTGTGTCCAATTATGCTTGATTTCATGATGTTTGTTTCAGAACTGCAAGTTGCAGTCGCCTAAGTTAAATTATATGTATACGGCGGATCCTATTGACGTGCACGTGTTGTCCTGGACATTACATGTTGGATTTGATCCACAATGACAGGTTATCAGTGACGGGAAATTTGTAGGACATGAAATTACTGCTTTATTTTTGTGAGGATTTTTAAAGAATGTTTTGATTATTGTTTCTAATATAAAAATTCAAACGAAACTGTCACAGATTCCAATGAGAATGGAGGGAGTTTGGGATGACTCCGCTGAACACGCCGAGGCGGTTTTGTTTATAGAAATTTCTGATTTCATTAAATTTACTTTTGAGAAATAGACTTTCCTGTAATCCTCAAATTTGTATAAAAAGCAGTCATAAATCGAAAATGATCGCGGACAGGAAACTGAGAGTTTTTTAGTCGTGGAACTGTGGGAAGTATAAACAACTTTTTTGAACCAATTTTTTGTGCATCGAGCTTTTGCCTAATTTGAATATTGCTAGTACTTTTAAAGCGACCGTTTCAGAAGCAGAATATACAAAACACGAATTCGCACGGATTATCGCCTGATTATAATTCCAATCATTAACTAGCCGACAATCAGTGATTTTGTGGTTTTCTGGACATGAAATTTGTACAAACGACGGGAGATCCCATTTGTGGTGATATCTGACTCTGCTGTATACCCAAATCGAGTGGTCTCCTTGGTTTTACAAAATAATCAAACTTTTACAAATTGCCGTTAAATACAGCTTATTTGGACTATGACAGCTATTTTTGAGAATTGTAGGCCGTAAATTCCTAACATAAACAAATTAAACGGACGAATTTTCAATGAAGCAGGTGACAAAAGTCTCATCGGGTCGACATGCTTTACTCTCTTGGTTCCCATCCATCAACCGAGTTCTGTAGTTTATAAAAGAGTCTTTAAATTCCCGACATTTGATGGTCAACTAAAATATAGAAAATAATTCATTTACTTTCTCAGTCACTATATAGGCTATGCATGATCCCTTTTTGTAGATAACCCCACTCATAGCGTCGCAGTAGACCATGTGATGTCCACTGGGACATTTGAGGGATTCTAAATTTATAAATTTTAATACTTTTCGAATATTTCGTGATTACAACATCTTTGGTTTTCTCGCAATATAAGGAGACCTTAAAATTAGTAAACAGTTACTATTGGCTTAACATCTGACTTGTATGTGACAGCGCACGTGTTTCGTTTTTTCTCTGCTGTATAGCATAATATAGTATTGTAGCATCCACACGAGGTCATTTTCTCTCCATCATTGCACATTCCAACCGAAAATTTTGCATAAGGACGTTCTATGAAAGTCTCAGACTTTCTTGAATCATTGTTTATTTTAGGAACAAAATGTTTATTCTTGACACAAATCCATGAAATCTATAAATAAAACAAAGATTACGTTTAAATCTTCATTTCCCGTGTAAATACATTTACCATCTTTATTGATTAATTGTGAATCCTTAACTTTATTATTATTTATGATCAAAAAGCACTCTGCCAAGCTATAATGTTTTGGGCACGTGTGTGCGACTGAAGTCGGTATTATGTGCTCAACATAATATATTCCTTTGATAAAATAATCATCAACTTTTACAAACAAGAATAACTTCAGAACGTGTCGATAAATAACATTTATTATTGTAACGTGAAAAGTGTTGGACATTTTGCTGTGAAAAAGAATACAAATTTTACTTGTCGTTGTTAAAACAATCCACGAGAATTTCTTCTATTGGACATATTCCTACATAAAGGTTATCGTGCGATATTGGTGTCTGCCTTCTGTAAAAATAGTCAGAATTCGATATTTTTTTGCATTCATATAAAACCTGCGATCATGACATTATTTACTCTCAGATTTATTCCTCTGCAAGTTTTTCCGTCGAAATGGGCGTTTCCATTGATGCCGTAGCATTTTGTGAGAATCTCATCATTAGCACACGATCCTGAAGCATTTACCTCGCTTATCAGTTTTCTGTTTTTAGGAACTAAAAATTTCATTTACAAATACTAATATAATTCACAACCACATTTCCAGCTAAATAGCTCTTTTTGTAACAGAATTTGTCAAGTTTGGAAATAAATTTCGTATATGCTTTTAATTGTGTATTACTAAATTTTAATTTAACAAAAAACCTACTATAACTGCACCCAGTAATAAATACATCCAAACTCTTATCTCTTTGATGGTCTAAGCATGAATAAGAGTCCACTAGGTCGTTCCTCACGCAATAAGCGGATACCTGAAATAAGATATTTTGAACTGTCTTTATTCCTGTTATTACGAATGAACAATATGTTGAAGCATAATAAAATTTGCTGCAGCTTTCCTCGCAAACACAATTTGTAGCAACATAATTTATCGGACAATTAATTCTTAATTCTTTAGTGCCAGTCTTTCTGATTATTTTTTGAACAAATTCTAAAATTTTTAGAAAACCAACCAATGCATATAAGTTGAAGAAAATAACTTTGTTTAGTCTCTGTAGTGCTTGAACATTTTGATGAATCATTCTCTGTCTTTACATTGAAATTTCTGGGATTTAATTAAATGTTAACTTGTATGAAAATATTCCACAATCGCTGACCTCCTCATTTATAGAACAGGAGGCTTCAGCAGATGTTTCATTAATCACAAGAACAGTGATAACCTTGGTGATGTACATTGAGATAGGTACACATCTTGCTATTGCCTATAACTGAGTATGTCAATTACTTGGAATGATTCTGATTCAGAATTACCGATAGCGTTACACAAAATATCTTGGATGAAGGTCCCATGGGATTTACCGTCATAGCCACATGTCGCGATCGCTGTATTTTGTGGACATATGGCTGTGGATACTTTATTTTTCCCTTTAATTCTCGGACCACTAACAGTGACTTCTTGTTCATCTAAAGTTAATATTGTTATGTACATTGTAGGGAAAGAATTATATTTAAAATAAAAAGTAGCATTACATTGTTTCAAATTCGATGGTTTTATATTATTAGTGATTATTGCTTTAGGCAATTTTCTTTGGCAGGGAAAATTAATAATCCAAATTATCTACTTAAATTAAATAGTTAACTCTGCTATAATAACATGCAGGAGTCCTGGTACTCCAGACATGAGATATCAAATATAATTATACTTAGAGACGGACTATGTTCACGGTATATGTTTACGACACCTAATTTAGCTTTGGAAGCTAAGATTGTGAAGCTTTGATTTTAGAAGGTTTGTGCCCAGTAAATTTACAAGTTAATATTAATGCCAATAGAAATGTGGGCAATTAAAACTATTAATGATATTAATATTGAAAATAATCATAGAATCAAATAAAAAATTCTCAATATCCGATTTGATAGCACTGGCTAGTGCCTAGAATAGCTACTGATGATTTTGGGGGAATAGGTTTGAGGTCTCTGCAAATTCAATGCTACATGTCGTCCCTCGCAAGCTGGTGTTCCTTGTCCAACTCCTTATGTTCCTGTCCCGGATTGAATCTGGACCTTGTGCTTAACACGGTTGTGCAGCAGTGGACAACAAGCGGGTTTGGTGTTCCAATGAACTTAATCTCTCAAAAGGACTGGGATGAAATTCTTTGAGAAAAATCTAAATGAATGTGGAAGGTCAGCAAATACTTATCGTCGCACATATCTGAATGCAGCGTCTGCTGAGAATTCAGGGTCCTGGCCTTACGTGCAGTTAATACTCTGCTTGATGGGAATACAATCAGAGTTGCTTTCGGATAGGCCATGACGTCTGCTTGGAACACCGATGTCGATGTTGTGAGATGTCATCTTCACGTATGTTAAACTCGACAGTCATGAGGGCTATCGAAGACGTCGGGTTTACTTGCCTTCTGGAACCCGTCGGTTTTGACAGAGGTGATGGCAAGAGGCCTGACGGTGTAACGACCATACCATGGAGACAAGGACTTTCTTTAAAGGGAATTTGCTCAAGTCATCGTTTCGCACGGGTATCATAGCGAGTACTGCTGAAGAGGAAGCACCGGCATTGGGACGGATTCGCTTTACACCCGATATCCGTTGAGACGTGTGGCCCGTTATTGGCCCGAGCACGTCTCAGGTTCATCGGCAGCTTGCAATGACTGAATCTTGAATGACACTTCCAGAACATGGGCTCGCGATCATGAGAGGTAATTCCCATTTTACATCAGAGTTTCCCAAAGGGGGCTATATGAAATTAACTAGAACAGGTTTATTAATGAACAGGAGTTAAAAGTTAGTGGGAGAGTAAAATATTTATAGTTAGACACTTGGGCACTTCTCCAGTTTCCATTCTCTCCTTAGTTAGGTCACACCGCTATGTACGAGTTCTGGACTTTGTTCTATAATAAAACTACTTATCCTTACTCGATAAGTTTATCTTCCTCTGATAGATATCTTTTTCCTAGTGCAAAATAAATAACAATCTCCTTGTTTTTTTCAATAAAAAATAATTCTATTGTTCTTGGTCGAGAAAAGTAATTTTGGAAGAACTGTCTACTAAAGATTGCTTAATATCAGAAGCCATGCCCCATTACATGGCTATATATCTCATTTTGATTGATTTAAAAACAGTAAAACAACAAAATAAGGAAAAGTCAGATAAATCAAATCATTCTGGCGACCAATTTATTAATCTCCGTTTCTCTATTACCAAAATCTCCCCCTTCCACGAAATGTCGTCTTTTCTTAACCCATCCACCACGTGGGGAACTCAAATGGAACACATCCATGAAATTAGTCACCTCCTTAAATTTTGGACCAGCCGTGAATATCTGGTTGACTAAATCCTCCATACACACGACGTCGTGCTTCCCAAGATTCTCTTCCACCTGGAAGTTCTCTGTTAACGGAATCACCCGCTTATCGATTCTTCCGGATCCACGCTTGTAGATCAGACTCCTAATAGTCCTCAGAGTCGGGTATCCCCAAGCCACGTGGGTCTCCGCCAACCTTAACATGCTCTCAGTCGCCTTGTTCAGCTTTACGAAAACGCAGTTGTTTATTTGACGGAGACGGAACAGCTGAAGAATTTTCCTCGTTTTTGGTGGACACTTACGAATTCTGCACGTGACTAAAGTATTTTACCCTCTTATTCTGATCACCAAGGCAATCTTTGGTTCGTCTTCCACGTAAATCTTAGATTCGGCTTTGGCAGCCTGGTGTCTGGCACATGCCTCTTCTCTCGTCTTTTTGTATTGAGCGAAGTAGCTAGCTCCTCTGCTTATTATGTCTTTTCTCCTTTCAATGAATCTCTAAGATTGTGGTTATGAAGAAACCTTTCTACTGTCTTCCTTGAACTGTCGGAATCGCTCTCGGCGCTCCTTGACCAATTTTCTGCGCTTCAGAAACGTCTCAGGTACCACTCTGGTCAAATCAGCCCTTCTGTTAACCAATAATAAATTACATCTCAACGTCAAGCATCTTGAAACGTGCTATTTAAATTTTTAATATATAATTATTAATTTAAATTAATAATAATTTAACTGTATTATAAATAGTTAATTAATGGAGTAGGAGTGGTGTTGTCACCTGTTCAAGATGTTCACTTGGCTCTCTTATATTGATCTCTTTATCGTATTTCTTGAGTCAAAAACAATTTATTTTTAGGAAGGAGATGGGGGTATAGTGCTTTGAGTGTAAGATTTTAATGTTTTTTGAATCTTTATGCGAATACTAACTCTCTGCTTATGTCATGCCGCATTATACAGACATATTTCTTCGAACCAATCAAATAACTAGTCAGACGGGTGAGCTCGTATATCCTGATCATGTATTTATTACCTTATGATAGATGTGGTGACTCCTCGTACTCGTTTTTAATGTATATTGTCTAAATGACCAAATTAAAAGACTGTGATTAATGTCCAACGTCGTCGATTCGAGAATTAAACGAGCAAGCCCACCGACTCAATATATTTTTGCTAAAATGACGTGTTTGAGGAACACAGACACATGCAAACTACTTGTCTCACTCCTCTGTTCGTTATCTAAGCCAGTTTATTGACTTTTACTATTTAAAGTGACGTTAATGGAATATTCAGATTATGATGTATCAGTGGGATCAAGGGATCAGCATAGAACCAAGCTGAGAGTTTGGATTAAATTGTTGGGATTACTAGTTTGTTTTTTTCGGTTTAACGGTGCTCTTGGAATAAACATTTAATTTAATCATCCGAGTTAATTCGAAAGAGGACATACACGAGAACCGATTGAATTAAAAAATACAATTCTTGACCACTAGGGTAACTGGGCAATCAATTTTAGGAAATGTTAAGAAAAACGAGTTAATTTTATTAGTAAAACCAAAAATTAAGAGAATCTGTTATTTATGTTAGAGGGGAGTTTATCCGTGATTCACAGTCGCAAAAATTGGACTTATCAAAGGAGCTCATTGTCGAAGCTCTTTTAAGCTGTTGGAAGGGAAATCCTCCCATAAAATATTTTGCTTTCCATTTCGGCAAGATCTCCACTTCTATGATTTCTTCTTCGTCAAGATAAAAACTATTACTAATAAGTCCAACAAATATTAAAATTAGCTCTTTCATTGAGATTTGTCGAACTGCTTCATTTATATTGGACAGAATTACAAGTAATATTATTTTTAATCGATTTTCTTTGCGATGAGAGCTTCTGTTTACCAGTGACCTGTTTCCTATGATTCCAGACGTTTCCACGGTGACTTGTTCAAAAAGGAACTGTCCGTCAAGATATGCGTATTTTTTTCAACTTTATGATCTCAGCCTTCTCCGAAGCAAAGCATGTGTTAGTTGCTGTCATAACAAGGTTGGAGAAACTATCCAAACAGGTGGCATCCCAGGAAGGTATCTATTGCTTTCCCATGGGAAGAGAGTAGTTCGGTCTGGTCTTTGAATGGCTAGGCTGAGTCCGAGCGGCTCCAATTGGACAAGAAATCCACCAATCTCAAATCTCCAAGCGATAACTCCGTTAGTTTCGGCGTGTCTTGGACTCTTTCCAGCACTCCTCCGACAGGAGAAGAGCATGAGGACCTTTTTCGTCGACTATTCCTCCACATCTACAGCGATGGATCGTGCAAACATCTATTCCGAGGCGGACGAAACCCCAATTCTCGTCGCCTCGTCATCCATTAGTGACCCAAGTGAGGTGCATGGTAATGCTCTGAGCCATGCACCACTCTCATTCGTCGATGCAGAAGCCAGACGATCCTGATCAAGCACAGGTTTTATCTCGTCCATGATCTTTGAACATAAAAGCTTGTCCTATCTCGTTGTTTATTAACGTTCTTCTGGAATCCCATATTTAATCGCGTCCAAACTTCCCGAGCCATGCTACCCAATGCCTAATTAATAATATTATGGGCGTTAAAAATATGAATCTTATCACAGAAATGAAAAAGTGCTGCCTTGCTGTTGTAACACCTTCTCTGTTTGGAAAAACAAGACTTCCAAAGTCAAATCACTAGACCGTCTTTACTCGGACTGCCTTTCTCTTCCAAATTTGTCGCCAAACAAACAAGAGGAAGTTCAAAACCATTTCTCATATGTTGTAAACCTGGGAACTGGAAACAGACTCGGTAGACAGCCAAATCTTTTCGTACCAGGTCACACCTTGAGAATCTCCCCAAAGGATAGAGCCCTCTCTCCCATCTGGCAAAACCTATCAGATGTTGATGAGGACCTCCTTAACTAACATCTGTCCCTTTGGGTCTTAAGATCTCTTATTTTTTAAAGTTGATGATCAGGGCGATCAATGACGACACTCGAGGATCCTCTCATATGTTTAGTCTCACTTGTCCTAAATGTTTATCCGACTTATTTGAAAATGAAATCTCCACTCAGTCATCAACTAGAACGCCCAAAATACAAAAACTTAATCTAACAACTATTCTCGGTGATCAAATGCAGAAACTTACTCTTACAGGGCAAAAACCCTGCTAGATATGTGCAGAAATAAACAGTAAAATTATGCACGTTATGGACATCTTTATCTTCACAAGACTCAGATACACTAATTAGTTGTTTATTTTTTTGCAAACAACCTGAAAATCTGGAGAGATGGATACATTACATTTGTCCCTCATCGCTGTTGATATACATCTCTTATTTCATCATTCTCAGGGAGCAGTAGCGGTGCCCCATACGGACTACCCTAATACCTAATTACAGTTTTATTTTTTAAAGTAATATTTTTTAATAAAAATAATATTAATTTTAAATATTATTTAAAAACATTAAATTTCATATGCATGTGTGCATAATTACCTTAAATCTATGTATTGAAAGATATTCAAAATATTTGTTCAAAGGACTACTAATTTTAATATTAATCATCCTCAAAGTATACAAACAACTTAGATATTATTATACTCGACTTCAATACGCTATTTTGTCAGAAAAAACACAACAACAGGTTTTGCACGATGTAGGCACGTGCGCATTAATTTTATGAAAATGATCCTAATTTTGGGTTAATCGTTGTACTAAACTTTATTCGTTGTTGTATAGAAAATAATATTTAAATATTATCATTTATGATCCCATTAAGTATTTTTTATTTCATTATTTTAGAAAAATTAATAGAACACCAAAAATTTGCCGAAATAAACGAAATTTCCCGCCACGAATTTAAATCCGATCACAAACTTGTTTTTGTGGGACCTCAAGACTGTAAACCGGCTTACATTAAATTCATTGATAATTTGAGAAGTAAGAATAAGTCAGATTTCTCATTAAAAGATGAATTTGAGGGTAGACTTATGATTTAGTTTGTAGATTATTATGGATTTCCTGAACCTGAATTTATTTTGAAACCACGTGGTCTGAGTAATTTAGCGGGTTTTATTCCGTATTATTGTGCCTTTGCCGAAATTATGTATTTTGTGTGAGGTAGTGATTTGTAGTGATTATGATGTGTGGAAGCAACGAAATGGAATTTGGGAGGCTTTTGGGGAATATGCTAAGAGAAATAGAAGATTTGGGAGATAATCGCTTTTTTGTTTAATTTGTTTATTCCACAAGTGAAATATTCTTTTAATATGAAATTATTTTTTTATTTTCTTTAATATAAAACCGAAAAACCTCAAAGGTAAAATTATTTTAAAAACCAAATAATTAAGTGATCCTAGCTTATAGTAACTTCCGGCTCTCGTAGAGTGGACTTTCAGCGATCACACGACCTTCCGGTTTTTTTTGTTTTCTTCAGAACTGATCGGGGCTCCTCCTCATGGATAACCCTTCTACAAATGGTTCCCCTAGTTCTTTGCAGAAACTCAAGAATCCCCGGCCATTGTGACTGGTCGGATCTGCAGAAAAAAGTAGCAATCGATGCACTTCCCGTACATACGGGACACTTTACTGTATTTGGGAGATGGCAATCGGTCCCGTCATTATACTATATGGATAATTACAATTTAATTATAATTAATTTACTCGTAAATAAAAATATTTAATAAAATTTTTAAATTCAAATAATAACTGACGTACTGTTTTATGTGTGTCTATGTAAGTCGCGGTTTTCAATCTAAATATATTCTTAGGAAAGGTGACAAATTCTAGGAGTTTCAGCCCAACAGGACTTATATCAGGAATTATAACCTTCTTCAGAGAACTGTAAGCTGTACTATTAAATAATAGACTATCAACACTATTAGAAGTAAGCAATCCTACTAATTGCTAGCCCCTAACAGCTGCTATTGAACCCAGTAGGAATGATCGGAGAAATCAGAGATGGGAAGAATTAATAATTCGAGAGGACCACCTCCTCCGCCCTGTGGTGGTGGGGGATGAGGATAGTACTTCCCTTATAGGTTGATTGTTGTCGTCTTCGTGATTTCACAAAGGCAAACTCTTATTGAATCCTTGTGATTGATTGGCGGCCACTTTTGACTTTTTTAGATTTTTAATTAATAAATTTTAAATATTTCAGTCAACCATAATTATTCCCAGTTACCATGAAAGCCTCTAAAATATAAATAACATTATCCCAAGAGCATAAAGTGCAGGTATCAAAAAGACCCCTATTTTCCGTATTCATTACTTAAATCTTGATGCAATCATATTAAGTGAAAAAATCGTGTTTAAAAAAAAACAATGCCCGTGGTGACGTTCCGAGAGACAAGAAAGTTGTCGAGGAGGCATAACGAAGTTGTTAGATGCATTCATCTGCATTATCTAGAATGTATGCATCAAGAAATCTAAATGTCTAAAAACACACTCCAGTTCAATCAACTGTTACGACGCAGAGGGTGGAAATCCGAGTGGACAATTCTATAATAACTGACACTTTGTTGGTTGAGTTGGTTGACACCACTCTCATTGTAATGTCTTTATCGTAATTCTCGATCAATCCACTCTACGCTTTTTTCCATTACATCTTTCAATGTCAGAGGAATTGCCTCAAACATCAAAACAGAAACATTCTATGTACGGATCTAAAAAGATACAAAACCGGTGTGGCATGTCTGCGAGAGACGAAGGTGACAGAACGAGATGTATGCTATGACAATTACCGGTTAATACTACTACCATCCGACTCCCGTCATTATGGGATGGGCTTTGCTATATTATTTTATTTATTTAACACCAAAGACCACGGTAAAACCAAAACTAACTATCACGTGATCCCGATGCGTTCCGCCAAAATCCTCATTCTTCCCCGGTGCTCCTCTCTCGTAACCACACAAGCCGTACTGGGCGGCTGACTGTATTTGCATGGCCACCTTCCTGCATGCCGGAGTTTTGTTTAATGAGGGCTCCAGAGTAGTCGGTCCGGTTCTGTGTCTTCCACAAGACCACCGCTCCGTCATTCTGAAAGCATTTTTTTGAACGTCCTCAATTTTCTTCGTGTTCGTCCATGATACTGAAGGTCCCCACGAAGCACACGCGTACGAGAAGCATGGTTCGATGTATTGTTTGTAAATGTTCATCAAGACTGGGTGGGTACCTGTCTTCCATATTCCAGATAAAACATTTTAATACATTGCTATACACATCTCATTTGTGGATCGGTTACTCAAAGTATGGAGGGTAGGAGCAAAAGCTATCATCCAACTTAATATCGGATCACGTAAAAAGAAACGATTATGACTGTCATAAATGTGTATGCCCCCCACACAGGAAGATTATCAACTTCTATGGATGAGCTTGATGATTTTTTATATGAGCTTATCGGAAGTATGCTCTCACTCTGCTCGTCCACGCTAATTTTTGATTGCGGGGTACTGGAATTCAACAGGAATTAAACGCAGAGGTGAACGGTGCATTGGTTATCACGGAAGGGGACATCGAAATTCTGAAAATTTTGATCGATTTCCGACTTTTTGTAATAACGGCATTTTCAGCACGCCGCCCGACACAAGACCACCTGGGTAGGTTGTAGAACAAACAAAAATGGATAGGAATAAAAAATATTTAATCAAATAGATTATATTTTGTGCAAGCAGTCAAACAAGGGATTATTAATGGACTATCGTTTGCATGGAGAGGATTGACAAATAGCGATAACAAGATCGCAGTCTGTCGGTTGAATCTTAGCAAGCTTATGGAGTGTTATATGCGAATCATGCACGTCGCAGAAAAACACAGATGATAGCGGGAGAAGAATTAGTAAATAATCCTGCACTCATCATGAGATACCATCAGTGAATGGACCAGTATTAATCCAATATTTCTATGGATGGCCTACCCCACATCGTGTGGATAAGAATCTCTGAAGCCATAATGACGGCTGCCAAAGAAACAGTTGTGATTCGCAAAAATATTATGAAAGGAAGATATAAAGGAGCATATAGCTCGACAGTCAATGAATTATCTAGCCGTCAAAGAGATATAAGACTTCAAGAAACTTGTGATCCTGAACGAAAATCCAAATTAAAAAAATTGAAGAATTTAATCCAACTCGAAATTAAGAAGAATTTGCTCCGATCAAGGTCGGACTTTTTGGACCAACGAGTATCGGAAGTGGAAAGATTACATTCTGGTGCAAAATGTTTATGGCTGTGCTTTTACTCAAGCGCGGGTAAGCTAAAACCAATTTAAAAATTCAAGATGAGTTCGGTCACTTTGTATTGGACGCTAACCGTTCTGCTGGACTTATAGCCCAACACTTTAGCAAGCAGTTTAATCGAGAGGATATTTTACCCTCACACAATTCGAAGGACAGCCTCGTTCACTTAATTATGTGTTTACGGATTTCTAGATTCGTGAAGCACTCTTTCGCCTGAATAACAATAGACAGCTGGCTATGAAAATATTTGTGTAAAGTTGTTAAAATACGGACCAACCCAGCTAGCAGAAAAAATGACTTTTACATTCAACGAGATATTTAGGACTTTATGTTAAATTGACATCGCGATGGAAGTTCTACTTCCTTGACAAAAACATGGATAAACTGCAGGTTCAATTGAAAATTTTAGACCGATCGTGCTTTTGACACTTTGTGAAAAACATTGTCGATTACAACATTGAATCGAATCAAATTCAGTTGACCAATACTTGTCACAAGCAGGGATTCAGACCAGGAAAATCGACCGTGATATAGTATGGAGTCATTGGTGGCTTACGGGAATGTGTCAGAAGTACAGAAAAACAATGTATATTCTGGGAGTCGACTTATCGAAAGCATTCGACTGTGTCTACCGAGATAAGCTACTAAGTTCTCAAATACTTATTTGATGAAGACTGTTTGAGGATTGTGTGTTTTTTACTGGCTGACACGAGCCTCATAGTGAAAGTGGCGAAAGGCTATTCGGAATAATTCACGATCGGGATTGGTACTCGCCAAGGGGACTCGCTTTCGCCAGATCTCTTTGCAATCTATTTGGAAGCTACGTTGAGGACGTTAGAAAAGAATTGGGTCACTTAAATAATCATTTTGTGGAATTAATATATGCTGATGACATCGATTTTGTGTCTGAGGATATGGAGGTACTAAGAATCGCCGTAGATAAAGCCACAACGGTTCTGGAGAGGTGGTCTTTAAAGATCAATTCAGAAAAAACAGAGTTAACTTCGATTCAGCGGTAATCCACACTGATTGATGAGAAATGGAGGTCTACTAAAAAGCTCGGCTCGTTTTTGGGTGATGCTGAGGACATTGCCAGTTCCTATTCTATAACTCGGGAACATGGGGAACTTCAAAAACTGACTTGACAGACTAGACACATTTCATAGAAATCAATTGAGAAAAATTGCGGGAATCAAATGACCACAGATTATCAAAACGACACTTTCTACAAATTATGTAAATGCAAACCGATAAGCAGAGAAGTAATTACCTCACGCTGGCGACTCTTCGGACATGTTCTGAGAATGGACGAAGTGATTCCTTGCAATCAAATCATGGAAGATTACTATTCAAGTCACGGAATTGGATTTCGGGGTCGGCCAAGATGTAAGCTTCTCCCAACGATTGCGCACGAATTGGCGGTCAACTCAAAACTGGAGACGATCTTGAAGGTATTCGTAAACGCGCGAGAAACAGAGCTAGATGGAGAGGCCTGACTGGGGGGATAGTCGAATGTACTGCACGACCGAACCCTTAGGTATTTTACGTGCTTATGTCAACGCGGAAGTGGTATTAACTAACTAACTAGAGTGGCAACACAATAAGCCAGACATTTTTGTGTATGAAAAAATGAAGAATAAGAATGTGATTATACAAGTTGGAATCACCTCACAACAAGCACTCAAGCATACAGAAGTAAAAAAGCTAAACAAGTATGACTTGCTCACTGGAGAATTAAGCAGAATATACGATGTCCTTTTGGGGACATGGGACGGGATTATTTCCATGTGCTACAGAAATCATTTGAAGACTTTGTCGATTGATGTGCCAATGAGAGCGTATATTCAATCGGTGGTTTTAAAGAAAACATTAGAAAATATTATTGTCGAGCACAAACATGAAGCTAAGTTACTACTTGAAATTCTGTCCACCTGTAATATTACTTGTAATTCTCTCCTATATAAATTAAGCAGTTTAGACAAATTTAATGATTGAACTTTTTTTCAAATTCGTTCTGGCTATGGCAACGAGTCGGTATTGCCGTATTACGTGGAAACTTGTAACAATCCTATCTGCAAAGGCTTGACTGTAAATTTTTTTTGTTAATAAATTTTTTCCCCTAAAAATTTTTTTTAATTTGTTGGACTTAATAATATTTTTAATCTTGACGAACAAGGCTTGACGAGTGACACCGTCATGAACATTTGAATGCTGAACCGGATCGTCTATGAAGGACATACACCCAAGAAAAAGAAAAAACAAAGAAATGAAGAGCATCCCTTGATTCTCCCTCATCGATTAGCTATGTTGTTCTTTGCTTAAATAAAGTGTGTTTCTCTTAAGAGCGCTAACTGATATGGCTCCTCGGAAAGTGCGATAGTGCATATTTCAGGATATTATTATTGACAACAAAATATTACAGATGTGGAGAGTAATTCATAATTATAAACATAAGTCTTAATAATACTTGAAACTCTGACCAAATAATATAAACACTCCTAACAAATCCCAATGAATGAGATTTTTCTAGTATTCAGTACACTCGCTAATAATGGTTTTGATATTTGGAAACAATCAAAAAATTTAAATCTCAAATATTTTATTACTTGTTTTAGTTACAGGTTTAAAATTTCAGTAAGAAAACCCATCATTTTGTTGTATTCCAATTTTGTCCTGTTTTTTAAAATGGTTGATCAAAACAAAAATAAAGATTTTAGTCATATATAATCTAAAATTGACTTCAAAAAATTCCAAACAAATACGGGATCACCGAAAAGCATAAAGGTTCATTATGATGAGGATCTTTACTAGATACAAGGTATTTAAATAGAACATCCAAAACATCCCCTAACAGGAAAGGATCTTCAAAGAAGATGAGTCTCCAAACATAATATTTCAGTGATAAGATTCGTATTGTAATCCTATAATATTACTTGTAATTCTGTCCAATATAAATGAAGCAGTTCCGACAAATCTCAATGATAGAACTAATTTTAATATTTGTTGGACTTTGTAATAGTTTTGATTTTGGCCAGGATATAAAAGATGTGGAGAGTAAAGCACATAGCATTATCGACAAATTTACTATCAGACAATCTAAAGAAGCTAATGGTAAATTTATGATTAACTCAAATATGATCTTTATGACAGTTCTGGTGTCATTTTTGCGATTTTGAAACTCGGATTAACTCCTCTTTAAATTAATAGTGGATTTTGTTTTTTTGGTTTAATTAAAAAAATTAACATGTTTTTTTAAATATCCTAAGATTGATTGCCCAGTATTGGTCAAGGTTAACATCAGAGCATGCTGAGAGGGAATATCAGGCAGAACGTCCTTGATTTTTAAGTTGATTTTTAAATTTCCACAATTTTGAGAATTGTAGTTTGATAACATTCGACGTCCAGAAATGAAAAATCAGTGTTGAAAATGAATTCAAGTTTGTCATTTTTAATTCAATCGTTTATCGTGTATTTCCTATTCCGAATCGAACCCAGATATATCTGCAATATTCCAAGACGGGAGAGATACAAGATTTTTATGTCAGATTTTATTCGAAGACAGAGTATCAGTGTATAAGAGTTTCCTAAGTACGTCGACATCTCTTGAATCTACATAAATACTTAAGAAAAGCCGTGTGGCGCTATGTGGTGTTTTGTGGCTAATTGATTGAAGTTTCTGTTTTGTTCGTCTGTTCCTAATTCACTTAATTAGCGTGCGTCATGTGATTCGCCTTATCTGGTGGCGTCATATACAAGTCAAAAGTGCATCCAAAAAGAACCATTTGTCAACGAAGAGTTCCCACTGGACGGCTCTTCCTACACATCCGGGCACTTTTCGGTGGAGACTCGTCATGTCAGGAGAATGCACAGGGACGCAGTCGGAACACTGAGAAAAGGTGCGAAGACTGTTAAAGGAGGCTGGGATTACCTGAAATTTTGTTTATTTTGGATATGCCGGTGGTTTTGATTCAATAAATTAAATTAATTAACATGACATTTTACAAAATAGGCATACGTCACCATTTCAACCATCAACCACTTAACCATAGAATATTTGTAACCATTTAAATCACATGACTCCTATTTTACTAAGACAGGAGTCGACGTACAAATGAATCTCTCATTGTTCATTCAATTACTCACATTAAGGTTACATAAAGGATTACCTCATAAAATTACACAATCCTTTCCATAAACAATATAAATACAACTTTGTAGAGTAGACTATTAATACGGTTTATTTAGTAAAGTACATTTTCATATTAAACACGTGTGAATAAGAGAGTCACAAATCATAAAGAAAGGAACAATGAGTCATTAATCTAAAACTAAACATATTCGAACAGTCAATCAAAATGAGATAATAAAGGGTATGACTACTTTTCCAAAATTAACTAAGATCAGTGAATAAATGTTAATTTAGTATGTCGATCTTTAGCTGGTACCTCTAACTTGTTTACAATAAATAATTGCTAATATTTATTTAATGTAGAATCAAATGAGTATTTTATAGCCAATGATTATATCAAGACTCATTTATTTTCGTTTGATCTATCTCCCCCAGTTCTTCGAGAAAGTAGCTACATCAGGGCAGCAGCTATATATAACTCTCCGAATTTGTCTGCTAATAAAATATTGTGCTTTTTCTAATTTATGTAATTAAGTTTTATTAGATTTATTTAAATCTTTTTTGACTTGTCTCAACTTGACGAGTGACGTCGTCATCAGAGAACATCTCACTGCTTAACCGGATCGTCTACAAAGGGACTTACACCCAACAAACAGAAAAAATGAAGTGAAGTTCATTCCTTGGTTTATTCTAAGATTAGTTATGATAACTTTTCTTTACTTACGTGAAGTTTGTGTCATGCCCGGGAGGAGCTATAGTTAATATGGTTCATTCGTAAAGTGCAGTATTTGTCTCAATTTGATCGAAAACCTTAATTTCATTAACAAAACTGTAGTTTTGGCTCATTTGAGTTACTCTCTACGTCAACCATAATAAGATTTGAGGCTTACAAATGCATAAATGAAATCCCATCGCTTTCAGGGAATCTCAGAATACAATCTCTACGTAAGGAACACGTTTTCACGATGATTGATGAAACCAAATTTATGTGGTGAACAAAATTTCCAGTACATACTCATGATGGCGAAGTGTCAGATGATTCCAGAATTTGAATCTCGTAGCTGTCCATTTCAACCGAATGTTCAGCTCATCAACGACTAACGATATTCCTTGACTCAACAGGGACACACACAAAAGTAAGTTAAGAACATGCCTTGACATCCTTTCTCAGATCAAAAAAGTAGGTCATTTCAATTGTTTGAGGAGGCCAATTAGAACGTCATTGAGGATTTCACAAAGTCCAAATTCACAATGATAGTTTACTAAGGACAAAACTGTCATACATCGAAGCTAACATCCACGAAAGTAATTCAAGGTCAGAATTCCTCAGTTGATAACCTCTTGTCTGATCAGTACCATAGGAATGATAAAAGTCGTGGATTTTCCATTTGTTGATAGATATTCAATAAATGTATCAAAATTGAAGTTTACGTCAAAATACGCACAAATATGCATAAATATAGTTTGTCAGAGTAATATTAATGCATCAAACTAACCAACATCATCTAACCAAAATCACAATTAAACTCACATGCAGTCCTCAAAACAAAGTCAAAAAGATCGCGGATAAATCCCCCTGTTCTGTGGCCGTGCCTCTTCTGTACAAACATCGAATAGAGAAGACGAAAAGTAATTTACCAGTTTCACGTTTTATCCGTTAATTTAGGCGTGCAACAAAGAATATGTGACACATTTTACTGTTCCTTTAAAAAATCTGAAGACAGGCAACAAAACAAACTCTGTTCATCCCAGGTTTAACCACGTGACCATTTCGACACATCCTCACACATTAAGAGTGTGTCGTAAAGTAGAAAGCCCGATTAATCAAAATTGGGAATATATAGGCTTGACTGATGTGATTACGATTAGGTGAAATTGAATGTGAGGAACCTTGGGTACCACGGACTGCTAGAGATTATCACGAACTTATAGAAAAGTGTGATTTCTAGGATTAACTTTGATTAATTAGTTAATTTTTGATTTTAAATTCGCAAATATGCTTATAGCTTTAAATTGGCGGGAAATACGATAAACTAAATGTTTCACGGTTCTCCAATTTTTGTGAAAAAATATTAGGATTTGGAAATTCAAATATTTACTTTTGTGTTTGTAAGTTCATAATAATTAGCTTATAAATTAAAATTCTATGAAAGTACAAAAAACTGAATATTTCTAAGGTTCTCTAATGAAAAATGGTAATCGTCCAATTTTAACAGCAATCGAGAAGTAGCATTGTCTCCATTACTTAACCCTCCACTAAGACAGGCAGACATTTATTTAAGAAAGAACAGTTGTGCTAGGCAATTTCACTCAGAATGAGTAGCGGTGGGATTCGAACCGGAAAGGATCAAATTGCCAGGTGCTTATAAAAATGGTCATGTCCAAACTCTATGCTGAACAAAAGAATATAATTATAGGTCTCCATTATATATGTTGGAGATCATCAGAACTGTGCTCTTTGAATGTCCAAATCATTATTTTCCTACGAGTATATTATAGTTACAATATTAGGGAGGCTTATATTCCCCAAAGTAGTATTTATGTTTAATGATTTAGTCAGTATGAACCGAACAAAGGGAGATTATCCAGCAAATTAATCTGGACATTATGTTAGTTTGGTTTAAAATGAAAATCGAGAAACAAGGTTATATAATAACTCCGACAATCTCCCATCAAACCATTTAGCCACAAACCTCGTCAATAGGTCGTAGATGAATCGAGAAAAATCAATTCCCATTAATTAGGCATACAAAATAAGGACATTCCCATTGGCTACACAATTTTAAATATTTTTCAATTACTTTGAATATTATTAACTACAAACTTAAAATGTTAGGATATAGCAGGCGGTCATTATAAATATCATCACACATTCATAGTCTACTACAGCACATGTCGACTTTTAATCTAAAATTCTTATTTAAATTGAAAAATACTCCAGTAATTCTCAATTTTTATAATTATGAAATGCTCTCACTCGCACAAACCGGACAGTAAAATCCTAGGAACATACAATAAATAACGTTGATTTTATGCAAAAATAATATTAACACAAATCTTAAATAGTCTGAATCTAACTATGTTGACGATATTTTCGATATTCTTTACCCGCGATCTGTATTGGTGGAGGAAGAGAAGAAACAGAAAAGGAAGAGAAATCTTCAACAAATACCCAACATGGGGATTAATACTCAGGATCAGTGTTACAGTATGATCTTATCATAAGCTGCTGGTTTATTAAAATATGTCGTACAAATATTCTGATAGCGATTTCTATGGTTGTCATGAAATTTTAAAGTGAATGATCATATTGAGCCTACAAGGAAGTAATCCATATTACCCGAATCATTTCACTATGAATTGCTAGGAGATATAACTTCAATCCCCTCTCAATAACTTATGGTACAAGAGAAACTGATTAGGAGGAATTCCATCTTCCGCAGAACTCGAGTATAAATCACAACCATTCTCAATTTGCAGAATCAATAACATAATTCCCTTCTATCTTCTACGTAACTCGACATGAGATTTCTGACGCAAACATTCCAAAGTCACGAATGTCTGTTTGCAAAAAATAACAGTTGTGCTAATTAACCTTAAGATGGGGGTCGAGACATCAGTAATGTTCTTAGTTTCTTTTCTGAGACTCCCTGTGGATAATCCAGTTCTTCAGTTAAGTATTATTGATGGGGGAATCACTTTAATGATCGTACTGTTTCGATAATTGGCCTTAATGTGTCATAATTCAAATAACTGCAGTATTTACGGATATTTTTGATTTTTGAGACTATAATTTTATCGATAGCAAAATTATACTGAAGTTGTAAATCTGAGAATCAACCCTGAAAAAGGTTAATATTAACGAACATGACATCTCTAAATTATGGCAAGTGAAGAAGGTCGGATTCTACTTTATGCGTAAGAGAATTGTCTTAATAAGAGCTGTGGCACTTCCCCTAAGAAACGATAGCCAAGAATTAATTAAAACGACGTTTTCGTAAAAATTATAAGTTATGTAATAAAATTGCATTTATTGGCGAATAGTAGCAGTTTTAGAATTTACGTATATTTTTGTCAGAATTTGTTTAGTTTTTTAATCTATTGTCGCTATTCTAATTTAAATTTCCACTCGAGGTGAAAGTGGTTGATCTCTGGGAGCGTTTTTTTTGATAGTCGGGAGTTTCACACAGGTTGGCGAACCTAGGTTAATAATCTAGTTTCCATTCTATGATTACCATTAATTTAAAAATAATTATTTACATATTTGTTAATAATTATTAAATAATAGAGTATTATGTAATATTTACTATAAAAGTAGTCGTCGTAGACTGCTTTTACTAATGGTTCTCTGTCAGGTTAATTATTAATTCTAAACATGGGAATTTAACTATTGTTAACATCTTTGATGGGATGGAATCAGCCAGAAGAGCTAGGATTTCTCGTCGACATACTGGCGATTTTATCCTGCAGTTTAAGAACTTGGAAGACCTTGAAGATTTCAAAAAGTCAATGAATGATAGTAATCCTTTTGGATTGGGTGGACATGAGATGGAGGAAGTAAAACTGCCTCCTTCGACTATAATTCTAAAAAATGTTCCGACATGGATAGAGATGGATGAATTAAAGGATTTTCTTCGGTCAAAGTTGACAGGAGAGTTCCGAGCTGAAAGATTTGTACGCCGTGGTGTTAGCTTGCCTATTGTTAAGCTTGTCTTAACAAGCAGGGGAGAAGCAGAATCCATTGTCAGATTGGGATTGATTATTGGATTTTTGAAGATGAAAGCGGAATGGTATATAAAACGAGAAATTCAGTGTTTTCGTTGTCAACAGTTTGGACATATTGCTCGGTTTTGCAAGAACTTAGAAAAGTGTCTACATTGTTCGGGATCACATAGAAGATCTGAATGTAAAGCATCGCATGATACAAAAAATTGTGTTAATTGTGGGTCGACTACTCATCTGGCAAATTATGGAGGTTGTCCGAAAGCTATGGAAGCCAATCGTGAGAAAATGAAGAAAGTTGCTGAAAAGTCAAAAGTCTCCAAAAAAGAAGATAAGAAACTTGCCAAATCCGGAAATAGTCATACTATATCAAAAAATGCTAAGTCAGCTTTTCTTGATGGTCGAACTTGTTGGAATATTCCAACGGTCAAAAGGGCAACAGTAGAAGCTTCTACTCAGACAGAAGAACCTGTGAAGGGAAAGAAAGAAGAAATCTCAACACAGGTCAATGATGGTGAATGTCAACTTGATTATTCACAAACTTTGAAAAAATTAGAGAAAAGCATTATAGAAGTAACGAAAACAAAAAAGGATACGAAGCATTTATTGGATTTGGTGGCGATCCTAAGAGGAGGGATCAGCCACCAAAAAAATCAGAAGTAATCAGGATAACCCTGATTAATGCCCGCTCTCTTCGGAAGCGGGCTTCAGAGCTGACTGCATTGGTCAGCACAGTGCATATGGATGTTTTGATAGTAAATGAGACGAAGATCAAGAAGGGAAGTTCTTTTAAACTTAATGGATTTTCATCAATTGATATTCCGTGGAAGAAGGGTTCTATTTCTGGAACTGGAACTTCGATTTATTATAAATCTAATTTGAATACGAAGAGACCAAGAATTATTGAAGAAGATGTATGTGAACTAGTCAGTGTGCAAATACAAACAAATATTGGATGGATAACAGTTGGAGGAATTTATTCTAAGAGCTTACGTGAGTACCCTTGGATCATTGAGAAATTTTTTAACGAAAACGTGAATTCGATTTTGGTTGGGGACATGAACGCAAAGCATGTTGATTATGGATGTGTTACAACAAATCAGGATGGAAAATGTCTTATAAAGTGGATGGAATCAGGAGAATTGAAAATTTTGACGTCAGCAGAAATAAATCACTATGCAACTTATAGTGGTGATAAACTTGGATTGTTCATAATGCCTCTGACGATGAGTGAAATGTGTGATCCTCCATATATCGAAAATGACATAGGAAGTGACCACATCCCACAAACGATTGAATTAAAAACTGGTCCGGTTTACACACGACAGTTATTCATTGGATATGATGTCAGCAAAATTGATTGGAATCACTTCAATTTCTACATCAGGCTGAAAATTGGTAATGTTTGTGATTTGGGGATTTCGAAACCGGAAGATATCGACATTCTGGATAACAAAATAAGATCTTTGTTGTTAAGTTATCTGGAAAATTATGGAAAAAGAAAAAATCTGTTGCCGCAGGAAAATATGATAATAGGAGTAGAAGAACGCTCTTTGCGTCAGGAGAAGAATAAGTTAGAAAATAAATTAAAGAGGTGTTGGGATATCTTCGACTCTCAAGAACTTAAAATGCAGATCAAGTTAGTGAAGAAGAAAATAATGGATGTTGTAAAGAAGAATGAAGAAAAAGTATGGAAAAGAGAATGTTCAAAGTTACGTCGACAGAACCCAAAATTTTGGAAACTATATGCAAGAATGAATTCTCCCAGTAATAAGAATGAAGAAATATCTCTCAAGTCAGATGATGGTCTCACTATTCCAAAAGAAGAAATTCCAAATGTTTTACGTCGACAATTGTCCAAAATTCAAGAGATAGATCCGGCATCTTTTATTCCGATAGAAGTACAAGATACAAGAAGTAGTTATAAAGAAAAGTCGAAACTGAGTGGTCCCTTGTGTCATCCTATAACGCTGGAAGAAATAAATGCTGCAATTAAGGGTTGCAAAAATAAAGCACCAGGGTGGGATTTTATCCCAATGAGTATTTTCAAGAACGCAGGCCCAATTTTGATTGAGTGCCTAAAAATATTATATAATTCTTCTTGGAGTTTTGGTCATGTTCCAGCTTATTGGAAACGAACAATTGTACGCATGGTTGTGAAAAAAGGAAAGCCAAGGTCAAAAGCAGATAGTTATAGGCCAATTAGCCTAGTCTGCTCAATATCGAAAGTTATGGAAAAAATTGTTTTCAATCGTCTATCAAGGCATGTTGAGGATAATAATTTTCTCTCTGATAATCAACTGGGATTTCGGCATAAAAAAGGGACTGGAGATTGCTTTAAAGAGCTAAGATCTGCAATCGAAATTTCACGAAATAAAAAGGAATTTCTTACAATAGCATGTTTGGATATAACAAAAGCGTTTGACAGTGTTTGGCACTTTGGACTTGTTGATACGTTGTCAAAAGCAGAAATTGGGAAAACTGCGTTATTATGGATAGAAAACTTTCTTTCAAAAAGAAAGTCATATATACGTGTTGGAAATTTAATTTCAAAGAAAATTGAATTGCGAAGAGGAGTTCCACAGGGTTCAATTCTCAGCCGCTACTCTTCAATTGCGTAATGAGAGATTTGCCGAAAACAGAGAGCGTAAATAGTCAAATGATTATTTATGCTGATGACATTCTTGTGCTTGATTCAAGCATGAATAAACAAATTTCATGGAAAAGGGTGGAATCCCATATTACTAAGATTGGAAAGTGGTGCCAAAACAATGGGTTGACTCTATCGAGGGAAAAAACAACAGTCACTTGGATTGCAAGTAAAAGAAAAAATATTAATCAATGTGTGAATACTGGGGATATAAAAATCTCTGAAACATTGAAGTATCTCGGATTGTTGATAGACGAAGAGGATCTTTCAAGGAACATATTAAAACACGAAGAAAGAAAGCTACAGGAATGTTGAAATCTTTAATTCGATTTCATTTGGAGCCTGAAACTTTTCTTTTTGTGTATTCGGCGTGTGTTGAACCATTCTTGATATATGGTTATCAAGGATGGTTTAGAACAAAAGAAAGTGATGTCTTTGTCAAAAAATTGGAAAAGTCCAGAAGATTTGCGATTAAATTGGCATATGGACTGGACTTAAAATCTAATATCGAAGAGGATTACGACCTGAAAGTCAGAAAGATAGAAAAATTATTACATCACTTATGGAAAATGTGATGTAATTTTTGGGGTCCAAACGAAGTAGAGACATGTGGTGTCTCATAAAATGACCCTACACGATGAATACAAACCCACTTAATTAGTTTTGGTTCAGGTTTTGGTTTCTTTACAGTAATTAGTTTTGGGGTTTGTTAGAAAATAAAATTTGTCTTGTCTTGTCTTGTCTGCTTTTACTAGACTTTATCATGCATACATAACAATACTGCTCAATAGGCAGACTGGCTGGAATACGACATAATAAGAAACCTTCTAAAAAAGAAACAGTAGAAGCTTCAACACAGAGAAGAGAGTGGGTGCTCTTAAGAAGAGAGGGCAGCCACCGAAAAAAACCAGAAGTAGTCAGGATAACCCTGATTAATGCCCGTTCTCTTCGGAAACGGGCCTCAGTGCTGGTTGCTATAGCCAGCACGATCCAGATGGAAGTTCTAATTATAAATGAAACTAAATTGAAGCATATGGATTGGATTTAGCATCTGAAATTGATGACGAATACGAAAGAAAAACGAGAAGAATTGGTGATTTATTACATTGCTTGTTGGAAACTCGCATTGTAATTGGGGCTTTTTACGGAGAAGAGACATACGGTGTCTCATGAGAGCGCCCCCGATATAGACGACCCCAAATCTTGGCTTTCCTCTTTAGTTAATGGCTCTTACCTTGTTTAGTTAGTTGGGGTTTTTGCGAATAAATCATGTTATCTGTTATCTTATTCATTAACAATACTGCTCAATTCAGAGATTCATAAAAAACATTATTCATAATAACTGATGTGTTCTACAATATATTTTTTTAAAACATCAATAAACGAATTAAATGTAATGGATTCATTAGAAACTAAATTTAACATTAATCATAACTGAATTAAAACTATGTTCAATGTTATGCCTTGGCCAGAGTAATCATCCCCAAACTTCCCAACCAGTCTCAATATTAAACATAAAGAAAATACCCTTTGTATTGCCAAAGGAATTGTATATGGTTGATAATTAAACAAATGTGTCCCTGATTTACTATTCAAATGCAGTAACATAGATTAGCACTCACATTGTATAAATCTCTATTTCTACTATTGACTAGTTGGAAATTTCCATCCCAAATACTACGTCATCGTATATTCACATAGACGGAGGATATTTCATTTAAGTTGACAATGTTTACCCAATAAGATTTTGATTTTTTAGATAAACAGTCTCTATAAACTTTTGAGTTCAGCGACGTTCATAGTTGAATTTTACTGAAGAAGACCATGTTGTGAGTTTTTAAGATATTAATCGGTAGTTTACGTTGCTGTGAATTCATCATTACTGCCGATGTTAGATTGTTAGTATTCACGGGAACTCTGCTCTGACAGGCTGTTTATGGGATTCCCATAAAACAAGACTTTCTCCATCTTCATTATACTTCGACCTGATCGACTCCGTGTCATTCAGTGAAAATTCAATGTGAATTAAACCTTCTCGATTTCGTAAATTCATAAAAAGAAAATCTCCTCTTGCGAAATCTCTGGTCGTTCAACCCAACACTGCAACACCCTTAATTTTCAAGCAAATACTGCAATGAAGGATTATTATTTATGGCTCTCCTCATGATAAGTATAAATGCCACGTGTATGATCACAAACATTCTGGAATTACCATAAATCACTCAAAGTAAACAAAACCTAATTAAATTTCTTCAAAGAAATATATCTTAATTAATTTGTAATTTTGCAAAATATTGGCAATTTGATATTTGAAAACTAAAAACCTCAAGTTTACAAATAATAGTGTTTACTAGTGAAAAATTACCTCCCATCATACGTAGTATGTAAGAAAGACACGCAAGAATATGGATAGTTGATGATTAAACTTTCATGTAAATTACGGAAGGAAATTCAGTCAGAGAATGGCTAGTACTAATTGGCAGTTTGATTTTATTTACAATTTTATTATAAAAACAAATTTTATTGGCTAAGTAAATTATTAAATTTGCCTCCATTAAGAGCCAGGTCCCCCAACTTTCAGGCTCTTTGTATTTTATCTGAAATGGTCCATTTTTACGCCAATCCTACCAAGTTTTAAAATCTGAGATGTTCCAAAAACCAAGGTGAGTTTTCTCCGAATCAATGTTGGACTTTATATAACTTTACTAGTAAATTATTCCACCCTAACCAAGAGTAGGAGGTTGGGGGCCTTCAAGGATCTAGCCGCAATGGTTGGAACTGAGTTTGAGTTTATTAGTACTGATCCAATTGTACAGAAAACTTGCGCATAATATTGGAAAAAGAACCTCAAAATTACAAATAATAGTGTTTACTGTAGGAATTAATAATTGAAAAAGTACCTCACCCTAATACGTAGTATGAGATCGTCGATAACCAAAAAAATAAAGGAAGGGTGGCCTACCAAAGGACTATCGATAAAGAACACTTCAATGCAATCAATGTATTCTAATTTAGAGAAATTATTAAATGTGAATTGTCCATGATGTGACATAATATACATTCCATTATTAAAAAATAAATTTAAATATATTAACAATCAATGTCCATTTGGTCGATGTGGGGTAAGTCAAATGATGCTGGTGGGATGAAGAATCCCATCCCAGCTGCCCTATCCGCGTCAGATTGGGAGTGATCCACAGTTTTGAGTTGTTTAAGTCTTGAATAATTACTATAGTAACCTTTTCTTGTGGACTTTTGACTTGATATGGGATTGCAAGTATTTTTCGTCAATAAAATATCGACTAGAGTGACTATATTATCAAACCTGCAATAGTAGCAGTAAAATTTCCCACCAGCAGGTTTGTCGTAATCTGGCTCTCTATTTATTAGACGGCAGGTCCTTTAGACTGTCTTGTATTTGGTCGTTTGAGACTGTCAAATGCTTTATTTTTGACTTCATTGATGGTTTGAATTTTCCCTTTGCTGTTTTTCCCATTTGAGTCTCACCTGAACCAATCGAGAAGCACGTGATTATTTAAATTTAATTTTTTATTAATTTTAATAAATTAAATATTTTTTTATAAAGATAGATTACCAAACAATCAAATAAATTAACTAATATCTATAAGAATTCATTTTCTAATGTTTCTTTCTTCCCTCGTTTTACTAGGTTGACGTCATTTGTTCCACCAGTGTTATCTGCCGTTTAGTGATGACGTGAAATGGAATAATTTGATCTTTTGCAGTTCCCATAACTACAAGGATCAGGTATTTTCATCTCCTGTTAGTTCGGAGGTCTTCTTAATGATACCCACGTGTGAATCAAGAAGGTGTACCTACCAAAGCTGACCTACTGTCTGTAATGACATAATTGCCATATTATCAATCTAACTACAATCAGGGATCATCCTTATCTATGGACTGTGATTCTGACGCTTCTCTAGTCTTTGAAACTTGGATAGCCGTCTGCTACGTATTTCATTTAATCCATACTTAAAGAACTTGGAGAAGGGTAGCCAATTGGGATTTTTAGTCTAATAAAGGCACATCGATTACTTTGGTAAGTGATCTCTAGTAGCTCAAACTATAGAAGGCAAATTTTTGAGCAGCAACCACTGACGTTCCTCTCTCCCTAATATATCCCCTACAAAGGTTAGAGCCCGTCCTATCACCATCTAACAGCAAGTATAGACTATGAGAATAATACAAATATGTTATAGTATATCATTAGACTCAAGCCTATCATTAAGATGATTTTAAACAAAAATGGTCAATGTTGTGGAATTTATTACTGACGTTATTAATCCTTGACCTGTACTTTAATAACATAAAATGTCACGAAATGTTCATACACAGCTAATTCTCCACTTTTTTGAGTAAAGAATCACCACTGTTTATTAGAAGACATGATTATTAGGTGATAAGACACGATCAATTAGTTTCCTCATCTTTCCCCCTTGTCTTTCTTAGAATCTGACAAACTTTCTAAATGCTCACGTTGCTGAAAAACCCACGTGGTTAATGAACTGTAAGCATTTTTCTGACAAGAAAATGGAGTAAGCTTATGGATTGTGGACCTTCATCTTTGAATCAACCAACAGTCATACCTGAACCAGGACATTATGAAAATTCACACTGTGATCATTTAACATTGGAAATTTATTACAATCGTCAAGTTCTAACACTTATTTTGATGTACAACCGGGAAACCTTATAAATCTCCGATATTGTCGATTCTGTGTATTGAGCCGAGTCGCAACAACGAAGCTTTCGATAACTAGTTCGATAGTATCACGGTCGTGGAATCAGAGATACCTTCCAATATCACACAAATCCATCCAGAAAGTGAAGAAAACATTAGTCCTTGCAATTGTTGGAACCGCTTTAATGGATGGAGGAGAAAAATGATTTTATAGTGCCATCCTCAACCAAGTCTAACACATGTAGTATTGGTTATAATATGCACGATTACACAATTTTCTAAAATAACTATAACGGAAATAATATCTTAGCTATATTGACTTGGCAATGAAATCCACCTGTGATGAACTGATTGTACAGTTTCCCCTAAATGTTAGAATTTGTAAAAGTAACCAATTCCCGAGTAACTGCGCATCAGTCTGGTTGACTGAATATTGTAATTGGAGCATAAAATTAATATTATAAGTTCTAAAATAATCGAAAGGAATAATCGAAGCGTGTGATGCTGGATTTATTTAGTTCTACCGTCAAATCAGTATTATTTGATAAAATTAGAAATACTCTAACTTGGAGGGAAATGTAGTTTTTGGAGAGGTTCACTTGTCTGATAATAAACTGGGAATTGTCATCGTTGATAAAACAATTATTAATGTTACTTACAAAGTCATAGAAAGTATAAAGGAGGACTCTCCATTCATCAAAAAGTTCCAACCCAATGATTGCTTCCTTGAGGTTATCAAGTTTGTTGAGGTGGTAGATCAATAATATGGACGTTGTTGAAATGCCCACCCACCGATTTAAACTAAAGTTGGCTAGACTTCCTCGACGTTTTAATGTCCTGGTCTTACGGTTCAAGTTACAAACTCATCATTAGTCCGAGTCCAGCAACCATGGATAAGTTTTTCGTGAAAGTAAAAAAAGAATCTGAAATTGAAATGAGTCCCAAAAGGAAAGTCAAGAAAGTGAAAAATATTTATTCCGACTTGGACGGACAGTTGATTTACGGAAACGTTAATTTGGAAGATGAAAACCTTGGAATAGTCGTAAGGGACGAAGTGATAGACCTCCTCACATACAAAGTCATCCAAACCATGACTCCCGAATCTCCGTTTGTGGAAACATTCAAGAAGCACGATTGTCTCTTGGAGGTAAAATAACCATCAAATTGACAGATAAATAAAATAAAACTCAGAGATATGCCGAGACATCGGTTTAATTACAAAATGAGCACTCTTCCACACGATACTGCATTCGAAGTCATAGCTTTACGGTTGAATTGATCTTTAATTGTGAATTAGACCAAGCGCGGCTATAATCGCTACATTTCAAAAGAGAACTAAGAAGGACAAGAATGTGTTTTATCTCAACAGGAAAGTCAAAAATTTAAACGATAACATGTATTCTGACTTGGACGGGAAATTACTCCGTGAAAATATAAATTTGAAGCACAATGATTTCGGAGTCTACACGAAAAATGTGAAAATTGGCAAAGTTAACTACAAAGCTGTTGAAAGTATAAAAGACTCTTCCCCGTGTAAAAATATTCTTCAGGAAAATGACCTTTTATTACAAGTTTGGAGACTTCTCATTTAAAGATCAACGATAGAGCCATGACTAACATTTCTGACGACCTTTTTATGAAAAAAATAAAGAAACTACCGAAAGATTCTTCGTTCGAAATTCTATCCATGAGGTTAGCCTCCAATTTAATTTGTAGACCCAATCCCTCACTTTTGAACAAAATTTTAACCGGCGAAGAGGATGAGTCAATGTCTGACGAAGAGAGGACTTCTTATGGGAAAAATTCCAAAATTAAGTAGCCCTATGATAACAAGTAGGAATGAATTTTCTGACTTGGACGGGAAAGTGCTTTGTGAAAACATAAACTTGAAAAATAGAAAGCTGGGAATAAAAATAAAAGACGTCATTGTTGATAATATTACATACAAAGTGATTGAAAGCATAAACGAGGACTCCCCATTCAAGGACAAACTCCAACCGAACGATCTATTGTTGGAGGTTGGGAGATGTTTTACGTTTAAGATGGATGATAAAAACGTCACTGATATTTCGACTGATCACTTTAAAAGAAATTTGAGCAAATTGCCAAAGTCTTCGGTTTTTGAAATTGTTACTTTGCGGTTGAGCTTAATCAGGTAAAATTAGTCCGAATCCTTCACTTTTGATTAAACTCAACAAAGGAGAAGAGGAAAAAGATGATTTCGTACCAACTAGTGAAAATGTGCATCACAAAAACTATAAAATGAATAAATGGAGGTGATATAAGGCTATATTTCAGAACTGCGAATAAGGACCTGGTTTCAATGTTGGATGGAAAAGTTATATGCAAAAATGTAGACTTGAATGATAAAGAAATTGGAGTTAAATTCAAAGATGTAGTAATCGATGATGTTAACTACAAACTCGTCCAAAATATTAGTAGGGATTCTCCATTCAGGGATAAACTCAAACCAAACGACTTGTTACTAGAAGTTGATGTTTGGACTTAAATAGATTGATGATGTTCCAATCACTGACATTTCGAATAATCATTTTAAGAAAAATTTAAGCAAATTGCCGAATGATTCCTCATTTGACTTTGTAGCCATGCGGTGAGATTAGTTTTATTGAAATAGGCCAAATCCATCACTTTTGAATAAATTCATAAAGGGAGAACGAGAAAATGGAGATGATTCGTTATCTGACGACGAAAAGTCACCAAAGACGTCTGAACAGGAAAAGGTGAAAAATCGAAAGTAATGATTATGTCTATTAATAGGATTTTAATGACAGACTTGGATGGGAAATTGTTTCACGAAAATATAAACTTGAACAATAAAAAACTGGGAATCAAATTAAAGGATGTTAATATTGATAATGTTACATACAAACTCGTTGAGAATATTAACGAGGATTCTCCGTTCAAAAATAAACTCAAACCAAATGATCTCTTGTTGGAAGTTACAAAATTATAATTCTTTAGATTGACGACAACAATGTCACTAACACTTCAACAGATCATTTTAAGAAAAATTTGAGTAAATTGCCCAAAGACTCTCCCTTTAACATTGTAACGTTGCGGTATAGCTTTACTCTAATAAATTTAGTCCGAATCCCTCACTTTTGAATAAACTCGGGAGAGGGCCACAAGAAAGTGATGCATCAATGACTCTGAACAAATCCCACGAAAATATGTAAAAAGTAATGAAGCTGGAACGCCAAAGTAATTTATGGTCACACTGTAGAACTCCAAATAAAAATTTATACTCTGACTTGGATGGACAAGTAATTTACGAAAATATAAACCTGAATAATCAAAGATTGGGAATAAAACTGAAGGATGCAGTAGTTGATGATGTCTCTTACAAACTCATTGAAAGTATAAACGTGGATTCCCCGTTCAGAAATAAACTAAAACCGAATGATCTTATATTAGAGGTAATAAATTAATTATTTTAAGATTGGTGATAACAGTGTCACTAATATTTCAACAGATCAGTTTAAGAAAAATTTATCCAAACTACCAAAAGATTCTCCGTTTAACGTGGTAACCTTACGGTAGAGTTTTTCCATAATTTAGCCCGAATCCATCACTTTTGAATAAACTTGGGCAAGGAGAGGCCGGAAGAGATCTACCAAATGACTCTGAAAATATTCCACGCAATTATGTAAAAAATGATAAAACCGAAAAACAAAAGTAATCCATAACCTCAATGTAGAACTCCAAATAAAAGTTTATATTCTGATTTAGACGGCCAAGTGATTTATGAAAATATAGATTTGAATAATAACAAACTTGGAATTAAAATCAAAGACGTGATAATCGATAACGTTACATACAAAATGATTGAAAGTATGCATGAAGACTCTCCGTTCAAAAATAAGCTTAAACCCAATGATTTACTATTGGAAGTCAGTTCTTCTGTTTATATAGATCGATGACACGAAATTAGTTGACATGCCTGTTCATCGCTTAAAATCAAAGTTTTCAAAACTGCCGGATTCCTTTGGGGTTGTTGCATTACGGTCTCTCTCACATTAATTTTAAGACCCAACGATTCAACCATAAACGTGAAGAATGATAAATCAAAAAGTGTTGAATCGAGTAGAACTCTGCCTTCAAGAAAATTTAAGGTTGATAGTAATACATTGTAACTTTTGATTCTCTAAATTTACTAGAGCAAAGAATAAAGAACTTTACTCGTATTTAGATGGGGATTTGATTTATGATAATGTCATTTTTGATGATATTAAAAATTTTGGAATTTCTTTTACAAATAAAACAATCGACAATGTCGACTACAAAGTCATCACACATGTCGACGAAAATTCATCATTTGCAAAGAAATTCAAACCGAATGACATTTTACTGGAGGTTTACCATACTATTTAAGATCAGGTCGATGATTTGAAAGTAATGGACTTGCCCACAAATAGAATGATGTCATATCTCTCCAATAGGACGGATGCTCCTTTAACGGTCGTAGGATGTCGGTCTAGTCGTCATATTTACCTTAAGACCAAATTCAGCTCTTTCGAAACAACTTCGGCTAGAGGCTTCTAAAATGTCTTCTGATGTTGTCCTTGTAGATGGCGAACCCACGGGAAAATTTAATGTTTGCATAAATTAATAAATTACAGAAATTTTCCAAGTCGATGAAAATGCTTTTTCGTGGTGATTCAGAAATCCCCCGTTCTGGGACATATCGATCAAAGTCAATTTTCAGAAGTAAAAAATACGAAATACTGTTTTTGTTAACCATAATATGCAGTTCCGTGGAAGTTATTAGACACAAGAATAGAACTGCCGGTTTTACCATAATAAGTGGTAAGAAAACTTACAACGACGACTTTGACACAGCTTTCATCCACAAAATTGACCCAAAAATCATATATGGCAACGAAAATCAACTTCAGGCTTGAATTTAAAATTTATGTTAGCTTGGAGATAAAGTGATTGCTATAAACAATATTCCCCTGAAAAACAAAACTACAGAAGAAATCGAGAAATTATTACCAGGCAAAAAATTAGACTTAAAAATTAAACGTTAATAGACTTTTAGTATTGTTTGACTAATTTTTATCTTAACTGCAAGAATTGGCAAATTGTCTGAGTATAGGGAAATATATGGAGATAGTCATATATTTCATTCGAAAGTGGAACAGACATCAGCATGCTCTAGTTGTCACGAGACAGTGGGCATTGCTGTGGACGATAACCATCCCCTGGGAGAACCTGAGAGTCATGTCGATCGTATTTTCGATTTCATAACGACAACTTTACTCATTCCCAACCCCTCCGCAGATTTCGAAGGCGACTGGGGAGAACTTCTCTACTCTGATTGTAGGTAACCTATCACAAGTTAACTCTCATAATGGTTTTAGTTGGGAATCTCAAATTGATTGTTTTATAAGCAAAAGTAGTTAACTTATTGTCTACTGTGGTGTCGTAAATATAATTATTAGTTTTAACAACTTTTTCTTAATCATTTTCTAGAGGCGGTGATGGATCCACCTAACTCGGGAGACTCCCAATACCTGGTCGGCACCCGAAAAGAATCTCTCTTCCCTATTTCAGTGGAGGGGTCCTCATAATGGTGGATAGATAGAAAGGACGTGATGCTTGCAAAGAATACGGGTTTCCTGTACTGTTGTCTGGTCTTAGAAATAAAAAATATATTTATACTTTGAAAGCCGTTTTCTAACAAACAAAAGTTTAAAAACCAAAATATTCGTATAAAATAGTTGAACCATAAAAATGAGCATTTTGCGAGACATGTTTGTTGTTGGGAGTTTTGTTTAATGAGTGTGTACAAACACAGTTTTATAGTCTTAACTTGTCACAGTCATATTAAAAAATCAGTCGATAAAAAAATTGTTGTTCGCAAAAAGTAAAAAAAAGTAAGCACTTCCGTGTTGCCATAAGCACGTAAAATGCCTAGGGTTTCGCTCATGCAGAACACACACTTTATTTAAGTAAAGAACAGTTATTATAACTAATTGTAGAGGAGAACCAAAGAATGCTCTTCACTATTTGTTTTTTTTTGTCTGCATGTCCCCTAGACTATCCAGTTCCGCAGTGAATCTCCACTGATGAAGGCGTCACTCGTCAATCCCTTTTTGCATCGTAGATGCATGGAACCTTCCACCAGGTGAACAGCAGCGAGAATCGAACCCGTGACCTAAGCCACTTAGCCCGACTGTTGTTCGCAAATTGAATTAAAAATATGAAATTTCATAAATTTTTCATTGGAGATTTAAATTTATCTATAAATTTTAATAATTAATCAATAAAATTAATTAATTTAACTTGAAATTTTCTTGGATTGGATGGAATACAGGAAGGACAATCTTCTTCGATGGAAGGAATAAGGGTTCCTTTTTTGTAGAGTGATTCCACAACTTAGCCACCAGAAACGGCAGATCACATGACGCGTGCTTTTCAAAAATTCTGGAAAAACTTATTCTCGATCAGATTAAATTTTACTTTCTCGGTCGTATCCTTCCAACATGGTTTTAAGAAGGCTCATTCATTCCACAACTATTCACCTTACATGTTTGACGAAATTCATCAGAGGGCCTACCTATTATGCACAAATCCAGAAAAGTCGAGCTCAATGATTTTCACTCCCAATAGAGGACTGACCTTTTTGACCCTTAATGGAATATCAATCCTCTCCACAAACTCAATCAAAATACTGGGGATCACATACGATCCCCTTATGAACACGAATTAGTGCTAAAAACAATGGAGGCATCCTTAATCACTAATAATTAGTCAGAAAATAACGGAATCGGTAGGAATTTGATTGAGACAGTTATCTCAAATTGTGCATTTTGTTAGGTATGTTTAGCTTTTTATTTCCACAGGCAAAGAAATTACTGAACACGAAACCGCCAATAACACCGAAGCTAGAAGACTAAGGGATCGCTGACTTAATAGACCTAATACTCAGAAATGAATGATGGGTATGATTTACAGATAATAAAATTTTGATTTTGGTTGTTGTGGACTCTCAAAATATGCTATGAAAATGGAAATTTGAAAAATGATCCAAATATGGAGAAAGCGAAAGTCTTCTTGATTACAATTGTCTGAATATATACAGCGTCATCTACTTTATGTGTGTTTGGTGGTGTTAATAGAAATTGCTCACAATGCCACCCCATGTTAGTACTATGTCTACTCTATCATTGTGAATTAATTCACTGGCAAATTGGCCATATTTATGTTGCTTCTCCACTTCAGGATGTTTTAACATTTCGTGAGAAGTGATTCCCACCTCAATAAGGGTAATCTCATTTTTCGTTTTATCATAAACAAAAATATCTGACTTATGTTTGACCCGAGTTTGTTTGCAGCGTCGTCTACCCTTATAGATACAATCGATTGGATTGCACGTGTTTTTATCCTTTTATACTTTTTTATTCTAAACTGACGACAAAGATGTAAGTGTATACGCATCACAACTTTATTATGTCATCACATACAAGCACCGTTGAGAATCCTGTCACACCATGTGACCAAATGATCCACCTTTAAGCCATACCACAATGACTGAAATTTGATTTCATCTCTTTAAAGAATTCCGATTTGGACCACACAATATATTGTTTGGGCTATTGTTTCCATTGGTTAACCATTCCATTAATCTATCAATGTCAACATTTGTGTCTTGAAAACAATTAAATACCACGTGATACCCAGTGGCTTCTCCGTTGCAATCGTGAGAGCCAATGCCAGGTCGATTATGTCGATGGGAACCATTCTGTTCTAAATATTATTATTATCTAACCCCGAAAAAGGGAACACTTTTTATCGATTGTTTTGCGAAATTAAGAAAATCGGGATAATTTTATATTCAAAAATGACTACCGAAAAATATAAGGATTAGAGTTACGGCTAAACTTAGGAACAGAATAGCGGTTAGTTAAAACAGAGTTATGTTTAAGGTTATAGTTAGATCAAACCATAAAGTGGATCTTCCTAGCATAATACTTCAGAAATCAGGTTCGATGTTCCAGAATTCCATTCGACCTCATTACTGCTCAAAAATTTTGAATTTAAGACAGCAGTATCAAAAAGGACCTAACAAAATATGTTTTATTCAGTTCCCCCGGTCGGAGTTGGACCTATCCTTTCCAAGTATCCACCATTGTGTAAACCCTTCCACTGAATTAGAGAAGAGGAATCTTTGGATATCAGCTCGGCATTGGGTATCTTCAAGTTTGGTGGATCCAATATCGCCTCTATAAATTAAAGAAGACAAGGATCAGAAGGATATGTTTCTACCAAATATGTAATCACACCTAGTGCCAATGCAATGCGAGCTACAGCACTAACCACTGGCTTCTGATAAAAATGCAAAGTCCTTTACTTATAAAAACTTTTGTTTTTGATTTAATAAAGAACGAGAATGACATTACTTGATTTATTAAGCTGTTTCATTGTTTTTTGTAAAAGTTGACTGAAACTACTAATTTGATAAATTTTGATTTATTTAATAACAAAATTAAATTATGGTAAGGTCTCCATTATGGCCTGCGGACATTGAGCACACATGGGAGTTACCCCTCATGATCGCGAGTCCAATGTTCTGGAAGAGACATCGTGTCATTCTAAGCTCTCTCTTCCTCAGTCCTTCAAGCCGCCTGATTAACCTGATAAATCTGACGTGCTCGGGCCAAGCACATCAGACGTACTTCCGCCTTTTCGAATCTGATAAATTGACTTAATACTTAAGATTGGAGAGAATTTGAAACAAAGTAAAGTGTGTCCTTATGCTTCTCAACAACCACGTGTTGCATTTGTAATTCTTTGAACTAAATTGATCAGAGTCCTTTGATTTTAGTAATATATTTTTGACTTTACATATTTGTGGTATTTTCATGATGAATTATTAATCAACCGAAAACATTTCAATTCAAATTTAAAAATCCATTTAAAAGCAGTAAAGCCAGGAGAACCATGAAACGTGGGTAATATCACTCAAACAGTAATGAATCGATTATAAGTAATGATATTTTTATCAATACTGGTTGCCAATTTTATTTCTTTTAACCACGAATTGGCTGACCTTATAGTTCTCCTAAGTAGACAAGCAAACAAAGTAAACTCTATGACGTCCATATCTCAAATAGTGGGAAATGGTTAAGCTGGAGTATTCAACTGAGAATCAAATATAAAGATATGTAAATTCGACCTCCCCCTTAAATTAATAAAATTTGTATAATTTTGATGTATTAATTATAGTTTATGATTGATTAAATCTTTCTATAGTAACTAAATTATGAAATATGAAGGAAATCGAAAATAGTGTTGGAGTGATTTGACGGATTATCAATACGCTAATTTGTCAAATAAGCAATAACTGAATTACAAGTTGAGGAATTATCAAGCAAATTTGCTAGGCAAAAATTGTACTTTTAACTCAATCATTATTGATTTCGAATTAGCGATCTTGTTTAACTATTTATGGAGTATTTGGATAGTTACGGTCTAATTTGTCAATGTCTGTCCAAATGAGAGGAACTTTCAGGTCAAAGAACTACCGGCCTAGAACAAAGACACGTGTTAGCACTCGAACATTCACAAGTCCCAGTCCGGTCTCGTCTTCTATGAAACTTGTTGAATATAGCCATGGGTTTAGTCCCTATAGTTTGGATGCAACCTCGGAAACTTCTGTCTTCAAAGCAAACCGAGAAAAGGAGAAGATTGAAATGCAAGACCTCAATGCAAGACTCGCCCACTACATCGAAGTCTCTCGCTATAATGATGCTCTGAACAAGAATTTAATGGAAGAAATAGCAAATCTGAAGGCTAGTGACAACAGCGGAGTGGGTTACATAAAGAATATGTACGAGACTGAGATGGATCAGCTCAGAAAGTTACTCGACGAGGCTGAAAGGGAAAAGGCAGAGTTAAAATCGAAAATTGATAAAAATGATTACGAAGTCAATGATTTGAAAGATGAGTAAGTGCTCATTGATTTGTTTGATAAAATTAGAATTTATTATTTATTATAGAATTGAAGAACTTGAGAATATAAATGAGGACAATCTGGGGAGACTGAGAAGACAGGATGACGATGTAGCAAAGTATGAGGCTGAGAATGCTTCTTTGAGGAGAAGATGTGATAATTTACAAGCTGATAAAGATCGTGACAAAAATTGTCTGGAGAAACTCAAAGTTGAGGTTGTTTCGTTGAGAAATGTAAATTTGTGTCGTTTATGCAGGATTTGATGGCAGAGACTGTCTCCAGGATTGATAGTCAGAATCAGTGTCAAACGTTGAGGGAAGAATTGGAGTTTCTAAAAGACATCCATGCACAGGTGGGGATCCTTTGGTATTCCAGGAAGTAAAAGAACTCTCAACCACCGCAGGAAGAGATCCATTTTCGAAATCCCGGGACTGGTGGTCGAGCGAGTTTTCGAACTGCATACGGGAGATTCAGGAAGAATACGACAATCGGCTTGAATCGATCAAAACAGATATGGATAATTATTATTCTTTGAAGGTACCATATTTTGACGATTACTTCAAAGGTACAAGAAATTCAGACCGGAGCAGCCAAGAATGGAATGGAGTCCGCTCAATTCAGGGACAAGTTTAACACAATGAAGTCATCACATTCTGAAATGAAGGGACAAGTCAATCAGAAGGACAAAGATGTTGACCAGAGTTGTATATTGTAGAATGAACTGTTGAGAATCCAGAATGATGATCTCCGTCGAGAGCTGAGAGAGATACAAATGGATTATGACAAATTCTTGGTTGAGAAAGACAGCGAAATGTCAGAGATCCGAACTCATCTGGAAAAGACGTTAATAGAATTACAATCCATCACAGATCAGAACCTTTCACTCCAATTGGAGATTGCGGCCTACAGAAAACTGCTAGAAGGGGAGGAATCCCGGTATGAGATCTCTGATTATGATTAGCATTGGAATCCGAGAAGGATACGACGATGAGACCAGCAACATTTATGGTCTTAGTGAATCCGTATTTTAGACGACTCCCTCCACTATTCGTTCCCAAAAAGTGATCATGAGAAGAAGACCACATACCAGCGTAGTGCGAAGGGTCCAATAACTCTAACATCAGTCCATCCAGACGGGAGTTTCGTAGAAATAGAGAACACGAACGTGTCACAGGTCTCCGAGTGATTATTCGGTAGAATGAGGACATGACTGGTTGGAAGATGGTACAATGTGCTGATGATAATATTCATGAATATATATTTGACAATTATGAGTTGAAGGGGGGAACCAGTGTCAAAATATGGGCGAATGATCACTCCAACAAAGAGGAAGGAGATCTTGTGTGGAAGGACAGGACATGTCTTACAAGAGGATCAGTGGTAACGACGACTCTCCTCGACAAAAAGGGAAATGTAGTGATTGTTCTCATTTTGTAGGAAAAGGCAACATTCACTCAAAAAACAGTATTTACTCTTTAACTAACTCTTAATTCCTGTTTAGTTTTTTCTGCCAGTTATAATTCCAATTATAGAATTTGTTGCCGTATTTAATGACAAATTAGCAAATCGATCACTAAGAACTACTAAATAATAAATTCTCTTTTTAAAATAGAAAATGACTAATACTCCTCACATAATCTAAACTTAAAGCTAAAAATCTGTAGGAACTAAAAATAGAGAATTCTTGAGAACCCGAATGGTGAGGAGATAAAAGGGAAAGTGGTTAGTTACCCCGACCTCAATAACATATACCGCAAACTTGATGAGACTCCGACCACTACCAAATTAATTAAATTAAATCAATTCCAAAGACCACTGTTAAACCGAAAAATAAACTAAGTGATCCCGACGAATTGGATCAAGGCTCTCATTTTTCCTCGGTGTTGATCCCTTGAGCCTACACAAATACGTTGCGGACGAGCACTTTCTTTTTGGCATTGGTGTCCAAAGAAAGTGGTGAATAAGCAAAATAAAATAAATATTGTTAAATTATAAACTTAAAAATCTATTTAAATAAAATTCAAATATTTTAATAAAATAAATAAATAATTTAGGACATTTTAAATACATGATAGACGAGACTGTTGATATAACCAAAAGTTCAAAATGATATTTATTCTTAGGCGTCGAACAAATGTTCGAAACAGCAAAGAATATTTTCACAAAAGACATTTGGAAGATACATCCATACTAAGTGATTTGAAAGATAAAATACATAAATTTGAATCACTTACTAAGGATTACGTAAATAATGTTAGTAAAATTTTAAATATTAATAAAAATCGGTTTGAGGTTATTCTCTGATTTGTAGTTCTAATTATCCCTCGGAATTGGACCCAGTTTATTCGTTATTTCAAAACCTGCCTGCATGGAAGCTAAACTTAGAGGAGGAATTCTTAAACTCGTGTTCTTTGATTCTTCCCTATATGGATACCTCTGTGGTCAATTTTGGATTTTACTACAAAAAGGTACAAATTTGTGAATTTTATGTTAATGATAATTTAGTGTCAGGAATTGTTGAATGACTACCGTTCTGATGTCATGAAACAGATTGAGGCTTACAAGAAAGTCTGTGGTCCCTTAATTTTAGAAAAAAACTAACTTTGTGGCTCTTGAAAGCAAATTCAACAAGATTTTGGATAAGAAAATGAAAGTGAACGACAAATGTGCTGAAAAGATGACATCTAAGGAGGAAGAAAAGCTAAACAAAGTAGAATATGTCAACTGTTTGTAGATTAACAGTGAATTAGAACAATCCAAGATTGATTTATTAAAGGCACATCTCCAAATGCATGAAAAAGGCAAAGAAGTGAACTTTCTAGTTAACTTTTTCCCGACATATTTACATGACCTAATAAATGTAGTGGTCCAAATTATTCAGGTTTTAAATTTAGACAGAGAACAAAATGCACGTGACCTCCTTAATAATCTCTTGTCTATTACAAACGATAAGTCCGGGGTATTACACAAGGAAATCTGTTCTGTCTGTGAACAAATGAAGGACTTTTCTATGGAGAGTGGACGTCAGAGTTTACTGAAGGGTCTTCCGTCCGAATGTAGCACCTTAAGCATTCCTGTGATGGAGAACCTGGTTTATCTTCCAAATTATGTAAGCCCTCGGTGGAAGAGATGGAAAGGAACCAAATTCATACATCTCTTAGAGATCTTTTACTGGAAAAGAAGGGAGAGTGCGCTAATGACTTGGCTGTCCTGAACCAAGTGAGCTTAAATTTGACACAAGTACTCGAGTGACTCGGATATGCTGGCAGAGGTGAGACAGGAATTCATGAATTTTGCAATGTCAAAACAAGAAAAATCTAAGCAAAAACAGGATGAAGGACTTTTGTGTAGAAAACTGCGGGTTAACCGTTTGAATTCGGACCTGGAGTTTTTATGTACTGCAATGATACGGAATCACATAAACTCTTCTTTCAATCTGTTCTACAGGTTGTCTAGACACGTGACTGTAGTGATGGGAGAAGCAAAATATCCAAATTCATAGGACCTGAGAAGAATTTGAAGATCTTTGGGGGGAATTTGGTGGATATTTGTGATGTATGGTGATTTACTTACGATTTAGGGGAAAAAGAAACTCCCAACGATTGTGTCGTTTTTTATATACAAGATCAAAGATCTCGGGGGAATGGAAACCCAGGGAATATTCCGTCACTCTGGACATATCAACGAAAATAAAAAATTGAAGGACTTTATGGAAGCTGGTGGTGGATGTAATCATTCCAGGTGTTCTCTGTTCCTCTCTCCCTCTCAACTCCTACTGTGATGTCTTCAAGGAATTTTACCGATCTCTTGAAGATCCACTGGTGGACACGGATGTGATGAGTAAAATGAACAAAATAAGCAAAACATGTGCAAAAAGTAACGATTCAGATACTCTGAAGGAGGAGGAGCTTATCCCCGATCTTGTCAAAGAGCTTGATAATCTTCCACAAATATCATATTACAATCTGAAGGTTCTGTGCTTGTTTCTCAAACAGTTGTGTGGTGGGTGACTTGTAGAGTCTCCGATATGAAAGATTTGAATTCTATGGACGATTCTAACCTCTCCATACTGTTCGTAATGTCCTTAAACTCCAAATTGGGGGAGAGTGATCGCACAAACTCTACAAATATCACCCGTCTGCTCATCAAACTTGCCAATAGATCTTTGGGGATGACATATCCCTGGACTTTTCTGACATATAAGAATTGTGAATCTGGAGACGTTGGTGTGATTGTATATTTTAGTCCTGAAAATTTGAGAATGATAGGTCAAATGAAAACCCCCACTTAATTAGAATAAATAATTTTTGATGATTCCATTATTATTGACCCCAGGCTTACAGTCCTTGGTAGGCCAAATAGTCATAACTAATTAATACAAAGAGGGAACCCAAAGGAGAACATCTGTTTGTGCCGACAAAATCCATCTTCCAATAGACATTACAGGCTTCCGCTTCAGAAGAGAGGTGGAGGATATATAGTCAAGAAGCACCACTATTTTCTGAATGACAAGGCCATTTGGTTATTCGGCCTCTCAATAATACCTCTTAAAGTCAAAGTTCATACGCCTTTTAGAATCGTTTTAAATTCAAAAATGTGTGATTTAGACAAAAAATGTTATAATAAAGTCGATAAAAATATGTCTATGTCAAAATGTGGTTAGAAACTAAGATAGAAATCTAAGTCAACAATTTCTTGGATATCGTTGATATATCAATAAACAGAGTTACTAATTAATCAAATTTTAATATAGGGAGTTTGCTGCTTCCTCTGACAATGGCTATTGAGCTATCCACTCTCAGGTATATCCTTGGTGACTCTTTGGATCATTGAGTCGATCTGACGGACTAGGACGTCCGCTTGTGTCCAAGGACTCCTGACGACTCAATAGCAAATAGGACAAACAAATGATTCTCTGAAATTCTTCGGTATTTTTTTCTCTTCTGATCCTCGGTTTATTTAGAAGCGTGGTCGTGGTCGAAGGCTGAGGCGGCGAAATTCTTCAGAGATTACGTATCAACACACGTAGTATCCCAACCAAGTTCCGACCATTATAAAAAGAGAAAGTCGTATCTGGTCGGGGTGTTTGCCATCCCTCTGCTGGTCAGAAGAGGAAAGCGCTTTTTTTTAGACAGGAACGGCCTGCGCTCAACCTGCACGACAGAAACAAAAGTCAAAATTTTAGCTAAATGTTATGGAAGAGTCATTCTTGGATGTAATTGTTTTAATTATTACTGCGTTCTAATTGCATCCGTGTGTAATTAGAATTTGTTTATAATAGGCAATTGAGTCATTCGACTAAACTCAGTTACTACCAAATTTTGATATTAATTCACTAAAATTCGTTTATTCCCATTGAAATTGATTTTTGTGGCGAAATTGATTTTTTGGTTAACGAAATACTGCGATACTGTTGGTTTCATAATTATGACGTAATCAGTGTAAAAGCACTTTTGAGACAATTTATTAAATAACTCTGTTAAATTTAACTTTTATGTGAGTATGACGTCATTTGTTAGTTAGTTTAATTCAGAGCCATTCTCGCTCGCCTTAGATCACGTTCTAGTCTCTCTAGGGAGTCCTTTAAGGAATCAATCTTGTAATTTGGGACCTTTAATGTCACGTGGTAATCAACCTTGGTATAAAAGTTGGATTCAAAGTTGGTTCTGACTCCACCCACACCTTCATCACTGGACACATTCCTTTTCTAAGAGTATAACCTTTAGAAATACGCAGGCTGGGGACTTTGAACGTGATTTACTCTGTGAACGAAACCGTCGTGGGGACACAGAACGATTTATTGATGAGTACGTGGGCCTCTCATATGAGGGACAGGGACGGGTTCTTGAACGAGATCTTCTAGTAGCTGATCTTGATCGACCAAGGTACTAAATAATTATCACTGTATACCGGCTCATAGTAGCGTTCCCTCAATGGAAAGCTAACGGGTTCCTCATAGGAGTAAGGATATGTCTGAACGACTTTGGAAGAGGTTGAAAATCTCAATCTTGGAGAAATATAGTCCTTTAAATAAGCTGAGATTAAACTGGAAAGTCAATTGTGCGGACCATCAAGTACTCCCTCCCGAATGAGCTATAATAGGGAAGACAGCTTGGATATGGGAAGAGAAAATCACGTGCATTGGTTGTGTAGCTTGCAAGAACCGTATTGAGTCCTGTCCTGTTGGAGACCTCGATCAGTTTAATGTAGACTGGTTCATCTAAGACCAATAAAGGGAAGAATAATACCGTAAAGTTTGTCGATAACCGAATCAGCACTATATTCCATATAAAATGTCTAAAATATGATTAATGTCCGTGAACCCTCGAAACATAGAACTGATCGTTGAAAAAGGCTGGAAGGTCAGCCGGGAGAAGTCGAGTCTCCTTGTATTGTCCCATAACGGATACACTGACATAAATATCGTTATCGTAATTGAGGCAAGTCCCAGGTGAGGAAACCTTAAAAGTTTATAATTTCTCCAAATATTTGATTATACAGAGATAGCGCCAACTCTAGCAGAACAGCAAAACATGGAAATAAATGGGGAAGCCTTTAATTTCAGGTCGCTAAGGGCAAGTAACTTAGCAACTGTTAATTTGTTCAAAGCTGCAAAAAAAATTAGGTGATTGATTAATTAAAGTGCATTCCACAGATTTATAGGGCTGGTTTATGATCACACGTGGGTAGAATATTTGGGATCATTACCTCAGATATCGTCAACGTCGAGGAAAAGTTGTAGTTCCTTTTCATTTTTCGTAGAGAATTGTTTTTTACGAGGTTTTATATTCGGTTTGGTTGCGCAAATCGTCAGCAATTATTCCGTCATGCATTCATTGTTAGTGTAACCTCAATTGTAGTTTGTTAATAATTCAAATAATTAAAACATCCCAAATATCTGCCCAACAAAACGTTTGAATTCACCGAATATGACGGAACATGTTAAAGTACACTCATTTTACAGAACTCGTACAATTACTTTGAGTGGGATTAACTTGTGACGTAATAACATCTCACCTTTAATTGTTAAAGGTCACACTTTTACATTTGACTTTAATCAGATGAATTTACAATCCAAATGGACAATATAATAACGTAGAAATAAGACGTTATCAGTTATTCCCGTACCTAACCTTACTCATTGCTTTTTGATGATATGCTCACTTGTCTTGTTTCTTAATTGAACAATTGAAAATGTCTAGAAAGTAAAAGATACAAGAGGATACTGACATCTAAAATTGTGGCCTTTGCTGCACATGGGAAGCTACAAATAATATGGGGAAACTAAAAAAATAATATATTAATATAAGGGTTTCTCAAAGCCAATATATATCTTGTATTATTGCACCACGTGACTAGTTGGATAATAAACACTGTGATCATTTAAACTTTAATATGAGCACGTGGGTACACGAGGGTGAATTAACCAATGTTATACATATAAAACTATGTGAGACATGCAGTAAAGAAAATTATCACAAATGCACTTTTATGAGTAATGGACCTGGTAAGGAGTCATTCACTTTCAGTTTGACAGCCATTGTGACTATTCTTGACACCAAAAGAAGTGGAATCAGATACACAAAGTTCCTTCTTCCAGATCGACTCACTAAAGAAAACCCGAGTAACTTTTCTCATAAAAGAACTTGACATTGCTTCTTCAATCTGAACAAGAAATCATAAGATATCTGACGTCTTAGTGAAGCTTTTGGAGTTAATATTAAAGATAACTAATTCCTGGTGACGTTGTGATAATCATAAGATATTAGTTAGCATGACCCAATTGGCTTTATCCTAGTACTCTCAACTAAATCTATTTGTCGTTCTGTCAGAGAGGGAAGGAAGTTCACTGATGCAAATCTGATTGTAAAATCTAAATTAACATATAGAAGGGAGCTACAGGTATTGTCAGACTTCCAAGGTTGTATCGAGGTCTATGGTGGTACCTAAGAGACCGTTTGACATGTGTGGCATAAATACGGAAGATGTATTAATAGAATCCACCCTTCCTCTCAAAAAAGACAACTTGCGTACTCAAACAATACAGCTTGGGAATTGAGAAAGTTATGGCCTATAAAGATCACATTGGATGATTCGCCCAACTCATACAGGTCCAGACGTAAAAACGGTTAGAACTGCCTTGCAAGACTAGGAAGAAGATATGAAATGGGGACTAATTCCTGAACTTCAGCACAAATATTGAAAGAACTCAAGTATGTAATCAATCTTTTAAATACTGAATATATCAAAGATTTACTACATGTGGTGGACATTGTCCTGAGATGAGGTGACCTCAGTTCTTAGAATTATGTAACCAATCTGCTGATGGTGGTCGAACAGAAATGTCGTTATTCTATTAATGGAGTCTGAAGACCTGACAATCACGGATAATTGAGTCATCACTAGGGCAATTTAAGTGCTAAAATGCTATTTTTATTATTTATACTTTTTTAAATATACGATTGAATTTGGAATAATTATTTTTTAATTTTGTTTAAAAAAACATACATTATAAATGCTATAAGTGCTATTTTTAATTTTAAATGCTAATTTTTGTTTAACTGCTAATTTAAATTGCAGTTAATAATGTGTTTACGGATTCCGAAATTCGCGGAGCACTCTTTCGGCTGAATAACAACAGAGCAACTGGCTATGACAATATTTGTGGGGAGTTGTTAAAATACGCACCAACCCAGCTAGCAGAAAAGATAACTTTCATATTCAACAAGATATTCAGGACTCATTGTTCAATTGACATCGCGATGGGAGTTCTACTTCCTTTACAAAAACCTGGCAAACCTGCAGGTCCAATTGAAAATTTCAAGGCGATCGTGCATTTGACCACTTTGCGAAAAACATTGTCGATTACAACATGTTTTTCGAAAAGATGTGGAGTATTTGGACTCGCAGAAAACTTATCTCCTTAAATCTTCGGATGCGCTTATATAGCGCGTTCATACAACCAGTCCTATTATATAACTCGGGAACATGGGGAACATCAAAAACGGACCGTGACTGACTAGACACATTTCATAGAAATCAATTGATAAAAATTGCGGGAACTAAATGGCCACAGATTATCAAAAAAGACACTCTCTACAAATTATGTAAATGCAAACCGATAAGCAGAGAAGTAATTACCTCACGCTGGCTACTTATCGGACATGTTCTGAGAATGGACGAAGTGATTCCTTGCAATCAAATGATGGAAGATTACTATTATACAAGGACTACATTTTGATAATGACAAGGCAAATATCAAAAATTATATAAATAAAAGAATGGAGGAAAATGGATTTAAACTTATTATTGAAATGACTGAACCAAAAATTAGCTAACAAGATTATTTTTCTCTTTCACGCTGTCAGGCATCCTATGCATCTGTTGAAAGAGCAATTAAAATGCTAAAAAATATTAAAAAAAAAGATAGGAACTTCCATCCAGACAATATCAGGCATTAACTTTTATTATATTACAATAAATAAAATTGAAAAAATCCCATTTTTAAGTGATGAAAGAACATTTAAACAATAGAAGTCAGGTAGTTGCCGCCCTCACTGCGTGGCTGTTCCCTCTCAAAATTGCGAGCGAAATTCGCTCAAATAACCAGCGGCGTTCACGGAAATCTCCAGTCCATGAGGTGATCCGGTTTCCAAGACGTCCGAGAAACTCGAGTGTAGAGGGGGAGTAGGATCCGGAAATCTCCATAGCAAGGGGAACAAATTTGACATCATCGGGAAGGTCGACGTATTTAACAAGTTTGGCCTTCTCCGCCTTTACGGATGCTGAACAGGCCCTTGTAGCACTCTCGTGAAGATTTTTCTGAGCAAACGTGTCTGTACATGTCACATCCCAAACCAGTGGTTTCCCGGCCTCAAATGGAAATATGGTCATCCGGTCGTTTCCCGTCACTTCTGCATAACCCGACCGGTTCAAGAATGGCCGAGTATCCAGCGGCATCCATAGCTCGCCTGACAATTTCATTCTTCCAAATAAAATTTAAATGTTATATTTTATTATTTTAAGTTATAGATTTGACAAATTTAAATGCTAGATTTTATCATTTTAAGTGCTAACTTTTTTAATTATAATTGCTAGATTTTGTGATTTTTTAGCGCTAAAAAAATTTTTTTTAAGTGCTAGAAACAACTTGCCCTAGTCATCACTCACCGTGTTTTGACGATTGATATCCATTGTGGAGATATATTTACTCGAAATCTCTTAAAACTTGCTCAGATGAAATTTTTTGACGATATAAACTCAGAATTTTAGGTTCGGCTGATAACCAAATATGTTGATGAACACCTCCATGGGAAGAATTATCCTTGATATTTTGCCATTAATCAAAAAAAGTCCACATATAGAACCAGTGATCTTATCCCTTATAAAATAGCAACAGAAAACCAGCTGTTTCAGGAGACATTTAGTACCCCAATTACATAATTTAGTGGCAAGATAACCTATTTATTAGTAAACCTACGGTCATTGATCAGAATAACGTCTCACTAAAGTATTATTAATTTTATAATGTCTCATTTATTATCTCTTGAACAATTGTGAGTTTTACAAGAGTAACTAGTGATATAGTCTGTAAGCATATAATAGACCTTTCTTCCAAACACACGAGTATATTCAATATATTCGACCACGGGCATATATCAACTTTATGTTGTGAATATTATAAGTCAAACTGACTTTATGAACAATATACACAACTAATGAGCGATATTTGGTGATAATTAGAGCAATTTGTGCAATAAAATTCCATTTTTAGGAAAGGGTATATTTTATTAATGAGTTAAATTATATTAAAAATTATTAAAAATGTTTACTTTTATGAACTTATAAATGCCATTTTTGATTTCAAATGCCATAATTCGTTTTAGTTGCCATAAGTGCCATTTTTTACTTTTAATTATTTATTGAATAAGAATATTGGGTTCTTTTGGCAATCTTTATTTGATCGCAAACATATGAAGAAACCCTTTCGAATTTTTCCATCTTCGAATTTTAAAGCCTTATGAGTATTTTTATCAAATTGCTTATTCCCGTTCATTCCACTAGCCGTTTAAGTTTGCTAAGTTGTTACTTAAGTTTAGTGAGTGTGCTTAAGGCAATTTCCAAAATTTGAAACTTTAGCCATTTGTTTTTCCTCCACTGGAAGGCCACAAGGTGATTCACTTGACATGGAGGAGAGCAAGCACTTAGCTACTAAAAATAACAATGTCCTAAATATGACAATTTCCGCCCTAATGATAATATTTCTTTGTATATTTCTAGATAAACGTTGATCTACTAATTAATCATCCCATAACACGTGACCTTCGCATGTCAATAATAACACACGTGGCATTAACATATTCAATTTATTTACTTATTTTATTTACATAACCCAGGAAACATAGAGAAAAGGTAACAGTGAACTAACCAGTTGGGTGATCCTGGTCTCCATTATCAGTGATGATGGATGGCAGAGGATATGTTTCCTCTTCAAAAAGGCGTATGAGAGAGGGGTGTCTCATTTTGTAAATTGGGATATTTGCCTCCAAAAATGCTTGTGTTACTTTCATAGCCCAACGTTTCTGAGTATCGGTTATCTCGGAAGTTAATGTTTGCGAACTCTGAGATTGGTTGGACTCATCTATAATTTTAAACTCAGAAAAATACTGTGCCCTTTCAAATGTTTTTTTGAAGAACGATGTGCATCAACAAAAAATTTTTTGTCACATCGTACAACTGTTGAGCAATTGGAACAAAATAAATTCCCATCCTCATCAATTACAAACTCTGGGTAATTTTTTGCATAAAAAGAAGTTTTCTGTGCGATAGTCCTTTTACCAATACCCATCACAACAAACAAATATACCACGTTTTATATTTTTAAATTATTTTATTTAAATTATTTTTTTAATTTATTTGAAAAATAATTGCAAAAATTGCAAACTGATAAAAGGTTGTGAAAAATTGCAATTTATGCAAATTGGCATAATTATCACTCTTCCCATTTTCATCCTCTGCTTATCAAATGATCCCATCACTTCCCGAAAATATTTGTGCTTGTGCCTACCAGGAAATCAATGGGCGACGGATGTATGATGAAGACCTACCATTTTTCTGATCGTGGACAAACATAGTGGATTCATGTTTCTTGTCAGACCGGATGAATCCCCAGCCTCCCTCCTTATCGACCACTCCGATAGGAGAGTGTCGAGTGGGGTAGGTTCGATGCGGTAGCAGGCTTCTATTTATTCTACCCTATAACTAAGAACTATCACAAAGTTGACCAAATTCATAAATAAAACCATATTTATTAGAAATGACAGATTTACCAAAAATAACCAATATATTAGATAACACGTGTAAGCTGTGATTTAATTCTACTGAGACCATCAATTATATTTGTTAGAGAATCATGATCGAACTCTACGTTGATGTCATCTGACCCACGTGGGGTAGACAACCTCCAAAAGCAAATATGATTACTTTTAGATTCAGAAGACATGTGGGTTTCAATATTCGTGAGGATTTACTCGAGGACATTTGCATGTCAACTCTCCAGTCAAAGTCCACGAGCCGATTAGCACACACTGTCTAATAATCGACAAATACAGTTGTTTCTCTGTTCTGTCCACGTGGCTACATTCTGAGTAATCATATTCCACAACAGTTTGCCCAGCTTCTTGTCTTCAGGAGAATCCGGGAACAAATCATTGAAATCCTGGAATAAGGAAGGATCCTTGATAAACAAGTTGATTAAGAGCGCAGTTTGTCGGAGGATCTAAGGTTAGAGAGATAAATACAGATTGTGAGTCCCCCAAACTGATATTAAATAGATCTGAGTAGAATTCGTTCATTTTGGGAGGAAAATTAGAGTTGTATTGTACGACTTCGTTTAATAGGGTTAGTAATGATTCCTTTGATGGTGCCTTAGTATTAGATTAGTCACTACATTCGATAACAGTGATAGGACGGTCCAATCTATTTTATCCATTACGTTAGGGATTTTAAATTAATTCAATTTTAATTACTTTATTATTTTTAATAAATCAAACCAAATTAAAAATTAAATTTTAGAAGATTTGTTAGATCTGTCGTTGTCATTTGAGTAGTTTAATTAAATTACTTACCTTTGCCCAGAGCAAAGAGAGGTTGACCACTATTTATAATTTATCAGAACAACAATGAACTATGCTGTTCTTTCCTGGGATCCCTGTTTATCAATAACAAACTTCGAAAAAATACACTCAAAACTCTGTTCTAAGAATAATTACCGGCTGTCTAAAAACGACACCAACCGACCACCTAGACTGAGTTCTAAAACCAAAAATTCTCTCAATTAGGGACCATTTCAAGATGCTGTGTCTAAAACAGAGACACCCAACTCACTGCCTTTGAATCTCCACAAACAAAAAGAGAATTATTACGTTTGGTCATGACTTGAATTTACATTTATATCTGTACAGGGTTGGAAAATCGTCCTCTCCTTATTCTCATCGTTCCGTATTTTTAGAGGCTCTTTTTTGGCTAACCTCGATCTTCAAGATATTTGTCCGAGTGATGAATGGGCCCAGATATCACATGCGTAAGAGATGCAATGTTTCATTCAATGTTCCTACACCTTCGTGTTATATTTGGAAACTTTGGAAGTGTCATTTGATCTTCCATTTTCATCACAAGAGCCTCTAAAGGAGTTAGTATTAACAACGAAGTGGCGAGCTTTGTAAGTCCTTGTGATTGCTTTAAAGTCATCGATCTTTTTTAGATTTTTATTATTATGATTTTTTAAACGCAAATTTTTTTTAAATTTTAAAATAAAATTTATTTTATTAATCTAATTTTTTATCTAATGTACTCCAAGTTATGTGTAATTTTATTGATCCTTATTTTTTTGAAAATATCCATAAATAACAGCATAAAGGAGATAAGGAATTTGAAAAATATTGAATTACTGGATAATGACTTTAGGTTTTTTTTTGTTCCTAACGAATTTCTATATTGCAAAATTCCCAAAGTTGGGTCTACAACAATGTTGCAATGGTTTTACATTAAAAAATTCGAAAAGACTCATCGAATAGCGAAAATAGAATTATCAAATATTCATTCACTTAACCTATGGATCGATTACTCACAAGTGAAATATATTGGTTCCCATAGCAACATTAAAAAATATATTATAATCAGGCATCCAGCTGAGAGATTAGTTTCAGCATACCAAGATAAATTTCTGGACTATTTACACGGATATATAGGATCAGATATAATTAAGAAAGAAATAACTGGGAGTCCGAATGGTAATATTACATTCGAACAATTTCTTTCTTATTTGATTGATCGGAAAAAATATTCCTCACTATTTAATGAGCATTGGAGACCAATGACGGATCTATGTCTTGTGGAGATTATTGAATATGAGTACATTCAGTTAAAGGACTTGAACCAATTTATTGACAAATTACAGGAGAAATACAAATTTTCGGATTATGATTTTTCGTTGATAACGAAAGTCACAAAACCAAATTCAAATGCTGAAATATATTTTGGAAATTTAACTAAGAAAATGAAATTGGATTTCTACAATCTTTACAAAAAGGATCATCAACTTTTTGGATTTACTCCGTATTTATAAAATTTACAAATATTTACACAAATTAATTGATAATTTCCTGATTTATAATACTAAGTTTGTTATTCTGTACAGAAGTGTGTCTATCAATATAATAAAATACAAGTTGAGAGCAACACAACACATTTAGCTGTCTCCACTAAATTAGGAGGTAGTGAGTGCAAATAACAGTGTAATCCTTCCACTGGAGTAGGTGACTGTGAGTGAACTGTCCAGGTAATTCATAAAATAAAAATGGATTAAGTATATTGATTACATTTGTAAGTTAATTGCGATCATAATATTCCCTAATAGTACATTTAATGATTTGGTGTACCATCTTCGGACTTAATGATTGTCATCAAAACGTCCAGTCTAACTGAATCTAACGTAAACCTATAGTGTTATAGTAGGCAGTTCTTGTGATTGAGACCCCATTCTCTCACGATTTGTATGAGAATGCACTTAATCAACCATCTCTGTCCAACTTTTTATTTCTATCAAACCCGAGGGCACATAGGATGAAAAACAATATGGATCCTAAATCCCCAATGATTGCTCTCGAGAATGATATGCCTTATTTAAATCAATGGTTTTCTTGACAATTTTAGAAACTGTGGAAAAGTAAAAACTGTGATCTTTAAAAAATTTAATTCACAAAATAATATGAAGATGCTAATAACTTTGAAAACTTCATCATTTTGATTTAAATTGAAGTCAGTCAATTATTTGCACATTCGTATCCATGACGTTTCGGTTCCACGTGATATTTAGAACTTCGAGTCCTCCTGCTATAAGTTTGCTCATCGCCGCATGCTTCATGTTATTTCCGTGCTCATCGACAGGATATGAGTTAAATCCATTAACTTTAATTTTTTTGATGCATCTGCAGTTGTGGCCACCCAGACGCATACTCCTATTCCCGTGAAGTCGTTGTTCAGATGTGTCCCGAGTGTTGATCATGGAAGAGCCCTGAGCTACACTTCGCTTTAATTTGATGATGTGGAGGCAAAGGATTAAAGACAATACAAGTCCAGTTCATGTCTGATCTTTTCAGTGGTGTTAAGCATATCAGTTAGCCCAACCTTATTTTTCAGAGTTCTTTGGGGATACAATGTTTAGAAGCGTCCAAAGTTCCCGAGTCATGAATTCTTGCGGTATAGTCTTCAATCCGTATGGGTAGTATAGGATCTGGTTCCTGAGACATTTATCAATATTGACGAAGGAAGGAAAGCCGGGAAGGATAGATCTAGTCGTTAGTAAATACAAATTCTCCAAAAAAGTGGTTAGCTTACGGGCGTAAAGCAGTATCATCAGAAGATATGTTCAGACTTTTCCATAAACGACCTTTACGTCTCGTCGACGGTATTCAAGAAGTCATACCTAACGAAAGAATAAACGGCGTGAAATGAAAATTATGCAAAAAGAAAAGCGTAGTATGCTTATTAGAAAGAGTAAAATTGTAAGTAAAAGTAGTGAGGAATCATCCTTCGTAAGAGAATCATGTGAAACAAAAGAAGCCGAAAAGATGCTGTCTTCAGCATTGATGGCGGATCGTTGGAGAAAAGCAGATATCGTTGATATCGTTAGAGTAATGTCTTCTGTCGACCATACATGGTTATTCCTTGCATTTGTAAGGATTTTCATCCAGACCGAATGGAGAAGGGTGTAACTGACATCCCACTAAAGTTTCCTTATCTCCACCGACATTTATCGGTTCTCTGACTGTGGAAGCGGTGATGTCTATCCTTGAACGAGTAGTAGGAGGGTCTGAAGGGTTATGTGGTTGATATTGTGTATGAATATTAATGTGATTCGAATTATGAAGTGACATGCTTCAATAACAAACGACTACGGATGTCTGGCCTCACTATTGAGTGCTCTAATGAATGATGCTTATCACGAGTTGCAACGAATTCAATAGTCAAATGACTGACGCCTCACATCCATGCGTAACCTCAACCCCCAATTGTGCACAATCAATAGTGTCTCATAATTTAAATTATGTGGCCATCAATTTTCTGGTTATTTTTTCCATTACAAAGTTTTGTGTCACTTTTGAGAACTTTAGAAGGAATTGTAGTATATTCTAATAATTTATGTCATTTTTAAATATTAATATTTTTAGATCTCAGAAGAACTTTAATTTTTACATTTTTCATAACGATTAAATTTCCAGTTAGTTTTTAAGTTACCCCGGCCTCACTAATTTGTAGGCTAGCGGTTATTATGTAAATGGAAGCTAGTGCTGGCCACTCCCATAGATTAAATACTTTTATTTAAAATTATGACAAATTTTTTTATTTAATAATCAAAAATAATAAAAAATAATTAAAAGTAATTTAAAATAATAAACTTTCATAAAAAATAGTCACGTGGGATGCTGTGGATGAGTACTTATGATAATCCAGAGATGAATTAGGCTTTAAATGATGAATCAATGACTTTAATGACGTGAGAATTTGTTATTTCAATCAATTAAATATTATTTCATAGGATTAAAAATAAATACTTAAACTTTCTTAACTATTTCGCTTCCTCAATCAATTCTTTCTTGTTTATTCGCGTTAAAAGCCGTCTTTCTTTTTTGTCATAAAATTTGCAGGTAGTTTTATCGACTTTCATGCCACCATCAACATCCCTGATGTCCCTTCAAATTAATTTTTAATTAAAAAATTATTTTATTTACCTTTTTTATTTTAATAAAATAAACTCAACTTTTAGAAATCGGTTTTTTAATTTGCCGTAATTTTTCATATTTAAATTCTCGTTTTCTCATTCATGGCGGTCATTTCTCGAGATTTACCTTTCTATTATTCAAAATGAACAAATCTGACAACTCCCGTAACCCCCAGTAGTATTATAAATTATTAACATTTAAAATTGCTTTGATGTCCTTTTGAAACATCAGGAGTTATTTTTGATAATGACTCCAAGGTCACGTGGGCCTCATTATATATTTTACTTTGATAAATAATTAAGCAGGCAGGGCTTTAAGCGATCAGAAAATGACTCCTCAGACTCTGAGACTCCGTTGATTGAAAAGGATGTGATTGACAGCTCTCACAAGATGACTAAAAGTGACAAAAAATCAAGTTCAATGTTTTCTGATTCTAGGGAATTTAAAACGAAGGAGAATTTCGTACAGCAAGGAAATTAAGGACATCTTTCTTTCCTTCTTTCAAAAGACAAAGTTCCCCGACTCCTTAATTCGGGAGGAAATTTCCAACAAGACTGGCATCACAGAAGACCGAATTATTGTATATTTTTGTGAGATTTCAGGTTTGGTTTAAAAACAGAAGAATGAAGGAAAGCAAGGAAAGTAAGGAAAAGTCCAAACCCACCAATCCTGGGATTACAAATGCGAATTACATTTTCCAGCAAACAAATGCCAATTTAAATAATCAGTTCTGTGAAAGTAACTACTATGGTGAAAACTTGAATGTTTATAATCAGAATATTTACAACTATCAGCCAGAAAACTATTATATTCCATATTCCCACGTGGATCAGAGATATGGTTGCCCCCAATATCAAAATTTGTACGATCAAAGTGTATATCCAAATACTACTTGGGGAATCAGTCTGACGGACAAGATCAGTATTATTCTCAAAAGTACTACCAAAATATTATTACAATCCATTTTTCCGTTTTGATTAGTTTGGTCAATTTATATGCTTTTGTAATGTTTATTTACTATTTCTTGGTTTTACTAATTCATAAAGTCACAAAACCAAACAAGATTTGCGACAACTACATGTCCTTTCTATAGAGACATCCAAGATTCTCGTCCACGTCGGATAGGGTTTCCCCATGTCGGTCTGGGGTCACTTAGTTAGGAGCTTTCTTTCCTTTAACCCAGTGATCCTGGGGGTAATAATAATCTCCACTAAAGTTATTTAGGGGATAGGGGTATGAGTTAATCAGTTCGTTGTAATATCTTCTTAAAGGTTAATAAAATAAATATTTCTATAAAACCAATGCTATAGGATTTCAAAGCACGTGTCTAATGTAGTAGGTTTACTGGACTACATGTTAAAAGACTCTCATCTAAGAAGAGCTAGAGGATATTATAATAACGATATTTTGTGTGTAAAGTAAATTATAAAACTGAATATTTTGTAATGGAAACAGAAAATGATTAAATTTGGTTAACCGAATTGGATGATCTGTCAATCAAAACGTCCTTGAATGGGTTCTCAACGTGGTTCTGGGTAGACTCGTATATTTTGGAGTTCCCGAGAACTGGTTGTTTACTGTTGACATGTTTCTCAGTATATCCGGTTAATAAAATAGACAAAGAAGTATTGGTTTCAATGGAGCTATGACTGATTCAGTGATAAAAACTTTATCAGTTTTAATAGTTTTGGAAAATTTTATATAATAATTTTGAAATATTATACATGACCTTCATTAGGATTAAATTTCATAAATATAAGCTTTTAACCACAACAAACAAAACAAATTATTTAAATCATACAACTTGATTAAAATTATTTTTTTCTATTTCACTCCAGAAAACATAAATATTCTTTACACTTTTGTTGGCTTCCATCGGTCATGTAAGTTCATTTAATTTATTAACCCCTAAACCACAGGAAGGAGGGTAAGAGTTATCGTCTAATTAAGTGATCGGTATCTTTCCCTAGCTTCCTTTTGCGATTGGAATCTAGGAATAATCTCTATAAAAGGGAAGGGTTCTTGTCTTATCTTAGGGTGCTTCCAGGGACTATTCAACGTGAGAAATCCTTGAAGTAATCATTACTGTGTGACAGATACCTTTAGTATATTTTAACATTTTGATAGTCATAAATCGGAATGGTGTAATTTACAGCTTTTACAAAATTATAAGAGAAATAAGACATACAAATCTTATATAAAGGTACTTTGGCTATTAACATAGGGTAAAAAATAATTCGTCCACAAGAACAAGTTGGAATAATTGTAACATTTAAACATTTTAGTGTTAATACCAAAGTTTAAAAAAGAGACTCTATCCTCAAGAAATTTGAGAAAACGCGAAATTTTGCTCTAAAGCTTGCTTATGAAATAAATCTTCGTATGCCAATTCCCTTATGGTTGTAAGGTAGAATGTGCAAGGTTGGCGGAGCTATTGAAAATCTTATTAGAGGTTACAAATTCGCACTAAAGTATCTGGCACTTATCTTGAGAGATTACCCTGTGAATTTACGGATTTTTTGGGAGAGACTGTCGGGGTAAAAGTCGGTTGGAATGCCCTACCGTTCATATTACTTCCCCGTCACTGAATTTACAGTGCTTTTTCTTTATAATAACTTACTTATACACAGTACTCCTACATTGGGTGGCCGAGATTTTAGTTAAGTTAATTACAAAAAAGTAGAAATTGCTACGGAAAACAAAACCCTGAATTTGACAACATCACTCAAAATTTTTAGACTGCTTAATATTATTTTCACAAACTGCGCTCTTCAATTTGCGACAAGACTATTGATTCCAATACATAAAGCAAAAAAGAGTAGCCAATCGTGGAAGACTTAATTTTACTGAATCACTGAGAAAGGTTTCGGCAAATAATGTGTTTGAACAGATAATAAGGCCGGAAAATAAATACTTGTTTTTAAGTCAAATTGGATTCCATAAACAGGGAACTACCGCTGGTATAGTCTAGAACCATAGATGGGGTGTGAAACACATCAAAGATACAAAACGGTACCAATATTTTGAAAATAGACTCATCGGGAGGCTTCGACGCGATTAAGGTACGGAACAATACATAGACAAGTCCAGTTTAAGAATTATCGGAATTTTTCTGTCAGATACTTAAATTATCCATAAAATTTGTGACATACACAGATACCCTCAGGGAGACTCCTTCTTATCTCTCTTGCCCATCAAATATTTAGAAACCGCCACGAGGAAACTCAGAGCACTACACCAAGGATATATAGAAGTGATTTATGCAGACAACGTCAACCTAATCTCTGAAGACGTGTTAGCTTTTCAAATCTGTTTAGGAATGATTATTACAACCAGACAAAGGTTTAGTTTTGAAAGACGTTCTTTAAGATCACTTTCGATGTACTGAAGACATAAAAATTCGATTAAAAAATCTGAGTAATAGTTTTTTAATATTTGTATGATCCCCATATATAATGGCTATAGGGTGTCGTATTTTTAGGCAAAAAAATTCGATATTGGAGCATTCAATAGTTTTATAACATCCTGCATTATCAAGTAATAATAACGTTCTTTGTTGAGTAACCAACTTCTCATTTAGCTTGCATAACCAGCTTTTAAAAATGTTCTCAGTCATCCATGCACTTTTGAAAGCTGAATATAAAACACCAAAATCTGCAACGTCGAAATTTGTGAAACAGAAAGGTTTATTATATTTCCCAATAATCAATGGTTCAAGTTTTTCACCCTTATAATTGCAACATAGAAGTACTGTAATTCTTTTTTTGGATTGTTTGTATCCAGATGGTTGATCACTTTCAACAAATGACTTTATTGGTGTCATTTTTATATAAAGTGATGTTTCATCACAATTGAACACATTTCCTCTTCCATATTTAATAATTTTCTCATCAAATTTATTAAAATAGGCATTTATGTGGGATAAATCGCAGGAATCTTATTGTTTTAAATTTAGTTCATGTCTGACCTTAAATCGATCTAGCCTAAAATTAGATCATTTGAAAGAATTAAATTCAACTTTTGATGCAACAATAAAGCCTTTTTAAATGATTGACCCTTATATTGGAAAATTATGTTCTCTGAGTTTATGGAATATTTTAAATACTTTGTGATCAAATAATTTATGTCTTTCTGATGTTGTAGTAGTCTCATCTTCAGTGTTAACCCTTCGTGGTCCCCCGGTTTGGGGCTTCAGAAAATTTTTAAATTTGAAAATTAATGCTGGAAAATAGACTCCAAATGAAAAATGCCCCGAAATGCGAGGGTGCCCGAAATGGAGTCGGACTGTATAGTGATGGAGCTTGAGCAGACACAAAAACCAGAATCTCGAATAGTGCAATGCACAAATCGTGATGATGTAAGTCAATAAGTCACCTAATCACGGACTATTCAGAAGAGATGTCATCTTCACAGCAAATATAACAATTAACACTACTATACTGTAACCCCATGATAGGAGTAGTCACTCCCTCTTCTAATAAATGATTACATTGGCTGTTTTACCTTACTATTATGTTGAGTTCAACGCCAGTTTGTGATTCAATCATATTCACGACTTTTTTAGTTTCTATATTTAACAGCGAATTTACACTTTCATAACCATCATTTTAGTGAGAGTCAATAATTAAATAATTTAAATGGCGAAGGCGACCTTTGATAATCGAGCCTCTGCTTCAACCAGAGCACCTCCCGTGGCTCACACCTTTTTGAGGCGAGTTTGCTTCCAATGCTGGAGAGAAAGGCGTCCGTCTTCGCTCCCACGGTTCCAGTTGTCTCCACAGCAATGGGGAAGAAATGGTATTCTCAACCGGTCACACTATTTTTAATTTTCTAATTAAATAGCTTGTTAAAGATAAAAAAGCCAATTTATTAATTAATAGTAATTGTAATTTTCCCCAATTGTTCCATAATTTCTTGGAGACTTTCAGTCCGAAATTATAATATTCCATAAGTGCTTCAGGAAAAAATAATAATGAATTTTAAAGTTTATTTTATCCCCCATATATAGAGAATGCTCCAAACCGGATTTTTATTGAGGAGGGGTTGTACATTGATTTATGTTAACAGCCTTTCAAAACGTGTATATAAAGCCTGGAGTATATACTCAGCCATAATAGAAACTGTTGGCCTGGATAGAGGAGACGGAAAACGTCCCGACGGGATCACAATTTTCCCATCGAAGAGGGGAAACCTTTGGTCTGGGACGCTACTTGTGTCGACACGCTTTGCCCGTCCAACATTGTCGGGAGCGCGGTAGACACACTGTATTCCGCGGAAAAAAACGATGAGGGCAAAGGAGAAGAAATACTAAGCGCTACGCGACCAATTCGCGTTCTATCCGATAGTGGTCGAGACAACTGGAGGAATAAGTGGAAAATCGCTTCGCTTCCTAAAGAAACTTGGACGCTTAGCTCACTAAAAAGCCACGACGCACGTGAGACCCGGTGTCTTCTCCAGTTGATCCTCTGTTGCAATCGTGAGAGGCAACGCAACGTCGATAATGTTGCCGGGGTCCACTTTGGATGGATGGCAGTTTTAAATAATAAATTTGTGTTGGTATATAAAGACTATTTGAATGTTGATAAGTTCATAACTCTTCAATGTACTCATGTAAATTTTAAGAATCCACGAGTTATATTCAAATAACAGGAATATGTTGAAACAACATTGGTTTGAATAATAATTATGAGCTTTTTTGCATTCAAAGTTTTTACCTATACAAACCTGTCATTTAATTCATACATGTAATAGAAAAGGAGGAGTTAAATCAACTGCCATCTAAATACTATTAGGTTATTGCATCAACATCTGAATGAAAAGATTTATTATTTATTTTAGTAGTTTTAACAAAAAACAATTAGGTTATCAGGAGGTATTGCTTTATGATCAAAATGGATGTATTAAACGGAAAACAATTTGAAAATAAATATTTTACTCCCAACGACTTTATTGATGTGATGTTTCCTTTTGGACCGTTATGAGACCAATCGGGTGAGCCTTATTAAAAATAAAGTATTTTAACATAATTTTGGCGTTCTTGAGACGGACATTTCGCTAGAAGAAAGAATCGTAAAACACAGATTGGCGTTCTTTGGGCATGTTGTCCGCTCTGACTTCCTGGAAAGAACCATTATGCTGAGCAATATTACTAGGAATAGAAGACCTGGTCAACCGAGGTACTCGGTGGCTATCTACGGTGGAAGACGTCACGGGAATGCATACATCAAGGCTACTCAAAATTGCGACGGATCGCGGAGAGTGGAGGAAACTTGTTCATGAGATCTCCAAGGTCGGACACGACTTAACTGATAACATAACATAATTTTACAATTTTCAATGTTTTTCAGATAACAAAAAAATGACTTTTTGTGAAACCTACAGTCAAGAGACCATAAAGATGAAGAAATATGTATGTCTTGTTGACAATTCATTTTTAAACCAGTCGCCGTGGAAACGTCAGGAATCATAGAAAGCAGATCACTGGTCCTGCTTAACAGAATCGGATCGCTCATCGCGAAGAAGAAAAATAATAGGAGAGAAAGGAGATGGCTCATTGAGCGTAATTCCTTGCAAATCGTCTGGGGAAATTCGTAAAGAAAATAATTATAGAATTGGCCAACATATTCTACAGAAACTCAGACAAAGACATGTAATAAAGAGTATTAGTTAATCTGAATAATTTTTTTTAAAATAGTTTTTTTAAATTTAACCCCGACTTAGCTACTTTGTAAGAGAATAGAGGCATCCCAAGTTATTTATTTATTTATTTTAATAACCCGGGAACACCAAGAAAGAAAGACAAAAGATTCAAACAATTAGGTGATCCCAGTCCCCGCAATCAATTGTGCCATTCGACGTCTGTGATCTTCCATTGTCTCCACTACTTTCCGGAAGAGTCTTCTCTCGGTCTTGCAGAGGAATCCGATCGGGGAGGAGAATTTCTTATTCAATCGGTTTTCTCTTGCCATGGAAATGATCAGGCGAGGCGGGTTTCCATCTTCCTCATTTTCCTCACAGACGCGAAGAAATCTGGAAATACGGATTTTAGCTTCCATGAGTAGTGGGTCGACTGTTGATCCATTACGTGGACAAAGCATACTGATCGTTTTTTGGTGTATTGAGTTGACTCTGTGGACCATAGGCTCCGATAACACGAATCTCCATGCAACGGAGGCATACTCAAGGCATACTCAATCATCCCAAGTTATTAGTTAACTCACTCACTTATTAGTTAATTATTAAAATAAATTAATATTAAAATAATTTTTAAAATTTAAATAATTCACGTTGATGTTGAACCTTAGTTATTTCCACCAAATATTAGAGATTGTAGAAGAAATTGACTCTGATGATAAGAATGGTAATAATCCATAACTATATTAGTCATACTCAACAACGCCAGTGCTGAATTATCCAAACAAATATTAGTCGTTAAAGAACAGTCGGTCAGCAAAGTGGCAAATCTGATCGCCAAGTATTGTGACTTAAAGAATCTCGAAAATCTAATTAAATCCGTCCTCAATTCAATCCATGTGCTAATTTACAACAAACACGCCTGTTTCTTCATTCAGAATTTACTACAAAATATTTCCCTTAAAATTAAAGGTCCTTTTTTGTGACATTTTAGAACTAAACGAGGATAAAACCATAGAAAGGCTAATTTTGAAAACATTCAAGGCGTTTTCTTACGACATTATTGGCCTGTCTTGCCATGTGTATTCATGCCACGTGCTAAGGGAGTTTATATGCCTGCTTGCGGGGGTCAGATATGAGGAAGCTTTGATTTCTGCCCGATTTCCTATATTTAACCAAGGTTTGTCATATTCTATAATTTCAGCCGGAATCGCCCAAACTAGCCCATCTAGCCCACTCTGTCTTAAATACTTGAATCTCCTAGTTAGAAAGCTTAGTAATGACACTCTAATGNTTTGATTTCTGCCCGATTTCCTACATTTAACCAGGGTTTGTCATATTCTATAATTTCAGCCAGAATCGCCCAAACTG
>RDEW01000015.1:95869-141276 GCA_011109175.1 Dicyema japonicum
ACGAATGATTCATCACTGCTGCATCACTCACTCAGGAACTCATACATTTCTCGGTTTAGTTACTTCTCCGTTTATCCAGCGTTATTAACTAAATAATTTTTGAACTAAAAATTAATATTAATTAAATTAAAAATAATTTATAAATTAAAATAAATATTATAAAATTTAAATTTTGGCACCGATTTAGCTCTGCGAATGGTTGAGCTTATTTTCATAATTATTTAAATAATAGTATATAAATACAATGATGAAGCATATTTTCATAAATTTAATTTATCAGCTAATATTTAGACTGACAGATTCACATCGGAACAAGTAGCAGGTTCACTCATAATATTGACCTTCAGAGTTTAGAGAGGCCTTCTCTCTTTTCGACAAGGATTGCGACGGAGTCATAGACGTGAATGAGCTAAACATCGTCATGAAGTCCTTAGGACAGAATCCCACAGAGGCCGAACTAAAGGATCTGATGGACAGTTTGAATGGTTGCTTTTTCCCTGACTTTAGGCGGAGATTCTATAAATTTCGAGGTCTTTCTAAAACTGATGGGCGAGAAGCTGAACGCGTCCGACCCACTGGACGATATTAAGGCGGCCTTTAGAATGTTCGATAAATTTCGAGGTCTTTCTGAAACTGATGGGCGAGAAGCTGAACGCGTCCGACCCACTGGACGATATTAAGGCGGCCTTTAGAATGTTCGACCAGGACGGTAATGGAAGCATAAGTGCGAGTGAGCTGAGGGCTGTATTGACTAATATGGGAGAGAATCTCACCGACGAGGACATCGATTCTATGATTAAAGAAGTTGATGTGGATGGAGATGGACAGATTGACTATGATGGTCTGATTTGCTGCTTATTGGGGTAGAATTTTTGAATATGATGACGGAGAAGTAGCATCTATAACAGTGCTTACTAACTTATCTAACATCTTTTTTAGATTACTTCGTTATCTCTCTTTTTTTGCACCACAAGGATTAATACTTTTAATTAAGCGGGATTTTTAGTCAATATTTAATAGAAATAGTGACTTGAATTAAAGCGGGTTTTTTTAGTTTTACATGTTTTGATTGATTAATTAAATTGGTATTTATTAAATAATTATTAGACTATAGAATTTGGATAATGAGTTTAAATTAGTTAATAAAGTAAAATGATTAAACTTTTATTAACCATATTTAACTTGCTTTAATTTTCAATTTTATCATTTAGAATTCTGAGGATATCAGATTTTGATGTCCATGTAATAAATATTTATGAGACATGTTGCTGTCAATGATCATATTTAATTAATCACAATTGTGTTTAGTCATTTCATTTATGATGACGTCATAATTTAAATATGTATTGTCTTCAATTAATCAAGCATTATACTTTTTATATGTCATTGGGTATATGACATCGAAAGTGAATAACCAGATTCGGGAAACCGATTGGCTTTTCCAAAGGATTTCTCTGACAGTTTTAAGGAATTCTTTCAGCTTGATTATTTTGTTACGTACTAAATTGTCTGATTGTTTTGTTAGGTTTATCGATCGAAATTAAATACAAGATAACAAATAATATTAATAACTAATTGCTTGATTAAACATGATAATAACTTTAGTAACAATCATTTATAGTTTGTAGGATTATTTATAGTTTTGTAGAGACGATTGTAATTTTACTCATGGTACATGTTAATCCTTTAACTATGTTTTTTAAATTAAATTATTAACCCCAGATTCCCTAACAAAGTGGAAAACTGGAATCGTCAAAAAAACACGCCGCTAGACAGGACGCTCCCAGAGATCCACTACTTTGACGTAGAGCCCTGCATGTCCAGTGAAAGCAAAAAGATCCAGAATCTCTCTCCCAACAAGAGACGGATAATGTCCACATCTTAAACGAGAAAGCTCCACAATCATGCCCCTCGGAAGAAGCAGTTCTGAAGCGATAATATCAGGAGATTCAGTATTATGTTCTCTTCAAGGATTCATATCGAACGCATAGATACAAATTCAAATATACATTTTGTCTAAGTTTGGTCTTTTTTTCAGAGATGGGATTATATTATTCTTTGGAAATCAGTAAATGTTCTCTGAATGTGTCTTCATTGTATAGTAGCACTTACCACAAGGGCATAGGGAGCTACTTGTCACTAAGTACATTTAAGTATTGTTTGCCCCTACTAACCTTGATCCTTAAATCAGGCTGGTCTGTTGTTCGTTGGGTCAATCCACTGTGAAATATGTCCTTGTGTAGGTCTACTCGGTCGTTGCCTTGTTTCTTTAGGATTGTATCCTTCTAGTAAAGACCCACGAATGCTTTTAAGAAATTCGAGTTTAAATTTTGTTGACATTAACAGAAAAATAGTGTATTTCCACAGCAAATTATCAGACTCTATCAAGTATTGAGGATCACTTCCATAATATGCGAATGGTGTCAGTAGTATTGAATTTCACTTTATCAACAGTTTTCATTATCAAGTGTAAAGTGCTTTCAGAAACAGTTATATGTTTCCACGATTTATTAAGAGATTTCTCATTGAGGGGCTGGTCTTATTTTCAGAATGAGCATGTATTCATCTGCAACTCGGTTGGTTTCTCTTACGGCAAATTCCCAAAACTGTTATCTCAAAAAAAGAAAGACGTCAATCGGTGAGCTCGTATATAAATTTTCTGTTAACCTAATTTTGTGTGTTCAGTTATCGATTTGTGCTTGTTTTCTGTTACATTGCAACTAATCCTCGTAATAATTTCAAAGTAAAGAATTATTAGGATTATCACCAGCATCTCATCCAAAGAAATTATGGATTACACATGTACTCGTGTTTTTACTGAAAATTCTTTCTTCGTTTTCATTCTCAAAATTTCCAACACAATAGTTCAATAGTCTTTCTTCAAACAGATCCCAACCGTGAGGCGATGAGTCCTTCTGGCACGACACAGTAGTTGAAGGGGAAGTGATGTCCGCGACGGTAGGACGTTCAATGAAAATGGAAGAGGGTGTACCTACTTCACCTCTCTTTGGAAGCCTGTAATGGACTATTGGAGGAAAGATTTGTTCTACACAAACAGAAGTTCTCCTAAGATATTAATCCTGGGGTTAATAAATAAAATAGTCTAACAACACTTTGGAACCTTTTAACACAATAAAAATCCTTTGTCGCAAAATTTCACTTCCCGTAGTTAAAGTGTTAATCAATTTAAATTTTAACAAGTATTTAGAACGCATAAATAATTAATTAACACAACCATCCATCCAATGAGGACCCCGCCGACATTAACGACGTTGCGTTGCTTCTCACGATTGCAACAGATCAATTAAAGAAGCCACCTGGTCTCACGCGCGTCGTGGCTTTATAGTGTAGCTTAGTACGCAAGTTTCTTTAGGAAGAGAAGCGATTTTCCACTTATTCCTCCAGTTGTCTCGACCACAATCGGATAGAACGCGAATCGGTCGCGTAGCGTTTCGTACCACCTGGTCTCACGCGCGTCGTGGCTATATAGTGTAGCTTAGTACGCAAGTTTCTTTAGGAAGAGAAGCGATTTTCCACTTATTCCTCCAGTTGTCTCGACCACAATCGGATAGAACGCGAATCGGTCGCGTAGCGTTTCGCATTTCTTCTCCTTTGCCCTCATTGTTTTTTTACAAGACATACATTGTGTCTACCGCGCTCCCGAGAATGTTGGACGGGCAAAGTGGGTCGACACAAGTAGCGTCCCAGACCAAAGGTTTCCCCTCTTCGAATGGAAAAATTGTGATCCCGTCGGGACGTTTTCCGTCTCCTCTGTCAAGACCAACAGGTTCATCTATGGTGTGGTGTCCCACAGAGTCCAGGGCTCGCTTGACAATTCCGTTGATCGCCTGTGTCTTGGGAATCGTCCTGCACTTTTTCGACACGAGAGGGCATGGTGTCCATAACAATCAACGGTGGAGAAGCCTATGCGCACAGTATCGTCGTCAAAGTGGGTCCCGACAGAACCAACGGGGAGTGCATTGATTCAAGCGCCAGGCACGTCNTCCATAACAATCAACGGTGGTGCCAAACCGGCATTTGTGAGTCCGGCAAATTTCCAGTCCAAATCTGGTAAAGAAGCCGATGTGGACAATATCGTTGTCAAAGTAGGCCCCGACACTACCAACGGGGAGTGCATTGATCCAAGCGTCAGGCACGTATGTGTTGGTTTGATTGGTTCAGAAGCCTCTCATATTTATCTTCACAGATGGTCCTGTAACGGTCTTTCTGCTCAAGCATCATCCCTTTCAATTGCTCCATATCTGTGATTTCAGATGATTCTGTTTGGAGTTGGAGAATTATCCTGATCAGCAGTCGGCTGGAGCCCAAAGAGGACAGATACGCGGGGCAAGCCAGATCTTTCGGTGAAGGGATTCCCAGTCCGCCCAGGCTAACGGGTAGGGTCGCTTGGTCCCACCCTTGGTTGTCAAATTTCACATTTGTGATACGCTCAATAATGGCCCGGAAGAAGGAATTGATAGCATCGAGCTGTTGCATTTTCAGGTAGCAGGGTGCCCCCCGAAGAACGTAGTTCAGGCGTTTCTCAGCAGGAATAGGAAAGTATGTGCGTCCAGCATCTCCAGACGTCTGAATGTTGTTTTTAGTTGGTGTTCTTTTGTTCTTAGAGTGTTACTGATTCCAGCATCAGTAAGAGGGTATCCTAGTATTTCCAGTTGTTCTGATTTGGTTTCTGTGGCTTTCGGAATGATCTCTCTGAACATATCAAGGATCAAATCCCATTCAGCCTGTGGAAATCAAAAATTGATAATTTCACACTTCGTGGTGTTTAGAGTTAGGCATAGGGATTCCATTTGGACTATCAGACTTTTCAAACAATCTAGTACATCCTTCGGATGGCCGCCCATAGTGCAATCATCCAGATACCATACTCTTAGAGGAGTGGAACAATATCCTGTGATACGAACAATTCCCAGGCTGAACAAGGCAGGCCCCAGTGGGTCTCCTTGTTGGACTCCAGAAGACAATGGGATGTAGTATTGACCATGTACCAGACTGGATTGTTTTCNTGCATCCAAATACCATACTCTCAAAGGAGTGGAGCAGTATCCTGTGATACGGGCAATTCCCAGGCTGATCAAGGCGGGCCCCAGTGAGTCCTTGTTGGACATCAGAAGAAGATGGAATGTAATATTGGCCGTGTACCAGACTGGATGGTTTTCCGTACGAACTATGAATATAGCTGTACATTGATGGGTAGTATGTGAAGCAATCCTCCAGAATTGTATCACGTCGTATCGAGTTAAAGGCATTTTTATTGTCAATTTTGACGACTACGTGAAGAATGTTCACGTTTTTTTCGGTGAATGTTCGGGCAGCATGAACTGCCGCTTCACAACCCCCCGGTGTGCCGACCCCTATTTGGGTTGGTTGTAGCTGTGTTATCAGCGTAGGTAGGATTGCTCTGCATACAAGCTTTGAGGCCAACCGACGGAAGACCAGTCCGACTGCAATAGGGCGTATTCCACCTTCCTTCTTGTCGAATGCGATTAACTTTGCGGAGAACATTACGTGTCGAATTGTTTCTGGTAGTGTTCCTGATAGCATCCTGTTCATTAGTTTGTGAAAGCCAACACGAGCCGGACCCCAGAGTTGCCCATATTATGAGCAATGAGATCTTTGATGTGACCCGGACGGAGCCCATCTAGTCCTCAACTGCTACTCGGACGAAAGAGAGAATCCCATCTTTTACATCCTCTTCAGAGATAATTAGATTAGGTAATTGTCCTGGGCAAGAGGGAACCCGGTGGTCGTTGGAGAGACTTGGGTGTCGCTCAACAAGTGATGCGTAGGACTGTTCAGACGGCTCAATTATACATTGTTGATCTGCAAGGATCCTCACCGCAGCACGGATACCACCTTCCGAAAGTTTTCGACAGATCGCACTTCTTAATCTCTGAGTGTCCGAGATAGTCGATGTTGGCTTCTCATGGTTTTGAAATTTGTAGGTGAGCTTTTCTGAGTCTGCCAATAGGTTCCTTGAGAAGAATGTGTGGACATTCTCCTTTACTAATGACGTAAGTGATTTCTCTTCTTTTCCCTTCCTATGGGGTATGCATAATATGAATGAAGCAAAGCAAAATAATTGTACCCATTCATCAGAGTCGTCCGAAGAAACTGCCCTTTCAATACACTCAAATAGGCAGTTTGCGACAGATATACGGGCAGCTTTGGGGATCCTAATCAGGAGTCTTCGTGTGTGTGTCAGGTTGGAGATCAATTCAAGTATTTCCTGATGGTCTAGTGGAACATGTTCAGAAGGGTAGCGTAGGGAAGAGTTTGTCGTATTATCTGGTAAGAGACAAGATCGACAGTGCCAATCGGAAATGGCAGCCAGGGCTCTTTTAGTCATTCCGGCACAGGACATGTGGAAACCATACGAACATGCTGTGCAATGGATCATCCGCTTTCTTTTGTTCATTATGTTGCACTTTGTGCAGATCTCATCTTCTTTTACAGTTTTCTGCATGTTTTTTTCTGATTTTCCTTTCTTATTCTCTTCTTTTTCTCTTCTTTTAGCAACACGACGACATTTAAATAAGTGAAATCAATTAGTAAAACATCACTTATAGAAGTCAAAAAAGATGAAGTAACTGATAAGTGACTAATGATAAAAGAATATGATAAAATTTTAAATTTGTCCATAAAAAAATTTTTTAATAAATATTTTTCCTAAAAATAATTTTCGAAAAGAAAACTAGGCCCCAGAGGGAGTCGAACCCTCGACCCTTGGTTTACAAGACCAATGCTCTACCACTGAGCTATAAGGCCATAATTCATATATTCAAAATTATTTAAAAAAAACTTTTGCTTAATATAAATCCTAATCAATATATTTATTCAATGCTTTTATTGAAAATTATATTTATTCTTAATAGAATATGCCAACAATTTAATTTGAATTTGAATAATGTACTGTAAATCATTTATTGTATCATTATATTCAAACAATGGAGGCAATTTCAGAAGAGGAAAGGAAAAAGACCCCCGACCGTATAGAAAATGCGTGGGATCACAGTCGGAGCATCGAGAAAAAATGGCCCGATTATTGAGAGATGCCGGGATCACCTGAATATTAGTTATTGGTTAAGACGGTGTTTCTATGGCTTAAATAATAATAATAATAATTATATTCAAACAAAAAGTGTTCTGTTACTAACCCGTACTATTCTTTTATACTATGTCAGAATTGGAGTAATCACATTAATTGGTTTAAGGTTATCCCATAACATTTGGCTTCAATAACTAACCAATAATTCCCTTGTTCTCCATTAGCTTCTCTGCAAGTTTCTATATCCTATTTTTTTTGAATCCAATAAAGGGTATTAAAGGTTACATCCATATTGAAAATATATAAACATTAAGTGTATTAGAACTACACCATTGTGCACTAAAACTTACTCAGAGCTTTACCATATTACATTAATCACCTCATTATAGCTTAAAAGTAATTAATTATATTAATTAACTGCTGGTTATTTGAGCGAATCTCGCTCGCTATACTGAGAAAGAATAGCCACGCAGTCATGGCAGCCGCTATATAACCGTTTACTCTCTTTTCTTTAATAAAAATTTTGTTTTAAAAAAAACTAACGTCAAAAATAATTAAATTATTTTGGGAACTTGAATGTTTAGGCAGTTTTTTCTGACAATAGCTATCTAGATACGATCTCAAAACCATCCAGTTTCACATAATCATTGATGACCCTTTGAAGTCGATCCTACATACTACACGTCCACTTGTGGGTCAAGGATTCCTTTACGTAAAAGGGACAAACAAATGATCCTCCAAAATCTCTTCTGATCCTCGGCTTGTTTTAAAAAATACCTGGGTCGAGACTGAGGCGGGTAAATTTTTTTGAGATTACGTATCAACACACGTAACTTCCCAAGCCGGATTCAGACCATTAGCAAAAGGGAATGTTGTCATACGGAGGTGTGCCATCACTCCGGATGAAATCAGTCGACTCCAAAATGCAGTCGTAGTTAGGAGGAGAAAGTACGTTTTTAACGTCACGTTGAGACATGAATGCTTTGGAAAATGTCCGCAACGACATTTTCACTCAGCACAGAAATTAATTATTAAAAAAATTAAACCATTTATTTTTTAAAGAGAATAATTTAGTTCTCGAATTATAAATTAACACAATCAAGTAAATCAAAATTATCAGCATTCCTAACGGAAAAGGTTTTTCTAGTTTTTTACTTTGAAATAAAATAAAATAATTACAGTTCAATCTGCTGTTTGAATGTTTTATTAAATTTTATGAGTAAGTTTTCGGTGGTCCTTCGGTACTTTTTAGTAGGAATTTTAATATTAATTTCGAATTTATCAAAATAGTCATATATTTTGATACTTTTTGAATACAATTTGATTACAGTCTTGTTTAATGTCTGATCGTATAGTTATCTTAAATACCTCTATAACTTGATATATTTCATTTTGATATTTATCTAAAGAATTCCCTTCATTTTCGGTCAAATTCTCAATTAAATGGTTGTTTTCGTCACTTACGCCATAGCTATAGGATTAATGACACAATAACCTTTTATAAAATTCAGCATTCCAACATTTCCTAGAATCGTTCTTTTCCACTTGGTTCTCACATATTTTTTCATCCAATTTTAAAATTGATTTGCAAATACGAAATGCTTTGATTTTAAAATCTCTCAAAGCTTGTGCTGACGTTTCAGAATGCTCCTCTTCATTTTGTTCTATCGAATCTCGTATTTTTTGTTTTTCAAAACTTCGTTGAAATCTCTTTCGATTTTGTTTTTTATATCCACTTGGTCTTCCGATAAATATTCATCTTCCATTACTTCCTTCCTTTCACAAACCTAAATGTGAATAATAGTCCTACAATAATTCTCTGTGGCATTTCTTCGACAATCTTCATTTGCCATTTTGTGATAATCTCTGAAAGAAGATAAAATGGCTTGATTGCTTCATCTGTATCGTGGATATTCGAAAACTTTTCGATAAAATTCGCATAATCAAATAAACTAGGACATTTATCTATTTTTACCTTTTAACGACATCGAAATATTTTTTGTATACTTTGGATACGCTTTCATGACAAAAGTCATCACAGAGCTTCACTAAATTTGCCCCGAGACAATTTTTGCAGTAGAAAAGTCTTCCAATATTAATTGATCCTTTCGGCGAGTCAAGCAAGACTGATTTTGATAAGAATGTCAATTTTTCGAAGTTATATATCAAGTTTCTAAGCAATAAGCTAAAAGGTTTAACCTAGTGGTGTTTGAGACTAAAAATAAATGATTGGTAAAATTTTTGTAGTTTTTATCATTTTTGAGGATGAGATCGAAATTTTCCAAGTCGAGACAAGGGCTGTCTTGTAATGAATTTTTCGAAAAAGTCCGTTTATTAAAATCGCTGATTTGTTGAGGAAGGTCTTGAATCGATTTAACAAATCTCTCTTCAGACTTTAAAAATTAAATATTTTGACAACCTCAATTCCAGAAATGAAAAGTAAATATTTCATGAAAAATGGCCTAATCACTGAATTGGAAATATCTATTGCAAGTTGATGGTTAACTACGGATTGAATATCTTGAAAGATTTTCACAAACGCTTTAAGGGAGGCAACACGATGATGTGCTGTAAAAATATAATATCATACTTACTCCAAAAACTGAATGACTAGCATTAAACAATTTATCCAGTTCTCTGAAGTCATCTCCAAGTAATTCTTCAACCAAATTTTCAGATATTTGCAAGTAAGATGACTCCATTTTGGCTGTGCAGCACGTAAAACCACTGCTAAAAGTCGGGCAATTCAAATCACCTAGCTTTAACAGATTTAACAAGACCTTTTATTTTTTCTTTATTATTTTGAATTTTGTCCAAAGAGCCGAATTTACTTTTGACAAACTCAGAAACTGTCGACTCACAAAATTCCATTTTTAAAAATGTATTTGATTGCTCATATGTTGTGGACAAGAAAAAAATAAAAATTGACAACATATTTTGTTGTTTTTAGTTTTCGCAGGAAATTACAGAATATAATGTAATGTCGCACTGCGAGGTTTTTATACATGTCTTCGTTATGCAAATGCACTAATCGGATTATGAACTGGTAGACACCTAATTAAATATTTTTTGTCAAAATTAGACAATTAAAATAAATATGATTTTTTTGAAATTTTAGAAATAGTTTTATTGTCAAGGTAATCAATTCAGAAGTTTTAATTTTTTCAAAAATCTAGTAAATAAGCTAGTAAAAATCTAGTTTCACGAATCATAAGTGGTATATAATAAAAAAATTTATCGGAATCGAAGTTTTTTTTAGGATACACTAAAAAAATTAAAAATTAACAGCTAATTAAATCTATGCAGTACCTAAAATCTCAGAACCTGAGAGTCTTTCTAATATCACACAAAAGTTCATTCAGAACCAAACGAAAGTTCATTCATCCAATTCTTACAGCAATGAGAACCTACACAATTGAGTGGAGAAGGCAAATGATCTTTTTTACATGTTATCCTGGCATTGGGCTTCATTTGAGACAAATGGATCAAATTTTGTAAAGCGAGAAAAGATAAGGAACAGGAAAAAGAGAAACGGTCGACCCAGTAACCAGTTAAGAGAATCAATCCCAGGCCCAAGACATTTAATAATTAAAAAATTAATTAAAGAATTAATACATAAATTCAACGTGCAAATATTTAATCAATTTTGATGTAATCAATATATTTTCAAAAATAAGTATTCTATTATTGCTGTTAAAGCATTAACACAGCTTGTAATAATAATGCTAAAACATTATCCATTAATGTGTTTGAACTATATTATGATTTTATATGGGTCAATTATCATTAGCAATAGCTATCGTTTATGTAAATAAATAGAGTCTCGCAGATAATTTCTTTTAAGAAATTCACTGAAATCAAATAATTTTTATTTTAAAGCATCTCCTTGCAAATCTGCGTTCTCAATTCTGAGAGCACTCAGTGATTGTTAACTGTTTGTTTTAGTTAATAATTATTTTGTTTTAAAGCATATTATAGTTGTTATTAGCAACATACATGAAATCTTACTAACTATCATCCTGTGCATGCAACTTCAATCATGTAATCTTCCAAGTTCTCTCAATTTTTGGGTTATAAGATATTCAACCCCCGCTCTTCCTTTGTTCAGAACTTTTGAATTTCCAATGTCTCCTGAGTATGTGACATCGTTTGTGCTCACGGAAAGAAGGAAGAAGAGGGTTTTATGCACAAATAAGCGAAGGCCGGATGGCGCAGTTTGACGAGTGCTGGGCAAATGGCCCCTAGTTAGAATCTTGTGCTATCATTTCGCATCTACATATCTATGATGCTTTGTCTTGACGAGTGACGTCCTCATCAGTGACCATCACACTGCGGAACCTGATCGTCTACAAAGAACACACACCCAACATAAAGAAAAAAAGAAGTGAAGAGCATTCCTTGGTTTTCCCCCATCGATTAGTTATGACAAAATGTTCTTTGCTTAAAATAAAGTGTGTGTCCTGCCTGGGAAAAACGATAGTTACTATAGCTCCTCGTAAAGTGGATTAATTAGAAATTTTGTACAATAGAGGTACGTCACATAATTAAAGTTTATTATATTCCACAATACAATTTGTTCTAGTCAAGCGTATCAAGTTAATATTCAATATCAAATCAAATCAAATTTATTCCAAAGTAAGTAAGGAGTTAATTAAAGGGATTTTAATCGTGTCCGCCTTTGCGGCCTGGACACTTCACACGTATCCCATCTCCATTGTAGTCGTCCATTTAGTACGCATTGAGAAGCTGGTTACCCAACCTTACTTCGATATCTATTTTTACCGGCCTGACAAGGCTATTCTCTTCCTCGGAGAGGCTTTCATGTAATTTCCTCCCCAGAGATATTTTTATCGCCGCTCGCCTTGTTTTCTCCAGGCGAGCGAGAATCCTTTCTCTCGAGGGAGTATAATACCATCCCTCGCATCCGTATATCAGTCTTGGGAGAATCACAGTTCGGAAGATATAGAGCATTGTATCGGCGTCCAGCATAAGTTTTCTGGAGCAGAACATCGCTTGAACGGCCTTCTTTCTCCGCTCCTCGATGTCCTTCCGATACGATCCTCTTCCATCCACTGCAATCCCCAGGTATTTCAGGCTAGAGACTCTAGGTATCCGTAGCGTATACATCTCTCTCTGGTGTCGACCCAGCCTGCATATTCGCAAGTAACTGGATTTTTCTGTGGATAGTTTCATCCCTCTCCTATCGCACCATGTCCGAACTCTGTCGACAAAAGCCCCGATTCGTCGCTCAGAGATGTAGGCCTTCAGAGATGAGTCTAGGATTAAGATGTCATCCGCATAAATCATCAGCTTGGTCCTAACGTTTTGTGGAGAAGGAAAGTCTTCCATAAATATGTTGAATAATAGAGGGCTTAGAATAGACCCCTGCGGCACTCCCTTTTAAACAATATATCTTCGGAATATTTTCCACCAACCACCACGTTAGATATCCTCCCAGTCAACAGGTTCTTCAGCCATAGGAACATTTGTCTTGAAATTTTTGATCGAACCAATTGACAGAATAAGGCCTCGTGCCATACACTGTCGAAAGCCTTAGAGATGTCAAGGCAGACAAGGCTCAACTGGCTCCTCTTCTCAAAAGCATTTGCAATCTCATAGTTTAGAGAGTGAATGCAATTTCCGCACGATCTCCCTGGCCGAAAACCCCATTGGTAACACTGTAGAAAATTAATCTTTTCTATATATTGATTCAATTTCTTGAAAATAATCCGTTCCATAATCTTCGATGTAGAACAGATAAGGCTTATAGGCCTATAACTAAGAGGATCTTTCCTCGACTTTCCAGGTTTAGGGATCATCTTTACAATTGAGTGCTTCCATAGTGAAGGGGAATGTCCGAGCTTGAAACTTGCGTTATACATCTTTTGTAGAACAGATAGAAATTCATCGGATCCTTCTTTAAACATAGTCATCGGAATGCTATCAAAACCAGGAGCCTTGTTTTTGCACTCCCGTATAGCAGTCTTGACTTCTGCCAATGTGATTTCCTCTACCATACTATTCAGATCGTCTATGGAGTAATCCATAGAGCTAGATATATCTTCTGAGAATTTTTCAGATATAATACTGACTGGGTCTACTCCCTGTATGTTTTCTAATTGTTTCCTGAATACTGACGGTACTCTGTCCAGGGGAATTGTTCTTCCATCTTGATCCGCCAGTACAATGTTCTTTGCTCTCAAAGTAGTCTGGAGTACAATTTCCAGAAGCAAGGATTCTTCCGGTGCACTTTCGAGGCTGCTTTCCTAACTTGGTTTTCGGAATACAACTTCCAGGCTCTTTGTATAACTTTTTGGATAGCATCGATATTTTTTCAAAGTTATCCTGTCCCACATGTCCACACATCGTCTGTGTTTCGTCTTCAGAGTATTCCTCTCGCGAATAAGACCCGAATAGAGGGAGGGCAGGACTGATTCGTTTTCGGAAGGATTTTTGAGTAAATCTTCTTTGCATATAATCGCAGATACATCGTAATAGTATTGGATAAATCTTGGTTGAAAGAATCCAACTCATTATGTGTAGAAAAGGAATAATTAATCTTCATTAACATACTCTTCGATAAATAATGACGATAATGTTCCCAGTCTACCGACGAGGTATCATAATACAGAAAAATGTCTTCAATAATATCCGGTTCAAGATTTATAGTCATCTCCATAGGGATATGGTCACTCCCTATATCCCAGAGTAACCTTGGCCTGTTTACATGGTCTAGTAGTTGTGGAGATACTAAGGCCAATCCCAGCATATCACCCCCGTAGTATGAGAATGGTTAGGTTCTTCGGTCGTTAAGACTTCGACTCCAATTTCCCCGACCAAATCTGCTAGTAGTTGACCGTCCCTGTTGTTTCCATACATCCATAGGTCCTGTTCTTGGCGTTCAAATCTCCCACCAGGATCGACATTGGGTTTCTTTCGAAGAACTCGACAATTTTCACAGAGGACCGGGCCAAGTCCTTAGAATATAGCCCTCCCACGGTTATCCACGTTCCACCACATTGCACGTCGACAGACACGAATTCCGAATCGTCGGCCGATATAATGCAGTCGTTTCGAGTTTGCAATAGTTTATGAAAGAAGATTGAGGTTCCTGTTCCAGCAACTGCTCCATCTTTCCATGGAATGTCCACTGAGTCATATCCTTCCAGAATATAATGCCTTCCTTCTCGAATCTTCGTCTCGTTGACTACCAAGACATCTGCCTTGGCAGTCCTCATAAGTAGTGCTAGTTCATCATGCCTTTTCACCAAGGAGCGGGCATTCACCAGCACTAACTTTAGGATTCTTTTCAGATTTCTTTTTGGTGGCCCGGGCTCTCCATGGCCAGGTCCACCATTTCCCGTAAATCCACTCCCAAAGTAACACTAAGTTCTCTCAGTCTTGTAATAATTTCATATAGTTCTTCTTTGATTCTTCCTGGTATTTTCCTCTGGTTTGCCATGCCGATTTCTTTGGTAGATTAGCTGAAGACGGCTTGTTAACACTTGGACCAACAATTCTTTTTCGTGGTAGCGTCTCAACCTTGTCGTCTATGTCGTTCATAGGTTTCACATCTGCTTTTTGGATTTGGGAATGAGCTTTCGCCTGGCCTCCACAAGCACAGGGCATCCTTCATACCTCGCATCGTGTTTGGCAGACCCACAATTGATACATTTCCGTTCAGAATCCATATTTATAGTACATTTCGAGATATCGTGTTCTCCCGCGCAACGTAGACATCTTTGCTTTCCTGTGCACTGGTATGAGAAGTGACCTATCTGCTGACATTTATAGCAGATCGGCGGTCCTCTTCTCTTCCATTCGCAGGATATTTTGTTCACTCCAATGTAGAAACCACAACGTATTAACGATGTGGCTTCCGGTCTACTCTTAATCGTGGCCATCGCCATTGGCATAGGCCGCGATCCTTTGGACATTCGGGTCACTTTCGTAGTTGAGGGAGCCATCTCCTGTAGGTAGTCCAAGAGGTCGTCCTCCCTCACCCAGAACGGAAGGTTCCTCAGGACAATCTCAGATGGTTTGGCTGAGATTGCCCTAAAGTGGTGGTTGTCCAGACCAAAGGGACAGGTCTCATTTATGGCCTCCATGTAGGTGGCCATGTGTGAGTTGTCTCGGAAGTCCAGACGGAAGGAGTCCGATCCTCTGTGGCTCATCCTCATGCATCCGTATTGGTCATAGAGGTATAGTGTGTTCGCAATCCTTATTGCACTGGTGGCGGAATTCACTGTTATCAGTACGGACAAGTTTTCTGTGGGATTTGGTTCGTTTGATGGTTTATTCATAACTGAAGAGTCGTACTTCGTTGGTTCATTGGCAGGTTAGAGAATCTTATTAAAGGTGATTTAAAAGGTATTTTTACACTCAATGACTTAAATCACTGAAATTCAAAATCAATGGAAAAAGAAGTAAAATTCATAGACGTTTAATAACAGTAAGTCATAATTATGAGTTAGTTAAATTATCCATGATACAAAAAAATGTAAGAATTGCTAACGTTTAAAATTTAAAATAAATAATTGTATCTTGAACTGTCAATAATGGAAATTGATTCTTAAACCCGTCACATCCTGATGACAAACACAAAAGGTTATGCATAACAGCTAAAAGACCTTGTCTTTGGCTGAGGTTTTTGCAAAACAGGTTGACTTGTTAATCATTGTCATTTTTGTCTAAAAAACGAATATTTCTGGAGTGAATAAAGTTATTTTTTATTTAACAAAATTTTATTAAATAATTTAAGGTTATAATTTGTATTATAATTAATTTAAAAATACTAATTTAATTTTATATTAAAGTGGATAAACTAATTGAAATAAATAAATTAGAATTTTAATTATCATATGGCGTTTCACCTAATTTTAATAACATTTTTGTTGAAATCTCTTGTCTCGTCAAAATCATATTTTTTACGATTAATACATGGAATTTTCCAAAGCAAATGATGAGGGTTTTTCAAATCATAATCCTAAGCTTATTTTATACTAAAAAATAATGGGAGTGCTCTCGATGCAGTGGAACGGGCCTGCAACCAATGCGAAGATATGAAATGTGATAGATCCGTTGGAATGGGCGGTTATTGCGACGAAAATGGTGAGACTACATTGGATGCAATGGTAATGAACGGGTAGTTATATTAATTTTAATCATTTAGGAACACTTTAAATGTCGGAGCAGTTGGGGAATTAAAAGAATCAAGCATCCCATTTCTGTAGCACGTCTAGTTCTCGAAAGGACTAAGCATTCATTTCTTGTTGGAGAATCGGGTATGAATAAATTTGCATAATTAGCAACCTCATTTGCGAATTCAATGGGAATCCCTTCCCAAGATTTAAACACATCGGCTTCTACTGAAATTCAAAATCAATGGAAAGCGAACAACTGCCAACCGAATCCATGGAAAGTGGATAAATTTTGTAAATTTAGAATGTCGTTCCAGATCCAACCAAATCATGTGGCCCATATAAACCTTCAAAGTCAATATCTGACAAAGTAGACGATTCACGTGATTGGGAAATTACAGGCCACGATACAATAAGTATGATCGCTATGGACGTTAATAAGCACATTTTTGGAGCAACCTCGACTAATGGATATAATCACAAAATTCCAGGGTTTAAAATCTCTTAAATGTGTTTATATAGGCGAGTTGGAGATTCTCCAATTCCCGGGTCTGGAGTTTATGTTAACAGTGAAGTTGGCGGAGCTGGTGCTACGGGCGATGGAGACATTATGATGCGGTTTTCACCAAGGTAAACCAAATTAAATTGATTTTAGTGCTATTATAGTTGAGAAGATGGCTGAGGGGTATTCTCCCTCAGCAGCCTGCGCCATGATTATAAAAAGAATCGCAAAGTATTATCCCAATTTTAAAGGCGCTTTGTATGCTGTTAATAAAGATGGCGATCATGGTATGCTGACTAATTTTTAAAAATAGGTGCGGCTTGTAATGGTTTTGGAAAGTTTCCATATTGGTTTAGTGATAATAATGACCAAAAATTATATACGGTCGATTGCTTCCAATAATCTTAAATTACTGATATTTTGGTTCACTAATTAAAAAAATTAAATTAAAATAATTTCAAAGACTAAGGGTAACCAAACTAACTAACTCCTTGATCATGACTTGTTCCAGAGTTCCAGAACTTGTCTTCAGGTAACGACATTGTCCCCGGGGAAAGAATAGTGGATCTTCTTGATGCTGGCCAGGCATTGGGCGTCTCCTCAGTAAGATGGATCCAATGACGTCATCAAAGGGAAGGAAAATAATTTTTGATATACAAGCCACATAGGCACCACGCGGCCACGATTTTAACTAATGGTAGTAAAAAAGTAAGCACTTCCACGTTAAGCACGTAAAATGCCTAGGGTTCCGCTCATGCAGAACACACACTTTATTTAAGTGAAGAACAATTATTATAACTAATCGTAGAGGGAGAACCAAGGAATGCTCTTCACTTTTTTTTGCGTGTATGTCCCTTTAGATTATCCAGTTCCGCAGTGAATCTCCACTGATGACGGCGTCACTCGTCAAGCCCTTTTAGCATCGTAGATGCGTGGAACCTTCCAACAGGTGAACAGCAGCGATAATTGAACCCGTGACCTAAGTCACTTAGCCCGACACCCAACCACTATGCCACCCGGCTTTTAACTAATGATTGAATGTTTTTGGTTATTAATGTTGGATGATTTAATTTAATATGGAATCTCATTAAATATTTCTTAAATTTTTAAGTTTTTTTTGAATTATTTTAATTTTAATTTAAATTGTAAAACTTTGTTGTTCAGCGGCTGACACCAATCTAATAATGTATGTCCTTAGCGTACTCTCAGTTTGTCTATTCTACCCCGTTTACAAATGCAATTGCAACTTTCACTTCAGAGAACACTAAACATGAGACCTTATACATGGATATCCTCGATGAACTGTGGAAACTTCCTAGGAGGAAAGTTGAATTGAGAAAACTGGTAGAACGGATAGTGAAGAGCAGAGAAAAGTGGAACCATAAGTTTTAATGCGGTAGTGCATCTAACATTCTTGTGCTCATATCGTCTAGGGACAATTAAACATAAAATTATGACCAGATAGCTCAGTAGTTTGGATGTCATACCAACAACTGTGGTCTATCGTTCGATTCACTCTGGTCGCTAATAGATCGAAGTTCTACTTTATTTTCATCCAATTACCGTTGCTTTATGCGATAAACCATAAGCTCCCAATGATAGGACTGCAAAAAAATTCGTTCTCTCTCCCTCACATCAATGTGTGATTTTTGAAGCTATTCCCACAATTGTGGTTTTGAATGGACCTTTGTGTGCTTGAAACGCTTGTCTTTTGAAACCATGGGAACTGAGAAACTTAATTGGCTACTACTGTAATCTTCTTTCCCGATTTATCTCGGACTAATAAGAGAATATTTGATTTTCAATCATGGGTTGATCAGCATTATAGTTTAGTGGAATTGTGATTTCCTCAAAGATCATTTAATCATTACAACTGCCGTACTTTCCGCATAATTTAGTTTTATTAACTTTATAATTTTGAATATTTTTTATTATACAATGAAGAGGACGTAAAAATACTGTAAATACAATATAGTCGCGTATATCTATGTTTCTGCTCTCAAGAAGACGTAGAAAGCATGTTTTTTGAAAACAAAAAATGATTCCACGAATCTTTTGAAATCTTTAGATAGTTATTTCTGAGTGGGGGATGAGGATGTGATGCATTAACCAAAGAGTATAAAAATTATTAAACTCTTCACTAAAACTTTAATTTTTGTATTAATAAATCATACACTGAAAAAAATGTTTATAGTTAACAACGAATCTAAGCGTTGTTAGACCATGAGATCCCGACCATTAATGAAAACAATTAATGAAAAACTATCTAAAGAATTCGAAAATTTTTATTGCAAGTCACATGACTGAAAAACAGAATATCAGATATTAATGTTCATTTAAGTTTTATGAGAAGACGGCAGAATGATCATTTTGCTATTTTTTCGAATAAATAATTCGAGACCAGTTAGCCGAGCGGTTGAGGTCTTGATGTACCTCTATTGCGCGAAATGTCTACTTAGCTCCAAAATTAATGAAAACTTGTTTTTTTCCTTTCGTGATCCTGCATAAGATCACAGATTGAGAAGACATTGGAAACCCAAAGTTCGGAACAAAGGGAGTATCGGATAGGATCTGGATTCAAATCTCGTCATCCCAAAATTGAAAGAACTTGTAGGATCATTTTAAGAAGTTGCACGTGTAGGATAATAGTTATTGATTATGCAAAATAAATTAAATTCTAGTTATCTTTGAAAAACTCATTTGGTTGATTAATATCTAAGTTAATGCACAAAGACTCTACAAATTGTGCAAAATTTAGTTTGAATCGACGATAAAGCATATATCATTTAATCAAGAAAGTTTTCTTTAAATTAAATTTTAATACAAGAAAATTTAAGTCTTAATTATTAATAAATAAATAAATTAATTATTTTATTTAATATTTTATTAATTTCAAATATTTAAATACTAACGTTATTGTCATTTTTCTGTTACCAAGTGTGTACATTTCTGTATTAATTTATCATTTGGATTTTATTATTTATTAGAGTTGTATGAAAACCCGAAAGAAGTTAGCAATCTTAGATTACCTCCAACGTGATTTTGTTCCCAATCCAAACCAACTAATAGCAAAAGTATTTCTAATCGTTCAACATCTAGATTATTAAAACGCCTGGAAATAATCTCCATTTTGCCGAATCTGCCGACAAACGTGTTTTCCTCGCCTCAATGCCTCCACAGTTTCGAAAATCTCTGTGGATCAAATCAGGTACTCTCGTCTACCTAATCAGGTTCCTTCGTTGTTATCGAACCGTTCAATGACGGACAGAAAGTCGATGCGGTGATTATAAACGTGCTCAGCCCGGATTCCATTAAATCTCTCTATGAGGACGGCAGATGGTAGTCGATTTCTCTCATCTTAGGCCACATGAGTTTGACGACGATATTTCCGAGCATATCAGAAGACTATTGCCACAGAAAGAACAGTTTGACTGGAAAAGCGAAGAGTTTAAGCCGTTGAATAAAAAACGATTTGAGCTCATACGTGACTTGAATCCTGTTGACTATTCTTCTGAGGACTCCGATAATAGCTCTAATATGGATATCTCTAACATGAGCGATTCAAGTGAAGATGGTTCTGAGGAGGAGTTTTTGAGTGATTCGGAGGAAGTTCAGGAAGAAACGGATGGGCACTCTGATGAAAATCACACGAATTCTAATACGGATACTCATGATAGTTCAACAGATTATGATCATTTTAACTTTTGTACTTTTTAGAATATTTTTTATTTATCGTTAAATTTTTTAATTTTGAGTATTTTTGTATTTGTATTTTATTTAAATTGAGGATGAAAGTGTTTATTTATAAAGATATTCTCTGAACGGAGTCCCATTTCACTGATACGCTAAACTAGGCACCAATCGTGGATTTCCTCACACAACGCCAGTGAGAATTCTTCAAAGTGGCTAAACCCTTTGAGAATTCTCATAGGAAGGAAGTCAGATTATATCTGGAAACCTGCGCAAGATAAGAAAAGAAACCTTTTTCTTTTTTATATATTAATCAGAGTTTCCAAGACAAACCGTATCATCAAACTGAATATGAACATTGAGATCATTTAATCAGACGATAATTCTTATCCTTAGTAGTTCCAAGTTATTAAATTATTAACCACGAAGGCTCCAAAAACAAAGTATTAGGACTAATAGGATACTGAAATGTTACTAGAGAGACAATATAAATCAGACATAACTTATAGGCTAATAGAAATAGTAGAACAAGATTTATATCTAAGCAGTTTTTAAGGGAAATCTGCAGGTCTTTATATGACCTGCAGGTATTGAGCACTCAATGGGAGTTACCTTTCATAATAGCTAGCCCAATATTCTGGAAAAGCCATCTTGTCATTCTAGGGCCATAGCTACATGCAACCATCCGCCTGTTGAATTTTATGTGCGTTACCATGTTAACAATTACTCGATAATAAATTATTGATAGCGTGCTTTAAAATATTCAAATATATTGATTCCATGTCTGTTTCGTTAAAGTCTAAGAGGAATATCTGAGTAAAACTATATTGGAAGAAGAAATTTTGATGTTAGTTTACTCGAAAAAATAATGGAAGTCAGAAAATTTTACTACTATCTACGGTCCCTAGTAGCTTATGAATGATTTGAGAATGACAGGCTCTTTATTACAATGACGAATACTTGGTTTCAAATTAAAATATTACATTTTTTAGCAAAAAAGCAAAATTTAATGTTTACTATAGTTACGTAAGAACCGAGGAACGTCTCATTGCGACTACAAGGAACCAGTTATACAGCCGATGTGTATTTGCGTGGGCTTTAGGAAGGATCATCGTACTAAGTTGGAGTCTCTTATGGAACTTGTTCGGATCACGTGATTAGTTAATTTGGTGTTACCGTGGTCTTTGGAATTTTTATTTATTATTATTAAAATTTACTGTACAACCTGAGCAGTTGGCTTATAAGGAACCTACTACTCACAAGTCCTGAAAAGTCTAGCACAATGATTTTTACTTCAAATAGAAGACTAACCTTTTTTAACCCTTAATGGAATGTCAATTTCCTCCACTGACTGTATAAAAATACTGGGGATCACATTTGACCTCCTTATGACTTTCAGCAAGCAGGTCAGCAACGTCATTTCCTCCTCCCAACGAAAACTAAACTTTGTAAACACTTCTTGGATACTACAAAGGCTGTTTCTACTCAGCGTTAAGCTACCTTTATACGCAATACAATCAACCGACAATCAGCTACGGCTGTGCGGCATATGACGCAAACCTGTACTATACGAACCTAGAAAAAAATAATGTCTTTCAAGCAAGTCACGAGGTCTTACAAAGCTTGACCTCCTCACGGTTAATAATAACTCAGTTCGAGGAACTTGTGAGGGGAACGGGAATCCAATTGCCATTTCCGAAATCCAGTATCCAGTACGTACAGGAAGTGCGTCGATTCTCGGGACGATGAGGCGGATGCTAAAGGAGGCCGGAATCACCTGAAACCACGTATCTTTTTAATATGTCGGTGATGGTTTAAAATAAATAATGATAATAATAAATTATAGTTTGAATTTTAACGTGGATAATATCTTTAACAAGTTGCTAATTCTGGAGAGGCTTGTGCTCGGGAGAATAAAAGAATTTTTACCAGAAAAGAATTTTCAACATGGATTCAAAAATGAGAGATCCACGTCTACATATTTGCAAACATTGACCAAATCCGGATTCACAACCAAGCCGAGACACTTTAAAACAGTGCTATAAGGCTTTTGACTCAGTCTCGAGGAAGATTCTATCGAGAAAAATATTCCAATCGGAGATCAGAGGGAAGCTAAAGCTTTGGATTATTAACTTCCTAAGTGGACGAAGGGGACGTGTTTGCCTCGGAGGTATGAAATCAATCTCACGGCTCCTCCCAAACGGAGTCCCTCAAGGAACGCCTTTATCCCCTGCTCTGTTTAACCTCTTTCTGGCTGATATCCCGAGTCTTGAATCTGATAATGATGTTCTACTATCCTATGCGGATGATATTGTGTTGGCTTCGCGAGATCAGGACATCCAGAGGGCCACAGAAAGAATACAAATTAACCTGGACAGGCTTAATGCCTGGATAATGGAAAACCGGCTCGTGGTGAATGCAGAGAAGTCGTCTACGTCACTATTTACCTCGGACAAAAAATTGGGAACGAAGACAGTCACCTTGAAGTTAAACTAGGTCGGCATCCCTTTCCACAGATGTCAAAGGATCTTGGGTGTAACAATTCATATGCATCTCTGTTAAACACCTCACGTAGAAAACATTCTATTGAAATGCGAGAAGAAACTGAACGTATTGAAAAGTTTATCGGGAATATGGAAGAGTGGTACTCACCCAGTCTTGATGAACGTATACAAACAATACATCGAGTCATGTTTCTCATATGCATGCGCCTCGTGGGGTCCGTCCATATCTTGGACAAATATGAGGAAAATTGAGGAAATGGCTAAGAGGGCTTACAGAGTAACGGAGCGTTGGATTTGTGAAGATCATCGATTCGGACCTACGCCTCTGGAGGCCTTGATGAGACTTGACTCCAGATCACGGGAAATTGGCCCTGAAAATTCAAGCAGCCGTCCTGTACGTTCATGCACGGGCACGAAGGAAGAACGACGGGCAAAGATGAGGTTTTTGTTAGAATGCATCGGGATCACGTGATAATTAGTTTTGTTTTACCGTGGTCATGGGTTAAATAAATAAAATAAAAAAATAAATTCAACGTGGATTGATCTAAAAAGCTTTCTCCGTTAAAAAACGGTAGATTTATGCCTGAGACAAAGGGTTTCAGGAAACTTAATATAATCAAACCGCTCTTGAAGTCCAGGCCGTCACAGGAATGCGCCCTCGTCGTGTTCAATCAACTCCAAAAACCGACAATTGAGTATGCCTGTTCCTCATGGGCCTATGAAGTTTCGATATCAAATTCACTCAAGATCAATTCCCTAATTGGCAAACTAGCACGTCTAACGAATCTACCCCCGATCTTTTCTTCCCAATGCTTGACCACGCCGCAATCAAAATTAATGGCTCCGGCTTCATCGGTCTGTGTGGCCAAGAAACAAGTCTTTCTTCCATTCAAGGCTAGTGGCCTCAAATACACGAAATTTGGGGGAAAAACCCACCCCTCTTCAAACTCTAATGAAAGATGATCGTCGTCTATACAGGAAAGCCGTGGGTACTCTGGAGGAACACAGGAAAAACCTCTCGATCCTGTTGAGGCGTACCGGGATCGAAAAAAATAATTTTTTTTAATTTATTTAACCCAAGAACACCAATAGTTAATTTAATTGTATTAAACTAATTAGGTGATCCCAGCCGCCTCCATCAGGTCTCTCATCTTTTTCCGGCAGACCTTCCGAGATCCAACACAGCTTCTCTGAGGACGAGAGGGTTTTGAAAGAAATACAAGAGGGGTGATGTAAAGTCTTCTAGTAGGACCCAATCCATTAGAGCATTGTAGGAAGTTGGATTTTCGGCACAGAGCGGCGAATCCCTTCCCATTTTGTCCGATAAGGTTTTCCAGAGAGGTGGGTGTGAAACTGACTGTTCTCACGAGCTTGCCGATAGTTGTAGCTGATAGGGACTGAATATCACTGATTTTCTGTTTGTGCGTCCAGGATAGGTTGATTCCCCAAGACGCACAGGCGTAGCTGATAGATGGCTCAATGAATTGTTTATGTAGTAGTTTCAATTTTTGAAATTATACAGTGAATCACTAGTTAGCTCTCTTCAATGTAAAATCATAGACGAAATTTTATAAATCCTGAGACTGATGGACACACCCATACGATTGAAAAGCTGAAGGTAAGTGCCAGATGGAGGAGCAAGTTGCAATGTAGAACCGCAAGACAAATAGGGGCTCGTATTTTTCTGGTTTAAGTATATAAGCTAAAAATATTGAATTTAGCATCAGAAAACAAATCAGATGTTATTATTACGTATTTAGAGAGATCTTAGAAATCATTGATTTGTTTTGGCCCTATTCTGTTCGAATGAAACGTAGAGAATAATAATAATTTTAAAAAATTACAATAAAATTTCAGAAAAAAAATAAATTAAAATGTTAGTTAATATCTATTTTTAGCAAGTTTAAAAAATATATTTTTGAAAAAGTATATATTTTTGGTGAGGTGGTGACGTGCCTCGTTTCTTAATTGGATCACAGTTAAGAAAAATGTCTAAAAAGCAAGGGATACAAAGGGATGCATCTCGTCTAAAGCTCCATACGTTCAATGCTAGAGGCTTATCTACGACATGGTCGAGGAAGATTCTTTGACGACCTGGAGAGATACGACGTATCTATTAGGTGCCTACAAGAGACGAAAGTTACTTGTAGCCTTGCGAATAACGAATAATATGTCTACCGAGCGACTCAAAATATTATGGACTTGGATTTGCCATCCACTCAAAGTTGACAAGTACAGTCAACCGTATATTTAGTGTGAATGACAGGATCTGTGTTATACAAATCCGGCTAAACGACTTACCTCCTTCGAAGAGGCTCACTTTGAGAAGCTTTTCAACATCATAACCATAGAAATCCACCCATTTGATGGAAGGCCAAGACCCCTGGAGATACCAATCACGGCCGAGGAAATCAAAACGGCCTGCCGAAAACTCAAGAATAACAGAAGTCCTGGACCAGACAAAATAGATTCCGAACTACTAAAATACGGAACCACTGCCTGTATGACAAAATTGCAATACTATTAAATGGAATGTTTTCTACCAACTGCACTCTACCTTGGGTACGGGACTACTAATCCCCATTCAAAAAATTAACAAAACCAAAGGACCGCTCGAAAATTTGTGACCCATCATACTACTAAATTCATTACGCAAAGTCTTAGCAAACATTGTGCTTGAACAAATAAAAGGATCTGCTTACAGATACCTACAGATAGTCAAAATGGTTTTCGAGAAGGGAGATCCACAGCTGATGCGGTCTGGAATCACAGATGGAGGTGTGCAACATATCAAAGATACCGTAACGCCGCCAATATTCTGGGAATTGACCTATCAAGAGCTTTTGATACGGTTAACAGGAACAAGTTAATGGGGGTACTGAGCGGATTTCTTGATGAGTCGAGTCTAAGGATGACCCAAATTCTACTTTCCAACACTGAGCTTTTTGTGAGAGTCGGAAAGACTTATTCAAGAAAATTTGAAGCAAACACGGGCACTCCACAAGGAGACTCCCTTTCTCCTCTACTATTCACAATTTACTTGGAAGCCGTTACGAGGGAACTCAGACCGTTATACCAAGGAAAGACGGAAGAAGTGATCTACGCCGACGATGTAGACCTAATTTCTGAAGACAAAGAGGTCCTGGAACACTTATTAGAAAAAGCACCAGATGTACTAGGGAAATGGTTTCTTACTGTGAACAGAGAGAAAAAAGAACTCACAGAGATAAGAAGGATGAGTAACGTCCTAGAAGAGAAGTGGCGACAAGTAAAGAAACTCGGTTCACTTATGGGAGATAGCGAAGATATCTTACGTAGGAAAACTCTAGCCAATGCTGCGTTATATAAACTGAAGAATCTATGGCTTAATCAAAGAGGTATCAACACGAAAATGAGAATTATTATACGACTCATTCATATAACCCTGGAAACTTGGGCGACCTCATCAGCGGATATGGAAAGACTAGACTCGTTCCACAGAGGTCAGCTGAGAAAAATAACAGGAACTACTTGGCCTACGAGAATATCGAGAAATGTTTTATATAAGAAATGCAGCACTAGACCTATCAGTTTAGAAGTACTGGAATCCCGATGGAAGCTCTTCGGACACGTGCTGAAGATGGAATTAACATCCCCACCGAACATATCTATGGAAACATACTATGTTAGTCAAGAAGGCCGCTATTGTTGAAAACCTAGAACAACACTGCCAATAGTTTTACAAAAAGACCTGGTCAATATCAAAAGAAATCTAAAAAATGCCGACCACCTGGACTACATGAGAGCTTTGGCTAGGAACAGGGGAGCATAGAAAAGGATGACATCTAACCATGTTCTTTTGCTGCACATATAATTAGTATGGCTCTCGTGAAGTGCGTAAAATAAATAATAAGTATATATTGTCGGCTATCAAGAGTACCGAGAAAGGAAGAGGAAGCTGCTTAAAGAGGCCTGGATCACCTGACGGTCCCCACTCTCTTTTATTTTGTTGGTGATTTTAAATTTTAAATAAATAAACAGAAAATATATATTAAAAAATACTTTATAGGGAAGTTGCTGTTGTTATTGTATATTTTTCTTTTTTGTTCTATTCTTTTCTTCTATTATACTCTATCCTGTTCTATCCTTCTATTAGTCTTTCTATTTTTTATGACCGTTATTGTAGAAAAAAATATTAAGAGACCTGTCTGATCTGCCAACATAGTAATGGTAGAAAGTTCGGGGTCACTTGTGACACGTGTCAGCGATTTCACCATTTCTCTTCTGCCAGGATGAGCAAAAAAGTTGTAAGACCAATAGAGGCGTGGATGTGTGTTTGTTATTGGTTGGAGTCATCTCCGGGATGTAGTATGGCACACCCAATCTCGGATATTTCGGAACTATGACTCCAGAGGAATTTCTAATTGCTATTTCGAACAATCGACGCACGAAGATTATCTCTGTTAAGATCCCTAAGGCTTGCCGTCACAATTTTGCCTCTGTTCTTGATTCTTGTATCGAAAAAGCAATTATCAACGGTTCAACAAAAGATTGGACGGTGTTTTTCTCTTTCCCTTTAGTCGCACTATGCCTGTAATCGACGCCTAATTCTCATTTACGAAAACGGTCTTTGTCAAGTCGAATGAAAGCACGCTAGAGTAGCTTTATGAAATCTTGGGAAAATTAGCCGCAGAACTATTTATACCATTGGGGACTGCACTAACGTTATCAATTGGCCAACCTTCCTCTGGGTCTGAGAGGCTTAGAGAGATATTGATGGAAGGGGATCTAACTGTCGCTGTTCGTAGTTTGTGTACTAATTTTATTCCTATTAATTGCTCTTATTAGACAGTTTCTCTTCTAAAGGTAAAACACCCTCCTAGCCAGATGATATTTATGCACCCGTCTTTCTCGATCTTTTTCGAGCGAAGTTTCTTACGCCGATCTTCGTGATGCCCTATGATCAGTCCGAAGGAGAAGTAGTGGGCAAGTTGATGGACTAATGCCTGGACCTTCTTTCTCAATCTGTTGCCCAGCCAGCTATACTTCTATCCGAGAAAATTATGGATCTTGTGAATGCGTTGCTTTCTGTGACTATCTCTGATTTTGGTCGCAAAATCATTTTTCTGCAAATCTAATGCGTTGGGGAAGAAAGACGGTGAAATTCTTCATATTGCAGTTGGCAACGTTTTCGCCGCCATTCTGGAAGATTGCGTGTCGATTGTCATTGCAAATATTTTTGCCCACATGCGTCTATTACAACTGGGCGTGAAGGTCAGAGGTGGATGCGAAGTGGGGTGAATTAGCCATGCTATCATTGAAGCTGAGGATAGGGCCTTTTTCAAATTGGATCTGCGCAACGCTTTCAACTCGGTCAGAAGGGTTGTCATCCTTGATGTTTGCTTAAAAAACGCCAAAAATATATCATTTGTCTACCTATCGTATTCGAGTGCTTTTCAGTCGTTTTCGGAAATGAAATCATTTTTTCTGAGACGGGAGTACAACAGGGTGACCTGCTCGGTCTTTTTTCTTTTTCATTGGCGATCGATCATATCTAGCAAGGCGTTTCTACTCCTCTCAATTTATGGTACCTGGACGATTACATCCCTGAAGGATGCCATGAAGACGTCATTTCAAAAGTAATTTCGGAGGCTTTTCTCCTTCCTAAGTTTCCCTTGTTATGATAAGAGGATCTCCTATCTCTCTTTGACAATGAAATTAATTCAACCCTTGAAGCGATTTTAAACATACATTTTGATGACTATTGATGGCTTCAGGTAACTTTGCCTGTTTTTGGAGGATTCCCGGTCATTGTTTATTATTTTTATTTATTTATTACATGTATTTGCCGCGTGGCGCCATGTGGTGCTGCGTGGTTAATTGGTTTAATTTTTCTGCTTGCTTGTCTGTTCCTCCTCTCTCTTCCTAATACAGTGGCGTCATGTGATCCACCTGTCTAGGTGACGCCCAGTGCCAGGCCGGCATGAAAAAGGATCATTTGCTCTTCCCCACTCCACTGGAGGGGTTTCCACAACTGCATGTAATGGACGTCTTACCTTTTATGCTGATTCCGGATGGACTCTGTTTCTGTAGAAGTGGAAACTGGATACACTTAATTAGTTGTTTACTTTAGCTTCTTTCTTGGTGTATCGGGGTTTAATAAATTATTATTATTACCCCCAGGATCACTGGGTCAAAAAGAAAGAAATAAAAGTTCTCATCTAACTAAGTGATCCCAGACCGACAAAAGTGAGGACGAGTCCGGCGGGGTTGAGAATCCTGGACAGCTCTTCTCATTGGACATGGCATCGGCTCAAAATTTTTGTATGATTGTAGATAATTCGATAGTATTTGGAATAAAGGGCAGCTCGGTAGAACAGCCTCCTTTAATAGTTTCCGTTGTTGTTCGATTAAAAAGTTTTCAATGGGTTGGATATTGTGATCTGGTCCAATTAACTTTAACAACCTGCTCAAAAAAAAATGTCATGTGGCTCGCCGACGACGTGGTGGCATTTGAAAAAAAACCACACTTTCCCCTATCTTCACGGGTGGACCAATAAGGAAGGCCTGCGCCGCTGCGGAGACGTTGAGGCAAACCCTGGACCAGCCAGAATAGTCCAACTGAACATAAATGGAATCAAGAACAAAATAAATAAATTAAATTTAAAAAATGTTTAAATAGTAAACTCATTAGAAAACGACAAATATTTATAAATTTGTGTAATTAAAAAACGTTTGTAAATTGGTTGAGGTGGTGACGACGCCTCTATTGCACTATGTCTTATTCGTATTCCTTACCGACTTTTCCGTTCACTCTGGGATCCTTCAATTGCAGAGGACTTAAACAACCTTACAAGAAACACCAACTGGTATGCGATCTAACCAAATATGACGACTCTGTCTGCTGTCTACAAAAGACAAAAACGACCGTACAATGTATTGAACTGTTTGGAAAATTCCACCTTTTTATCCTCCCATCGACCTACCGACATTATGGTCTCGGATTTGCAATCCATCAGGACCTGATTCACTACGCCACAGCAGTGTGGACATCATCTGATATTATAATAGAAATGGCGGACGACCTGGACTACCTAAGAGAACTAGTGCGTAACAGAAGATCATGGTCGAAGCTGACGAAGAGGATGATCCGGAATATGGCACAAGGGAAACTTAACTAATTTTATGTTTTCCGGGAGTGCTTTTTAATTAATTAATAAACAACGTTAGTAATGAGCGTCAGGAAACCAAATATTTGTTCTAAAGATTCCACTGGCAGTTGTCAGGGGAAACAGTCATTCCATTCTATCAGTTGGATTATTTTGATTGTCTTGTAGTGTAAAAAATTGTTTTATACTCGGAGGAATGCTTGCCAGAGAGAAAGGGGATCAACAAGAAAAGTTCGGGCTGAGACAAAAGATTGGAATGGCCATACTCGGAGGGAACTCGTTCGCGATCCTCGCAGCCGGCTACCTCAACTGTCTTAAAAAAAGAAAACAACTATTAATAAAAAAATTAAAAGTGTATGTATGGGTTTTGTGAGTCTCGACAAAAAAATTAAAAATTCAAGACTCAATCCATACCAATTTTGAACAGAAGATCGATATTGTAGTCAAAAGATTTCGGCTAAATCAAAAAGCTAAATCTTTCATTTTTGAGGATGATATTTTATATTAAAGAAGAGGAAGAACTTACCAAAAATTTATTGAAGTTTTCATATTATTTGAGTTTAAACTGAGCACACTTTGAATCATTTTCTCCGGGATCAGTTGTATTCCAAACTCAACGAAATTTTATGGAATAATAAGGGCAAAAATTAATTCCAACTTAGATTTCATACCAACCAAAAAAAGCAATTTTACTGCAACAGAGATGATGGAAGATATTCTTAAATAGAAACACGATGAAGATGTCTTTAAAAATGGCATGGTTATAATAAGGCATCATATAGTCATTAAATTAAATTTATTCCAAAGACCAAGGGTAACCAAACTAACTAACTCCTTGACCTGACTTGTCTCCAGGTAGATCCTCTTGATGCCGGCCAGGCATTGGGCGTCTCCTCAGTAAGGTGGATCCAATGAAGAGGGAAGGAAAATAATTATTGACCACACCGATTAACTAGACTGTAGATTCTAGGTAATTTAATCGCCGGTAAATTCAAGGGACCACGTGGGCGGGTTCTTGACAGAAGAGGACGAAATTTTTATATTATCGCTAAAATGTGATTTTGGAGATTCAATTCGAATAATTCGACGATTTGAGTCACGTGGCGAAATTCTAAAGATATAAAAAATCAAAAAGTTCTATTCTCCAAAAAATGTTAGGTTCTAATCAGCGATTTGGACAACGTGGGTGAGTCTATTGGTTAAAGTGATAAAAAAATTATTGATTATCTTACTGATTATTGATTAAACTGTTCTACGGAAAAACAGGGTGAATGGATCTGATGGAGGATTTATCCACGGACAATTATCAGGAGTGGAATTCAAGGATTTTTCAAGCTGTGTCTTCTTTCTGAAGCGAATAATACATTGAAACAGATCTCTATTGGAATATCCTTTTTCATTTTCTATATATTCCACGTTCGGTATCATGTCCCACCTCGTATATTCCAACCTAATGAGACAATGTGGTTTGAAAGACTTTATTATTTTTGGCGATTTGAACGACAAACACTCCGATTTGTTACAGTTTCAACCAAATGACAGTCGTGGGGAGTATATATTGTCGACTTGACCATGTGATTATCCTCAACAATCCTGATCATACCATGACCCATACTCGAAAAATGGGCAGTTCTACCTCCCCAGATTTATCATTGTGTACTCCCTCACCTGTAAAATATCTTTCATGGGATTTTCGGTATGATTCCCGCATTTGCAGCACTCATAAAACAATATTAATAGTTAATCTCTTCCATCTTCTCTGTCGAATGCCAGTGATCTCAATTCGACCAGGTCGTCCCCGTCTTTAGATTTTTTCTCACACGATTTAGATCTTTGTTTAAGGCAGTCGGAAGTGTCGATCTAGGTCATCGGCGGAAGAGTTTGTTGCAACTTTCAAAGTAATCTTCCATCGCTTTGTTAGCGGATATGTGTGATTATTCTAGCAACACACTTGTCTCTCAAATATTTCGAAGAATTCCATGCTGAAAGCAGGAAAGCCGAAAGATAATCCTGTTTTGTTCCCTAGGACTCCCTTAGATGCAAATTGTCCAAAGTGTTTGAAAAATTTGTAAAAAAAGATAATTTTCCCAATATTACATCACCTTACTTACAGGATGGTTTCAGACCAGATTACTCAACTACGTACGACGCATGGAGGTTTGCGATATCCTCTTCTAAACTAAGTAAACTAAATTCAATCGGACTGAATCCGACACTATTACATGCCACTTTCCTTTCAAAGGAATCCATAAGGAACCATGGCCGAGGCTTCCTGAGTTTCTGAAAGAACCACAAAATTCATTTTACGATTGTTCGATCAGAAATCGAGTTTCTTCGTAGGTTCTACCGTTTTACAGTTGGGATATTGGAAGACCAAGCAAGGAGCGTCTGGGAATTAATGAAAGTTGGGATCACTTAATTAAAGTTTTCTGCATCTTTATTGGGGATCTTTAAGTTCTCAAATTAATAGGTTTGTAATACCGATGGGAAATAATTCTATGAGCAACCTACGTCATCATAGAATAAAAATTATTTTAATGAGAAAATTTAATTATAAAAATTCAATAAATAAAAATTTACGCAATCACAACTCAATTAAAGTATAGTTATTAACCAAAATTTCGCTAACACGTATGAAGCTGGCGACTGTTGGAAATTACAGACATCTTCAATAGCTTACCTTGGCTAAATAAAATTATTAATAATAAATGTGACCGGTTCAGAATGAGATACGGTTGAATACGAGCCGTTAAATATCGATTGTAAATGTACCGATTTAAACAGCCAATCAAACAAAATGGCAAACGTCCCAAGACAAGACAAGACAAATTTTATTTCTAACAAACCCCAAAACTAATTACTGTAAAGAAACCAAAACCTGAACCAAAACTAATTAAGTGGGTTTGTATTCATCGTGTAGGGTCATTTTATGAGACACCACATGTCTCTACTTCGTTTGGACCCCAAAAATTACATCACATTTTCCATAAGTGATGTAATAATTTTTCTATCTTTCTGACTTTCAGGTCGTAATCCTCTTCGATATTGGATTTTAAGTCCAGTCCATATGCCAATTTAATCGCAAATCTTCTGGACTTTTCCAATTTTTTGACAAAGACATCACTTTCTTTTGTTCTAAACCATCCTTGATAACCATATATCAAGAAAGGTTCAACACACGCCGAATACACAAAAAGAAAAGTTTCAGGCTCCAAATGAAATCGAATTAAAGATTTCAACATTCCTGTAGCTTTCTTTCTTCGTGTTTTAATATGTTCCTTGAAAGATCCTCTTCGGTCTATCAACAATCCGAGATACTTCAATGTTTCAGAGATTTTTATATCCCCAGTATTCACACATTGATTAATATTTTTTCTTTTACTTGCAATCCAAGTGACTGTTGTTTTTTCCCTCGATAGAGTCAACCCATTGTTTTGGCACCACTTTCCAATCTTAGTAATATGGGATTCCACCCTTTTCCATGAAATTTGTTTATTCATGCTTGAATCAAGCACAAGAATGTCATCAGCATAAATAATCATTTGACTATTTACGCTCTCTGTTTTCGGCAAATCTCTCATTACGCAATTGAAGAGTAGCGGACTGAGAATTGAACCCTGTGGAACTCCTCTTCGCAATTCAATTTTCTTTGAAATTAAATTTCCAACACGTATATATGACTTTCTTTTTGAAAGAAAGTTTTCTATCCATAATAACGCAGTTTTCCCAATTTCTGCTTTTGACAACGTATCAACAAGTCCAAAGTGCCAAACACTGTCAAACGCTTTTGTTATATCCAAACATGCTATTGTAAGAAATTCCTTTTTATTTCGTGAAATTTCGATTGCAGATCTTAGCTCTTTAAAGCAATCTCCAGTCCCTTTTTTATGCCGAAATCCCAGTTGATTATCAGAGAGAAAATTATTATTTTCAACATGCCTTGATAGACGATTGAAAACAATTTTTTCCATAACTTTCGATATTGAGCAGACTAAGCTAATTGGCCTATAACTATCTGCTTTTGACCTTGGCTTTCCTTTTTTCACAACCATGCGTACAATTGTTCGTTTCCAATAAGCTGGAACATGACCAAAACTCCAAGAAGAATTATATAATATTTTTAGGCACTCAATCAAAATTGGGCCTGCGTTCTTGAAAATACTCATTGGGATAAAATCCCACCCTGGTGCTTTATTTTTGCAACCCTTAATTGCAGCATTTATTTCTTCCAGCGTTATAGGATGACACAAGGGACCACTCAGTTTCGACTTTTCTTTATAACTACTTCTTGTATCTTGTACTTCTATCGGAATAAAAGATGCCGGATCTATCTCTTGAATTTTGGACAATTGTCGACGTAAAACATTTGGAATTTCTTCTTTTGGAATAGTGAGACCATCATCTGACTTGAGAGATATTTCTTCATTCTTATTACTGGGAGAATTCATTCTTGCATATAGTTTCCAAAATTTTGGGTTCTGTCGACGTAACTTTGAACATTCTCTTTTCCATACTTTTTCTTCATTCTTCTTTACAACATCCATTATTTTCTTCTTCACTAACTTGATCTGCATTTTAAGTTCTTGAGAGTCGAAGATATCCCAACACCTCTTTAATTTATTTTCTAACTTATTCTTCTCCTGAATTTTCTAACTTATTCTTTTGACCTTTTAAAGAAACCAGTTTTACTCAAAAACATGAAACTAAAATTATATATAGATTTATGTTATGCTTTAAAAAATATAAAATTGAATTTATTTTTTAAATTCTTAAATTATCTACTATTAATAATACTGATAGCATTCTAAATAATTAAAATTAATTTCAACAATAAACTCTTCATTTTTCAATATTTTAAATTAATTTCAACAATAAAACTCTTCATTTTTCAATAAATCTCAAGCACGAACATTATTAAATCTGTTCAGACATGAGCAGCTGCTCGACTGCCGGAAAACCTAAAATCAGAAATATTCTTGCCTCGGGATCGCTACCGATTTACTCCTGTTGCGACGAATCATCGGGAGCCGTTGGTCCAATGACGGCTGAATTCTTGCAAGAACTCGGAGGATTGCTTGCCAGAAAGAAAGGGATCACGAGAAGGCTATGGCTAAGACAAAGATTGAATAGCCATACTCGAGGAACTCGTTCGCAATCCACGCAGCAGCTTCCTCAACTGATATTTGTTTAATTGTTAAAAAAAATTTTAATTAAAAAAGAAAAAAATATTTTAAACTATTAAAAATTCCAGTTATACGATTGTATTCATTTAAGTTCAATTAAGACAAAAAATTCAAAAAAAAAATATTTATTTATAAGAAAAGGTAAGTACTTCTTTTTAAGCTTTTTAACGCGACTCATGTGGAAGATCTCGCTATGTCCTCATTTGATTGAAGTGTCATTCGCTTGTTGAAATATATCTACGACTTTCACTTTTTCACTGTAGGCAATTCAATTTCCTAACTTAGCGAGGATTTGTCCCATGGTCTTTTTTTACGCAACCTATATAGTTAGTTAAGTTAGTTAAGAGCTCTTTCGCGTGGCCCTAAAAGGGGTTCGCTTGAGCCATGTTTTGCAGCCATCCTCCTCGCCCAGCCATCTTGTTCCTGTCCTCATTCGAACATCATCCAGATCGTCCGCTGTCACCAATTTACGACTATTTTTGTTCGTAGTCATCTTTTAAGCAGGTTGGAAGTGTGTTTCTTGGTCTTTTTGGTTGAAGTGGTGACGTGCTTCTGTTTTTCTCTCTAGAAAATTCATGTCTTATCATGTCTATCGCAAACCTATATTGTCAATGTAATTAACTAACCTCATCTCCTTTCTCGAATGAGTATTTTGAGCAATGAAACCCACGAATCGGATTGCACATAATTTAATATATAAGGCCATATAACCTGTTGAACTATGATAACTAAATTATTAAATTGGACAGCTTTTTAATCTTTTTTTCCAACATTATTTGGATCATCAAACAACATCTTTCGAAAGTTCGAGTGATTGTCTGATTGAATCTTTCATTTTGAATAAATATCACTTTTTTTCTTTAAGCTTTTGTAACAGCAATTTTGAATAAACTCTTCAAAATTGGCAGGTCAGAATTTTCGTACAGACAATATCATAAGAATTCGTGGAAGTGCTCTGAATGAAATATAATATCCGTCAAAAACTAAATATATATTAGACATTTTGATAAAGCCTTTCAACTCTATTTGATGAATCCACTAATATATAATGAAGAAATGTAAGACAATACAAAAATAATATGGACTAAGCATTAGCAACAAACGAAGCACCACAACAACGTGGGACAAGCGTGACATAACAATTCAAATTAGAATTAATGTTTATATTATAATTTTATACATTAAAATTAATATTTTATATTACTAAAAATTAGAATTTAATCAAAAGAACAATTTTCATAGATTGAAAAAAATTCAAAAAATTCAAAAATCGATATTGCAAGTAGCGCATAGTTGCAAGTAGCGCTCGCGACATATTAAAGTTTATTCCAATCAGCAACAAATCGGTAAAGAAACGATGATGTGCCATTGGATATGGATTATAATCGAATAAAAATATTTTTAAGAAATAGAATATAAACCATATTTAAAACTGCCATCCATCCAAAGTGGCCCGCCGACATTATCGACGTTGCGTTGCTCTCACGATTGCAACAGAGATCAACTGGAGTAGCCACCGGGTCTCACGTGCGTCGTGGCTTTTTAGTGTAGCTAAGCGTCAAGTTTCTTTAGGAAGCGAAGCGATTTTCCATTATTCCTCCAGTTGTCTCGACAGTATCGATAAAACGCGAATCGGTCGCGTAGCGCTTTGTATTTTTCTCCTTTTCCTCGTAAAAATAATCTATATTCAATATTGAAAAAATTAAATTACTAGATAAATCAATACTTTCTGAAAATGAATCCTCATTACTTGCTTATGTAATTTTTGTCAAAGATGGACTGATTATGCAGGGATGTCCAGGAAACTTGGCCATTTTTAGGATACCTCACTGGCGTTCCGTTACGTAATCAATATTTGGGACGACGTTTAGCGTTTTCAGTGACATTTGAATCTATTTCTAGAATCTCGATAAAATTCTAAAGCATCGGTTTTGTATTACCTCCAGTTTGCTCTGCGCGGATAGAGATGGAAGGATGATCGGTAAAATAAATCTTTCGTACAAAGCTCTGACAAAGGTATGGAAGATACCGGAAAATGTGAAAAATTCTTAATAATTCCAACTTTCTTTTGGATCTTCGAGGCTATTAGATCAGGGGTAGGTGACTGCCAAGATGGAGGGGGTCTTCTTGGTAGGATCGGAAATCATAAAAATTATCTGCGGCGTTATCTGATTCTCTTTTCGTGAGGAGGTGAAGGTTGTCACGTGTTATTTACTTGGTGAGACTTTTTGGCAGTTCTTCAAAACCAGGTTTAATTTCTCCAGTCCAAATTGTGTCGCCTCCCAGTTTTTCAATGTTTTGCTGCAATAGCTACTCGTCATAGTAGGACATAAGGATGAAGTTGTGGTAACTGAGTTGGATGAACTTAGGAACACCTTAAAGTTTGCAAGAAATGACTTGGGTTTAAGGTAGGATAGAAGTTATAAATTTTTTTGCGTTAGGATCTTCCGGGTACTTAATCAAATGCCTTCTCTATATTAGCTGAGACCAAAAAGTTCTTTCGTGTGAGTTGAGAGTATTGAACCAATTTGCCCAAGTAAGTTGTGGTTAAGTGTCGCCGAAACCACGTTAAAAGAAGGGAAGTGCATTGGACAGACAGATCTTTTGAAGGACCAGTTTTCTAAAACACGTGACAGAGCACAGATGATGGAGACCGGCCGATAGAAGGAGAAAAACTGGTGGTTTGTTTTTCTTCAAAATAGGGTAATTTAATGATTTCTTCCATAGCAACGAAATCTTGTTTTTGTTCAACGAAAAATTAAATATCTGAGTTATTGCTTCTATCGTGGATAAACCCAGGCTTTTAGTTTAAGAAAAAAAGATGTCGTCTGATCCCTAGAACGACGATTTATTCATTTCCTGATGGCTGAATGCACTGTAAATATGTCATAGAGAATTATGCAAATTTTTTAAATCTTTTTTTTACAACATGGACAAAGATCCAAGTTTTTGGAATGTGGTCTATAGCTGCTTTCACATAGTCTTTCATAAGGTCATTGGGATCTGTCTTGTGGTTTGAATTTAAGTGTTTAGAGTACTTCTTGAAACCATATCGCGGTGAAAGAGATGTTTTTCCAGAACAGCTTCCAAGCGTTTTTTATATGCTTTGTAATGTTACACATGATTTCTTTATTTAGGTTTAAATTTTGTCACTGACGTCTACTGACTGTCACGTTTTTTTTGTTTTTTCTAGTTTGGACTAAGCTTCGTGTTTAGAATCAATAGAATGCAAAGGACGACGGTATCGATCAAATGGAAATCTTCTATCCGAAAACCTTGAAGGTGTTTTCAATTACATGAATGTGAGCCAGACTACCTGTGAGAAGTGAGAATGGTTTTTAAAGTATGAGTTAACGAATGTGACAAGTAATCTACGATGTTCTTCTAGATTTCTCATCTTTTTCCTATATTCATGATGTTCTTTTAAAGAATATTTATAGACAAGGATTTTATTTTCATATTTTTTTCAATTAATAATAACAGCCTTTTCATGAGAGCTCCGCATAGGCAGGACACACTTTATTTATGTAAAAATATTTATGCTAACTAATTGTATAAAGGAATAACTAAAGAATGCTCTTTACTACTTTTCTTTTTGTTGTGTGAGTTTTTTTATAGACAGTGAAGTATACACTGATGACGGCGTCACTCGTCAATCCAAAGCATCGTAAATGCGTGAAACCTTTAGCCGGAATATACAGCAGCGAGATTTGAATTAGAAGCCATCAGGCCTTTTTGTCCGGCATTTATGACACAGCGCCATCCCGGATTTTTTAAATTATTATTAACCCAAGAACACCAATAGTTAATTTAATTATTAAATTTTTTTAACATGTGAAAAATTTATTAACAACAAAATATTATTTATTAACTATGGGGAGAGCGGCTGTTGACATCACGGAGTAAGCGTTTCCGCTGACAACTGCGATACCAATTCGTTGCCTCAGTCAGACCGCTTCCCGCACGTCTTTCTTGCGGTGGGCCAATTCTCCAGGGTGCAAGGTGCTCTGCCCGCAAACCGAGATCCAACTACGAGCTGCGATACCAATTCGTTGCTCAGCCAGACCGCTTCCCGCACGTCTTTCTTGCGGTGGGCAATTCTCCCAGGGTGCAGGTGCTCTGCCCGCACTACTTTTGCACGAGAGCGGGTGCAGCCCTTTGGCATCGACCATCCCTCCACAACGACATCGATGTTCGACGCAAACATCAACTCCCAGGCATTGTGCGATCCCAATCCGAAAACAGTCATCGTCAAAAGAGTCCCCAAGGAGGAACACGAAGTGCATCCAGCCACGCTTCGCTCCCATGGTTGGCGGCGGACACAGGCATGCAAGACGATGTTAGTTGGCCTTAGACTTTAGCACGTCTAGATGTTCTCGGAGTAGATATCATCCACTCATGTTGCCTCGAAGGATCGTTCGGCATATCCAAACCAGTTTCATACCATTCGCTACGAGCTTCGTCGAAGACTTTTTCCCTAGAAAGTCCGGTTGGAAAACGTAGGATATCTTGGACCAAAAGGCTTCCACTTGAGAGCAATGACACATATGCTGGAAAGGCGATCTCCCGCGCAGACCTGAGACCCGTTTCTCCGAGGCGTGTAGGAAGCTTGCATTGGTTCCAACTCGGCACATCAAAGTGGATGTTTAGAAGCAATTCAGCTGATTTTCTCAATTTCCTATCCAGTGACAGGAGGTTGTCACGATGTTTGAAGCAGGGAGAACATTGGAGAGCATATATGAGTTTGGGAAAGCCGATGCTATTCTTCAAAAGGAAGAACGCTGTATGACCTTCGAGTAAGGAGAGTTTCTCCGTGACTCTAGAGAGTTCATCATATTTTGTTAAAAGATGGCTCCGCAGTTCCTTTTCGTCAAGTGGGCACCCAAGAAAGTATGTCCACTCCATGGGTACGACAGTAATTCCAGTAGTATCGAATTGAAAGACTCGACCACGTTGATAAAATCACTCTCCGAGTATGTGATAATTATTAGCTCCGATTCTTTATGTTTATTTCAAGTCCGAGGATTCGTAGTGCCGGCACGGCATGTGACAGAACGTCGTAAACTTTTCTCCACGGAACGTCTAAGAACAATCACAGACCTGTTATTGCTCACTTTCAAGTGTTTTAAACATTGACCCCTCTAGGATGTCGATCGTCTAGAATCGAAAAACTAATAAGTATTTTTGAATCTGGTGCGTTATAATTAATCAAACATATCACTCTACCAAACAACAACGGTCATGCACCACTACCCACAGAATCAAGAAAAAGATATCAGTCTGTCAATCCTTACGGGTGAGTTTTTCTGTGTTGAGTCAAATTGAGCCGCAGGCTCCACTCCTGGTGGTGCCCTTCCGTCAATTCCTTTAAGTTTCAGCTTTGCAACCATACTTCCCCCGGAGCCCAAAGACTTTGGTTTCCCGGAAGCAACCCGCTAATGTACAAATACTTATTAGCGGGGTACTAGTTGGCATCGTTTATAGTTGGAACTACGACGAGATCTAATCGACTTCGATACTCCAACTTTCGTTCTTGATTAATGAAAACATCCTTGGCAAATGCTTTCGCTGTAGTTCGTCCTGCACCGGTCTACGAATTTCACCTCTAGCGGTGCAATACGAATGCCCCCGTCTGTCTCTGTTAATCATTACTTTGCTACTGTTAACCAATAGAAAAGTCTTTTTCTATTATTCCATGCTGAGATATTCAAGCAGAATGCTTGCCTTAAGCACTCTATTTTGTTCAAGGTAAAGCCATAGACTAACTACAGCAATGGCCTACTTGCATGTATTACACACAAGCAAACCGAGATCCAACTACGAGCTTTTCAACTGCAGCAACTTTAGTATACACTATTGGAACTGGAATTGCCGCGGCTGCTGGCACCAGACTTGCCCTCCAATTGCCTTCATTAAAGCTTTTACGATTATTTCATTACGATCTCTGAACAAATGCCCAGATCCGTTATTTATCATCACTATCTCTTTATGCCAAAAGTGGATAATTTTCGCACCTGCTGCAATCCATAGATCTGGCAGCCATTTCTCATGCTCCCTCTCCGGAATCGAACCCTGATTCCCCGTTACCCGTTGTAACCACGGTAAGCCACTACCTCACCGTCAACAATTGATGGGGCGGACATCTAATTGATATGTCACCGGATATCCCGGTGATCAGCAAATTTATCCAGAGTCAACTAATTCTAATAATTGCGCTTTAATAAGCTTTACGCATGTATTAGCTCTAGATTTACAACAGTTATCCACCGTCGTTTGACATTATCAAGTAAGTTATGTCCGATTTAATGAGCCGTTCGCGGTCTCGCTCATTAGAGAGCATGAACTTACACTTGCATGGCTTAATCTGTAAGATAAGCATATGACTACTGGCAGGATCAACCAGCTATCTTTTCACAGCAATAACCCACACTTACATGGGCTTATGCATGTATTTACATTTAGTAACCGTGCTAAAAGCACTTGTTCAACAAAATGATGCAGTATACTGCAAAGAACTGCCTTTCACTGTAATATAGGACCCTTTTATAATAATCAACCGACAATTGCCCACACCGATAAAATTGCTTCACTGAATGGATACACCTTTTTTTCATTTCAGTAATACCCTGCAGTGAAAAATGCCTTTTGAGTGATAAAACCATGCAAAAGAACAGATGCGTCCTCAATCAAGCAGACAAGCTGGCTTCCTTTATAAAACCAAGGCTCTTCTAAAGGTGCCCGACTAGTCCGTTAAAATCAACAAATGCACTTTTTACAAAAATTTTACCACCCCCCTGATTAAGTAATCTCGGAGGCCTCTATCAGATTTCTTATCTTCTCTTTGTGCGCCTTCCTGGGAACCAAAGCAACTTCTCTGTGGGCGTAATGATTTGGGGAATAGAAATTGGAGAGGGATGATATATACCCTTCTCATAAGACACGTCTTGGCTGTGTACTGTTGGGAGTTGTACTGTTTACACAGAGAAGCAAATCCATTTTGTCGGATAAGGCCTTCAAGTGATGAGGGGATTTGTTTTTCTAGTTTCCCGAGATTACTAGTAGTAGTGGCTGTCAATGACTAAATGTCGCTGATGTTTTATTTGTTCGTCCAGGACAGATTGATTCCCCATCACGTACAGCATAGCTGACAGTTGGCTCAATGAATTATTATTATTATTATAAAGCACAACGTCTTGCCATTGGAAATGACAAAACCAGTGCAGTACCAAACATTAATTTTTTAGTTAATTTTCTCCACTTTCCACGATCCTGAGCCAAATCCCTCAAGTAGTCCAGGTCATCTCCCGTAGTTAGAGATAATCCTATTCTCTTCAGGTCTTCATTCAGTGTCGTGGCCAGTGATGCTCTCGGACGTCCTCGGAACTTCACCTCCTCGGTTTGAAAGTATTCCTCCATGGCAACATTAGCTGGAGTTTCGATATTTCCCCGTAGGATGTGTCCAAATAGACTCCAACGAAATTCCATGATGTCTAGTGAAATCGGTTTAGAAGACGTAATAGAGTATAGTTCTTGACTTCTTGTTCTCATACGGTCCCAGCACGAATGAATCTTCCGTAGTTGTCCCCGATGGAAGGAGTTTAGTTTTTCAATGTCATTTAGGGTTAATGACCAAGAACTTGCATTATATAGGAGTATTGGTTTGACTAACGAATTGTATAGTCGAGTTCTGATCTCTCGATTCAAGCCCTTCTTTCTTAGAAACCAATTTCTTCTCAAGTTGTATAAGGCCGTATTTGCTTTAATCTTCCGTGCAATGATGTCTTCTTTATCTCCAAGCAGGGATCCCAGCTTTTTAACCTTTCGCCAATGCTCTTCCAGAATAGATTCCTTCCTCATCAAAGTTGTCAGCTCTGTCTTGTCTTTGTTGATATTTAGTGACCATTTTTCGAATACTCTTGGTGCCGTCTCGAGTAATCCCAATAGGGCCTCCCCATTTTGCGAGACGAAGTCCACATCATCTGCATAAGCTAGGATGCTAGTTCCCTCCACAATAAAAGGCTTGAGATCCCGTAGCGCAGATTCAAGATATGCAACAAAGAGGAGAGGAGACAATGGATCTCCTTGTGGAGTCCCAGTATTTGTCGAAAATGGCATGGCTTGAGTATTTCCAATTTTAACAGTTAGTTGTGTTTCAGCCAGTAGTGCCCTAATCATCGAAACTGACGAGGCGTCGAATAGACCCGTGATAGATTCCAATAATTTACAACGGTTAACTGAATCAAACGCTTTCGATATGTCAATCCCAAGGATCCCAAAAATGTTCTAAATCTTTGAATGGTTGAACATCTCCATTTTAGGCTCCATAAGACGTCTGCCGTTGATCTCCCCTCGCGGAATCCACTATGGTATGGTGAAAGATAGGCTTCCAAATTCTCTCTTACACGTTCGAGAGTGATAATAGCCAGGATCTTCCTGATAACATTCATTAGGATGATCGGTCTCAAGTTTGTTACTTTTCCTTTCGGCTTATTTGGTTTGGGAACCGGAATCAAATAACCCTCTCCAATGGGTAACAACACACGTTCTTCAAACATTTTGTTCATGATCAACGCAATGATTTCGTAGAGGTAGTCACCGCCGTGTTTGAATAGTTCAGGACGTAGTCCATCCGGGCCCGCACTTTTATCAGGTTTCAGCCTTTCACATGCTAATTTCACCTCATAAGGTGCAATTTTCATTCCCAGTTCACCGGATCCACAAATGAATGCCGAAATCACATTCTGAGTCGTATTTAGCCCCGACCTGAAGTGATCAGTAACCAACTCGGCAATCTCAGATGGGTTCATTATTCGTCTTCCATTTTGGTCGTATAATATAGGGTACTCTTCTTATTGTGACATTTAAGTAGCCTAACGGCTTCGTAGTATCCCCTGTTACCCTTTAGCCCTTCCAGGTGCTCTAATTTGTTTAAGGCATCACATCTAGTAGCAGTCCTCACAGCTTTCTTTATTGACTTATGTATTCTTGCTTTTTCTTTCCTGAGTTCATCTATTGTAAATTTATTCATAGTTTTCTTTTCCTGTATTTGCAGTCGAATTTGCCTCTGCAGTTTGATTAGATTAGAGATATCTTGACTTGCACTATTCACATTTATCCAGCTTGGAATCTCCATATACATTTCATCATATGTTTTATGCATCGCCATTGATACGTTTTTCCATACGTTTAAACATGATTGGTTCGTGTTAATATTCTCCAATTTGTTGGTTATTCGTTTTCTGTATATCTCCTTAATTTGTGGATCTGAGAAATTAATAGTCTTATTGTAGGCGTATTTTTTGGGTGGGTAGTATATTTGGAGTGTTTGTAATAGCTTACTCGAAATTTCGCAATGACCATCTTATGGTCAGTGTCAATGGACGAACCTCCGTAAGATCTCGCATTTGTCAATAATCTCTTATCTTTGCATCGACATATTATATAATCGATCTGGTTAAAAATATTGATTATTTCTCCGTTCTTTTTCTTGGTTGTCCCACACCAAGTCGTCATATGTCTTGCAGCGTGAGCGAATGCTGTATTACATAAGAACAAATCGTTTGACCGACAGAAGTTTCCTAACAGCGTTCCAGGAAGGTTTCTTTTCCCCCTGCTGAATCTCCCCAAGAACGTTTCGTCGGTATCTGTTCTCCTCCCCACCTTGGCGTTCATATCACCAGCTATAAATAAAAGTGCGGAGTCGGCCAATTCTAAATATAAATCTGAATAGAAGTCATCAAATAGAGCCGGATTTTGTTAATCCAACCACTGTGAGGTGCGTATACATTGATAATGGAGACAATGTCAGTGCTTGCTTTGGCATTCATAAACTTCATTTGTAGAACTCCGATGCGGTCATTAACTGCCCATACTCTGTAGATATGAGGGAGAAATTCCATTTTGATGGCAAAACCCAGTCCATAGTTCCTGTTGACAGTCGGAAGAAAGATCAATTTGAATTTACCACATGTTTCTTCATGGTTATCTTGGATTTTGGTTTCCTGTAGGCAACCAATTGCGACATCGTAATTATGTAGGTCTTGAAAGAGAGGTCCTTTTCCAAGAAGAGGTTAGGCCTGGACGTTGAATGAGAGCAGCGAAAATTTCTCCAAAAGATAAGGTTCGTACTTTTCAGACATGTTAATACTTTATTAGAGCCACGTCACCAGCT